>CM053593.1:82720537-82765483 GCA_028646575.1 Pseudocheirus occidentalis | reverse complement strand
AATAGAAGGGAAAAAAAAAAAAAAAAAGAATGTTTTGATTACTTTCTCAATTACATGTAAAAACCAATTTTTAATGTTCATTTTTCATAATTCATTTTTTTTTCTTTTTGGAGGGGGAAAGGCACAGCAATTGCAGCTAAGCGACCTACCCAAAGTCACACAGCTAGTTAAGTGTCTGAGGTTGGATTTGAACTTGGGTCCTCCTGATGCCAGGGCAAGTGCTCTATTAACTGCGCCACCTAGCCATCCCTGTTTTTTATAATTTTTGAGTTCTAAATTCCCTCCCTTCTTTCCTACCCTCCCCTTTCCTTGAGAAGGCAAGCACTTTGATATAGATTATACATGTAAAGTCATGCAAAACATATTTCCATATTAGCCATATTGCAAAAGAGAACATGGACCAAAAAAAAATTAAGAAACATGAACAAAGTAAAAAAAAAGTATGCTTCATTCTACATTCAGACTCCATCAGTTCTTTCTCTGGATGTGGTTAGCATTTTTCATCATAAGTCTTTCAGAAGTATCTTGTAAAATTTTAATATTCTGTTACCCTTAAGGGGATAAGAAGTATATGGATCTATCCCTAGTTCTTTCTTCTGAGAATAGGAAAAAGATTGGGTTGTGGACACTTGGGAGAATATTTTAAGCAAGATTTGTTGGAACAAAACCCTTTTTATCCCATATCAATTGTAATAACTGTTTAGCCAGTTTGCTAAATGTAATATACTCAGAAGCATTTTCCACCATAGGCTACATAATATGACTAACCTAAAATAGTTTTTTCAAATGACTTTTTTTTTCAGGATGAGAAACTCTTTAAGCCTCCAGTACTAGTGTTCGTGGATTGTAAGCTAGGAGCCGACCTTTTGAGTGATGCTGTTCAAAAAATCACTGGGTTGCAGAGCATAGCTATGCATTCAGATAAGACACAAGTAGAAAGAACAAGGATATTGCAGGTTTGCTCTCCTATTATGTATGTTATTTCCAAACAAAACCACACATACTGTCTCCCATTTTCACTTATGCATTACTATCCATTTCTTACAGATCTTACTGTTATCCTAAGAATTTAAATAAAGTTTATCATTTGTCTTTGAAGTAGACATCAGATCCTCATGAGTTTAATTTCCATTCATTTTTAAATTGTCATCATTTGGGCAGGAGTTTTACTAAACTAGTTAATAGTATTAATAAGATTACTGGAGATTATGGGAATTTTTGAGTTACTTGAAATAACAGAGTTTTTAGAATTATCTGTTCATTCAAACAAATCCCAATTCCCATAGTTTGTGAGCCCTTGGTCTAAATTGTCAATATTCTTTTAATCCTGACTACCACACTCTGTTATCTATAATCCTCATGGTTGCTTAGAATCTCTAGTTTTATTTGTACTTAGAGCTAGCATTCAGGTATAGCACATTATATTTGGGAATATATGAAAAAGTTGCAAAAAAATAAAGGTCTTAGGTTTATAGCTGTAAAACCACTAATAGATGTATGTAATAACCACATAGATCAGCTGAACATGGATTAAAAACAGTCAGTTTGTACCAATTTAATCTCCCTCTTTATCATTCTAATTTATATTTAATTCAACAAACATTTATTAAATGCATGGCATTGTGCTGGGTACTGAGGTGACTAAGACAAAAATGAAAGAGTCCTGCATCAAGGAATTTAAATTCTACTGGTTCCATCACTTTCTAATCCTTCCCCTCTCCACCATCAGCTTCTGCAGCTCACCCCCAAAATGTTGCTTTCCTAGAAAGGAAGATGGGTTTGGATTGGTTGGTTACTGAAATAGATATGGCATTTGAAGAACTATGGGTAAGTCTTACCCATGAAGAGCATGTATATTTGAAAGGATGGCTTCTGACTTTTTCCCAACTCTTTGTTCAAAGTGTCACCAACATTAGCAAATCATTGCAGGGATCCCTGAGTCACATATACAAAAATCCTTTTATTAAGCTCTTTATTCTACATTATACTTTGAGTCAAATTATGCCCCCAAGACCATCATGGGATAGTATGTCCTTCTTATAACATGGAAGCAAATCACTTCTTTTCCTTTGACCTTCTTGTTATTTTTTAGAAATGGGAAGGCTAGACCAAATTCTAAAGTTCTGTGACCTCTGTTTTGTATGTTATTCTTGCTTTGAATCCTAGTGAGGCGCATCACTTCCTTTTCGCCTCCTCTCTAACAGCATAAACATGTAAACCTATTTACTCTGAAGCAAAGAAGTTTAAAATATGCTGGGCATTGGACTTGGTCCCAAGTCATTGACATTATAATCCTTGCCCTCATGAGATTTGCAGTCAATTTGGGGAGATAAGACATACACATAGAACTTGTGTTGTTGTCCAGTCATTTCAGTCATGCCCTACTCTTCCTAACCCCACTTGGGGTTTTCTTGGCAAAGATACTGGAATGGTTTGTCATTTCCTTCTCAAATTCATTTTGCAGATGAGGAAACTGAGGCAAATAGGGTTAGGTGACTTGTCAAGGTTCACACTGCTAGTAAGTGTCTGAGGTTGGATTTAAATTTCAGGCTCAGCGCTCTGTCCACCTTATCACCTAACTGTCCACATGTAACTACAACACAAAATAAAATAAAATAAATACCTGGAAAGGTTTAGACAAATGCTGGAAGAAATCTGAGGAATTAAGGAAGAAGCATCGTGACAGAGTGGGAAAAGCACTGCATTTGGAGCTCAAGGACCCACATTCAAAATCAGACTGATTCTCACTACTTGTATGACATTGGGCAAGCTATTTAATCTCTTGTCCTCAGCTTTGTAAAATGAGGGGGTTATTACAGAATCTCAGAGCTGTAAGAAACAGTGTATACAGAATAGATGGCCTCTCAAATCACTTTTAGCTCTTGCTATAATACTATGACACAAGTTCTGGTGGGGGAATATCATGGAAGGCTTCATGGAAGAGATGATATATGAGCTAATTCTTCAAATATAGGTAGGATTCTAGAGACTCTGTAATTCTTCATATAGAAGCTTATTACTGCAACAAAACTGTGTATTGCTTTTTTGACAGGGGTTATTTCAAGGAGAATACGACGTCGTGGTAAGCACTGGAGTCCTGGGACGAGGACTAGACTTGATCAATGTCAAATTGGTTGTCAATTTTGATATGCCTTCTAGTATGGATGAATATGTACATCAGGTAAAAAAAGGTTTTCTTTGGTATCCTAAGCCTCTATTTAGGAGTTATTTTTAGACTCCCTTTTAAAATTTGCTGCTCTAATAGTTTTATGAGCCCGTTGATACAAGTCTTCCCTCTAATCTCCAGTAGAGATTGCTGTTTAAATTAATACATTTGTGTCCAGGAAAGCAGAACCCTTTAGAATCTTTCTGTTTGGTATAAGTCTTGCCTTCATCCATTTATACTCAACCATGATTTCTAACATAAAGAGGACTTCCCTTCTCACAAAAGCCTTCTGCACACTTCCTTGCCCAGTATGTGTTGGAATTGGAATGGAATTGTGAATGACTTTTCTTTCCTGTTGCCTTTACCTGCTAAGATAGAGGGTGGGCCTCTAAAGTAGAGTAGTAATGTGGGACACTTTAGGATCTGGGCTGTGTGCCAAGGTCATCTACCCTGCCGCTACAGATATGTTCAGTTTGGCAGCTGCTTAATGGCTTTCAGAGCCTGTTCCCTGTTACTGGAATAAGGCACTGTCAGATATTCCTGCCCTGCCTTGTATCTCTGCTGGAAAAGAGGGTTTATCTGGCTTTTATATGTGCAACTCGGGAAATCATCTGAGAAATGAGAGCTGCACAAGTATACACCTGAGACTGAACGGCAACTTCCAAGTTTGGTTTTCAGAGCTAAGGATAGCAGCCCTGGACTTTAACCTCTGTGTTTGGCCTGGTTATCCCACCAGTTGCTTGGGAGCTATTTTTAGGTGCCTATGGGAATTGGAAACAGTTATCATGACTATATATGATAAAATCTTTTTGAGGTGGTCCATGGAAGTGAATTTTCTGGATAACCAAAACTTGTCCACATTTCCACTGAAAAATTATTTTAATTTAACCATTTTGAGGGAAATCTTTCTAAAAGGAGTTGATACTTTCCTGTTGCTTGAGTCAGTGTACACTGAATGTACAGGTATAGATCAATAGAGGTCATCTGAACCAGTATGTTCATTCTTTAGATAGTGCACTAAAGTCCAGAAATGTTAATGACTTGTACGGGGCTTACACAAGCAAAAGTGGGACTTGAACCAAATCTTGTGACTCTCAGCCCAGTGCCCTGTGTACATATTGTACTGACAAATCTGAATAGACTTTATTGGCATCAGTTATTGTTCTGGGTTGTAATATATCAGTGTTGTTGAGGAATATGGAACTTCTGGCTCATCACTGAAGGGCTCCATGCTGTCCTTCCTGGTTTGGGGTATACTTCTTAACTTTCTTTTTCTCCTTCCTCATTATCAACTTCCTTTTCTGGTTGTGTCAGCATGCCTGACTCTTGAAACCCCACTGTTGCTGCCATTCACATTTTGCTAAGGGCTAGAACACAGGATGGTATGAAAATGAGAGTCTCTTCTACCAAAGTGTATGGACTTGCAAGTTATTTAGACTGTTTTGGGTGGGGAAGGGAGGAAACATTGAGCAGTGTTTTTTTAATTTCCAGATTTGTAGAGGTTTTTCCAGATGGTTATGGATAAGACCCTTGGAAGTTAGACTTGGATATGTGAGGGATATTACTGTGTATCAGTCAGGAACCCAAATTAGTATGAGGCCTGCCTGAAACAAATGTATTTAATCCTAAAAAAACTAGGTTATAATAAAATGTTTAAAAAATGTTTATAGGAAGTAATATTTTATGTAGGAAGAGGATTGGGTTAGAAAGTGGGAGTCTGTATTCTAGTTACTCTTCTAGTAACTTGTTCTGTGACTTTCTACAAGTCACTTCACTTGAAGGAGTAGAAATGATCCCAAAGGACCCATTTAGTTCTACAGAATCATTCATGCATTAGTATAATTCTTTGAAATATTATCATTTATAAATATTGGGTGCTATAATATTAGCAAGTATGGAATATATGGTAAAATACTTTTGTCAGACTCTTAAATATTGTGAATCTATCTAAAGATTATTCTTTAAACAAAAAAACAACCTTTGATTTTCATCAGCATGATACTCTTTGTACTAATGTAGATTGTAGCTTCCCCATCCCTTGGTAGATGGTTCTTTTTGCTAATGGAACAAAAAAAAAATGTCCCTCAGTAGTCAGTGTCCTTGATCCTTGGGGGAAAGACACATTGTCCATTTCCAGGCTATGTTGGTAGGACCTGTCAGAGCTTGCTTTTGACCAGCTCAGAGCTTAAAAGCCCTCAGGTCCCCTCCATGCCACGATGAAGGATCTGAGCAGTATTTAAGTAGAGGATGCTGTTTGTCAACCAGTGTGAATATATCATGGACCACATGTGGAAACATGCCCATTTGTAGATGAGGAGGTTTAGTTATACTGGCAGACAGACATCCTGGCTTCAAGAATGTTGATGAATTGGTTGAGGCAAGTAGCAATTATTTCCCACTTGAGAATAGTTCGGGTTTATTTTGCTTAGCTTAAGTTAGAGATAATTTGATGTTTACATTAACATCAACTGTTTCTCAAAGTACACTGACACTGTAGTTAATTTTGAATTACTTTAAAAGGTTCTGCCCAAACTTAGAAAATCAGTTAAAGCTTTAACAAATTTCTGGAAATGGATTGTAAAATGTATCTCTGAATAATTAGAATAAAATGTTTCCCTAAGTCTTTCTCGGCATAGTCTCTCAAGGTCCATTTTGGGGAAGGATGAAGCCCAGACCTGTGATTTCATTAGCACTGGGAACTTTGAGTAAGGAAATCAACTCCCTGTAGCACAGTCACTCTTAGACCTCAGAGAAGTTCTTACAGAATTCATAAGTTCAGCTTTCTTTGAATGGGAAATCATCATGATATACCATGAGTGTTTATTGCTTTCAGACAACATTGATGAAATAGCTTTAATGTCATATTTCAGGTGGGACTAGTATTCTAAAGCTGGTAGGTAATCCCCTATTTAACAAAAGATTATAGCCTGAGTTCTTTAAAACGTAATTTCAGTTCTTGAGGGTTGATAATAGGAAAGTTAATATTAGTAAAGCTTACTAAAATTATGTGTCTTCCCTTTTTATTCCACTTGAATAGAGAGACTAAGATTTTAAATGATCCTTTGAATTTCATTTACAGGTTGGAAGAGCTGGAAGATTAGGTCACAGTGGAACTGCAATTACTTTCATCAATAACAACACAAGGAAGCTTTTTTTGGATATTGTGAAGAGAGTCAAACCAACGGGATCTATTCTCCCTCCTCAGTTACTAAACTCGCCTTATCTTCATGAACAGAAAAGAAAAGAACAACAAAGAGCTAACCAGGCTCAGAACACCCAAGTAACTGGTGATAATCTTATGGACATTATTAAAAAACATGATAAAAGTCATTCTCAGAAGTAACTAATTGGAACAAACAGCATTATATGTAAGGTGAGGAGACAGGGATGGTGGTTTTTGTTATTGTTGAATATATCAAACTTGGATAGAAGATGTCGTACAAAACTTCTTTTCCTTCATATGATAGCTAAAGATTGCCATCCTGTTTAAAATGAGTAAAATTGAAAAGAAAAGATCTGTTTTTGTCCTCTGTGCAGAATTATTTTGAGAAGATTAAAGATCTTTTTGCATTATAAAAGATCCCAGTTGTTTTCTTTCCCCTTCAGTTCAGTAAACATGCTTTGTTTATTACTGTTTCTAAGAAGACATATTCATGGATTATATTTATGCCACATATTACTTTGTCAGTTGACAACTTTACATACGCATGTAGAAAAATATTTCAATGCTTCTGTACTTTGTTTTTTAAAATATAATTAAAAGAAATTAAGTATACTTTTATGAGTTCTTGGGGTAGTGGAGCCAAGATGGTGGATTAGAGGCAGGAACCCAACTGAATCCTCTCAACATTCTTCTTCAAGTAACTTTAAAATAATTCCTCAAATCAAATTTTGGCATGTCAAAGCCAAGAGAAAGTCAGGGCAAGAAAATTTTCCAGATTGAGGTACACACACACACACACACGTACACACGTACACACACATGTACACACACACACACACACACACACACTCACACACACTCACATGTCCAGGATAGCTGAAGGGAAGCAGAGACCCTTCCTAAGTAAAGATCAGAGTGCAGACCACACCTGAAAACTTGCAGACCCCCCAAAACTAGCTCTGAAAATAGCATGAAAAAGCCCAAAGCTTGGGACATTGCCTTCCCATCCCCAGGTGAGCAGAGGCCAAATTTAACATAAAGTTCAAAGTCAGGAAATAAACTGGAAAAATTAGTACACACACAAAAAAGAACTTCACATAAAAAGCTCTTATACTGTCAGCGAAGACCAAGACATAAATTCTGAAGGAAACAATGTGAAAGCAGCTACAACCAAAGCCTCAAAAACGTTAATTGGGCCCAAGACCAATAAGAACCAACACATCTAAACCTTATACAATGATCACTCCTTTCTAAAGTAAATTTTCAAATCTGTTCAATTATTTTGGGGACCTGACATTTTGCCATAAGGGAAAAGAGAAAGAATGATATGAACATCTACATTAAAGAATGAGAATTGGGTTCTTCAAACTATAGCTATTTCTGAGATTCTTATCCCTCTTTAAAAGCAATAATTGTTAAAAAAAATTGTCAATAGTAAAGTTTATTAGACAGTACAGCATAGTGAATATAGAACTGGCCTAAGAGGCAGGTGGTTCTGGATTCAACTCTTGTCTTTAACACATTCTGTCTAGGTGCTCCTGGGCAAGTCACTTAACTTTTTAGTGCTCTGGGCTCCTTTCTAAAGACAGTAAAATGCAGAAAAAGATGTCAGTCTGCATTGGTAAAGGACATTTTCTCATCTGGTAATTCCCTATATCAATGAAATAAAAACTCAAGTCCCCCTATCCTAAAGTTTAGAATCTAGATCTTTAACTTTTCCTTCCAAGCAATATCAGAAATAAAATAATAAACCAAACTCAGTGCTCGGCGGTTGAAAGGAACAAGGCCATGGAATAGGATTCATAACAGTATTGGTTCCCAACATGACCCAAAAGCAAGTATAGAGTATTTAGCATGGATGAGATCATGCTAAATCACCCATACCCTTATTCTCTTTCTCTCAGCTGGCTTGTACTAACCTACATTGTAACTGGCGAAACTGATTAGATTTTCTCATAAGGGAGGTTGACCATAGATATACCATGCTGCTACAACTTTGTTCCAACAGTGCTAGGGGGAGTCCTGGTATAGGGAAAGCTGTAGAGTTACTACTTACGCTTTAGTTCCTAAGACATCACTATTGTGCTTTTCATTTACCAAATCAGTCACAATGACACCATTTGTTCTTAAACATGAAATATCAAATGAGAAGGGAAAAGCAAGAATAATTATAACATGTAATAAGTAGAAGGCAAAAGAAGGAACAATAAATACTTAGTGATGTACTTATAAACTTGAGTCACATTCTTTCATTGATGCACAAAGTGTCAGGAATACAGAATGAGGGAGTCCAAGCACAAATTTATAGAACCCTATCAGTGGTGTATACAAGTACGGAAACTCATGCCCATGACTCTAGAGACTCTAGACCTGAATGCCTGCAGTCTTTTTAGAGAATAGTCTGAAACATGTTACTTCCTCCTATGATCTTATCCACTCTTCTGATGGACAAAACTGTTTCTCCACTACCCTTGAGCCAATGAAATAGTTTCAAGCTCTTCTAGCCAACAGTAGCATGAAGTTTGGGGTATGCATAGCTTCCAAGGTCTGTTCCTTTGTTTAGGCTCTATGGCAAAAAGCAGTTCTCTTCAATTCTAGGATCTGCAAAGCTACTCCCATCTTCCTTTCTATAGGCATTGAGAAGTTTCTCTGCTTTCTGTAGATGACACTATAAAGCAAAACAGCCCTTTCCCCATCTAGCTCTTCACCGCCAGCAGAAGATTCTCTTTTCCTTTAATCATCTCTTTAAAACAACAAACCTGAGTTGAGAAATGAAAAATCAATATTTCAGTCACATACAACACAAATAGTCCATTTACAACAGTCCCATAGTCCCAAAATAATTTTTGATTCAAAGTATCCCAGAAATGAACTCCAAAAGTATTGAAAACATATTCAAACGAACTAATGGAAAACAGTGCACCCTAGCCATCTTTAATAGTCACTACTTTGGCTTCTAAGCTGCTTTCACTCCAATCCTCTCAGTACTTTTATCTGAGGGGCAATTCTTTCTCAGATCCTTAGAACTGTTTGTGTTTCTCCTCAAGCTGTTTTTCTGTTTCACACAAAATGTGTCATTTCAGCAAATAAAATGCCCAGAAAGGGCAGTACCTTACACCCATTTTCCACTGTTTCTAATGACAGTAGTCACAGTGGGAGCTAGTAAGTAGCTGTGTTACCATGGATTCAAAAAAGGGCTTTGTGCACTAATGGAATGAAGAACTAAATTACATTGTAAACAGCCAGTATTTATGAGAGACCTGAAATCCAGAAGAGTAATATAACTACAGTAACACTGTATTATCTGGCTATCAGATATACCTGGCACCTTAACCCACTGGAACACATACAGCCTAGAAGTAAAAAAGCAAAAAAACCAACCAAACACTGAAAGTGTTTAATACTCAACAAGTGTTTCTTACTGCAACTACTCAGCAAGCATTTCAACAAATAGAACTAAAATACACAGTTTACAAAAGATGGGATGGTAATTGACCTACTCACTGACCCTGAGGAATTTTCTCAATGTCTCATGATAAATGTCAAAGCCAAGAGCTGTTAGCACCAGAGCTATTTTTCTTGAGTCAGTAGAACAAAGAGTTATGGGGAGAATAAGGAGGGGAAGAGAGGTAAATGTAAGAAACAAAAGGATAGTTAGCAACGTGATTAGAAGGGGTAGCTGGATTGCTTAGAAGCTGACCTTGGCAAAGTGGAGAGAAATGATAGCAGAGAATAGGGACAGCCACAATGGAAGAAAAAGAGACCATCAGCCAGTCAGACAGCAGAATACACTGGGAGCATTCTGTGTAGAGACAAGCAGCTCTATGTAGCTGAGTATCTACTGAAAGACTCACTCTATTACAATACAATATAATTTAATTAGGTTTTTCAGAATGAACTTCATTCTGCATACAGAACAGTATTGGCTAATGCTATTACATTAAATTAGTATCAAGGAGCATTAGATTTAGAGTCAGACCTACATTCAAAACTCAACTCTGATGCTACTTATGTGACCTTGCATAAGCTACCTCACCTCTTCAGGATTGTTTCCTCATCTGTAAAATGAGAGAGTTGGATCAGATGATTTCTAAGGTGTCTTATAATTCTATATCCTATGAGCTTATGTCAATAATAGTTATAGGTAAAATTATATGTTCCATACTTAAGTCAAAGAATGGTATAATGCATAACCACGTGGTACAATGGCTTACTCATGCAGACAGATTTCCATCAAAAATTGTTCAAATATATCAACAGTTCAACAAGTCAAATTGAATCAAGTAAACAAATATTTATTTTTTTAAAACAAATATTTATTACCATACCAATTATGCATCAAATATTATGCTGAATGTTAAGAATACAAAGAAATGCAAGAAAGAAAAAGTCCCTACTCACAAGGAAATCACATTGTAATTGGAGAGACAGCCAGTGGCAATAAGAAAAAGAAGCTATAGAAAGGAAAAATCAGAGACAGTCTCATAGAGGAGGCACTATCATTAAAGGGGATTGGGAAAGGATTCTTGCAAAGGTAAAATTTTAGCTGAGATTTGAGGAAGTGAGGTGAGCCAATAGGCAGAGAAGAGGAAGGAGAGAATTCTAGGCATGGGGTAAAGTTGGTGAAAATGCAGAATCAGGAGATATAGTGTCATGCGTGAGAAATAGCAAGGAAGTTGCAGAATTTTTTTAAAAAATGTTATTAAATGGAAGTGAATGTTGAAAACTAAAAATAAACAATTAAAAAATTACTTCTTAAGGAGCTGACTGGTAGAAATTTTGCTCATCCAGGAAACCCTTTCTGGAATATTTATTAAAACAGAAATTACAATATATAATAACCTCTCAGTTGACAGAGTAGGAAAATAGTATATTCTGACTATTAGGTTTTCTATTTAACAATATTAATCCTGCTTACACTTGTAGTTGCTGAAATATTACATGACAAAAAATTATTTTAAGCAATAATTGCTTAGAGGTTCAGAAGAAAGAAATATTTCTACAAATCTAACCTCGTCATTTTTTTTTTTTGCAGGGGGAAGGGCAGGGAAGTTGGGGTTAAGACACTTGTCCAAGGTCACACAGCTAGTAAGTGTTAAGTGTCTGAGGTCTGATTTGAACTCAGGTCCTCCTGACTCCAGGGCTGGTGCTCTATTCACTGCGCCACCTAGCTGCCCCCTAACCTCCTCATTCTTAATCTTCCCACTTTTAAGCAATATATTAGCTTTCTTTTTTTATTTTGAAAAGGGGGTTGAGTGAAGAGGAAGGGAATAACATTTCCCAATGATTTGTTTTTGAAACTTCAAGGTAAGATTTCTATATGTTTATATTTTAAATTATGACAATATAAGCAGTAGTTTTGGTGTCTTAGTATTAGAATTAATATCAAACTTTAAAAGCCTCTGGTTCTCTGGATAGTATACATAAATTTAAGGAGAACATTCCATCTTCTGAGAAATTTCCAATTACCAAGAATTGACCTCTTGGACAAAATACAACAAATTCATTACATGTTTTAAAACAAAAATATCAGGGTTAATAAATAGGTTAGATATATGCCAATAATCTGTGGTTTCAACAATACGCAAAGTCCTAAACTACTGGGGGAAAGTTTTATTTTCTTTGACACTGTAACACATTGATCTCTTGACACTGTTCTTTCTTCTCTTTCCTATCAATAACAGCTTAAATACATACTATCTTCTCCCATCATCAAACAGAAACTGAAAATTGTATTATACCTGATTAAAGTTGGAGATGTTTTTAAATTTGTGAAACTGGTTTCCCTGCATTCCACATGCTGTTATTTTGTTTTATTTAGTTCAAACTCAGTTTGTACCAGGATTGTACTCCAAGTCTTTTCAGCATTACACTAAGGGAGATGTGCATTTGTCAAGATGTTTGCCACTGTCTCAGAGGATGTGCTGTGTGAAGTCCAAATGGAAGATGCATCTCCTATAAATGGTGAAGTCTTTCAGATGTTATTGTGCTGACTACATCATGCCCCAGATTGTTACAGAAATGAATGTTTCCTCCATTAAATTCCTTATTATTCAAAAGAGATCAGCCTAATAATCCATAAAGGAAAAAAAATTAAGAATATATATGACCCTAACTATAATGTATTTGGATGGCTAGTCTATAAAGTTATTATATCTATACATAAATCTAGGACAGGTACTGTAAATGGAACATGATTTGGGTCCTGGATTTAGTAGGAAAAAAAGTCAGACTGGATCACATTAGAGTAGTTATGCAGTACTTTTAATGTTCCCAGGCTGCTACCTTGTGCAGAGAACAATCTTTTTTTTTAAACAGATTTTCCTTCTATTGATGTATGATTATGAAGCCAAAAACATCACAATGTCTGAAGATTCAAAACTGCAGAGAATCTGAAAGGTAATAGAGAGAAAGATGAGAGAGAGGGGAAGGTAAGGTACAAATAGGTTATATAGTATGTTTCCAGTGTGAAGCTGGGTTTGGCCTGGTCTGGGAATAGTTTTCTTTGTGAGTTCTTACCCACTCACTCACCTATAAAGAGGAAAGTAATTCTAAACCCAGTGATCCTCCAGGGTGTGGTCTTTGGAGAGGTGGTGGGCTGGAGGATTCAGCAGCAGGGCAGCTGGCAAGGGGATGTCTACAGGATACCTAATTCAAAATGCCCAGTAGGCAGTTGGTGAGAGACTTGAACTCAGTAGAGAAATCAGTTCTGAATGCGTACCTCTGGGAGGTATCAGTACAGGCATGTTAATTAAACTCTAGGGGTGGGGATTGGGGGTATGTGTGTGATGAAGAGTATATGGGAAGAGAAGAGAATAGGATCTAGGATAGGGCCTTAGGCTATACCCAAAACTAGACAATAAGGTGTGGATCATCAGTCATCCAGCAAACAACACAGAGAGTGGTCAGAAAAGTAGGAGACCAGAGAAAGAGAGAGAAAGAGAGAGAGAGAGAGAGAGAGAGAGAGAGAGAGAGAGAGTAATGTCACAAAAAACCCAGAGAGAGCAAAGAGTATCCAAAAAGAGAAAAGTAGTCAATGCCATCCTCTGCTATGGAAAAGCCAAGAAGGAAAAGGGTTGAGAAAATGTCACTGGATTTGGCACTTAAAAGATCACTGTTAACTATTTTTTTGCCCTGATATTTTATTTATTTTTAAAAATTGATTTGTTTATTTACTTTTAGTTTACAAGATTCAGTTCCACAATCCCTTGAGTTTCAAATTTTCTCCCCTCCTTTCTCCCTCCCCCCATGACAGTGTGCAATCAAGTATAGGATCTGCAAATACCTTCACATTGGACACTAGTCTGGTTGTATAGAAGGATTGTAACCAATGGAGTGAACAATGGGAAAAAACAAACAAAATCAAACATGGAAAAGAACGATAGCATGTAGATTGCTTCAGCCTCCATTTAAACTCTGTTCTTCACTGTTAACCATTAATTACTTGTAAGATAGGAGACCTAGTTACCAGGCCCTTGTGATGATGCTAATCACCTCACAAGAAAAGAGATTAAAAAATTACTTTGTGAGTCTAATGAACAAAATAGGAACATAATCATCTTAAAATAGTCTAGTAGCTGCAGGGTGAAATTTAACAAGGGCAATTAAGTTCAATTTTAGCCCTATTGGTAGCTCTATAAGATAGAACATGACATTAGAAAGTGTTCAGACTTTGGAGTCAGGAGGAACTGGGTTTTTTAAATCTTTCCTCTAATACGCATTAGCTATGTGTCTATAGGCAAGTCACTTAATTTCTTAATTCCCTCAGTATAGTTAGCAATTTACAACAGTAGGAGTTTACTAATCTAGAATAGAGCTAATAGGAGTCCCTAACATCAACAAAATTAGAGCTCTGAACCAAAAAAAACAAAAACGGCCGATCTACTTGTCTATGGTATATCTACACGCCTCATTTCAGTGGTTTTGCTATTTGGTTCCTCTCTGAAGGCAAGAACTATATTATATGTTGTTGCTGCTGTTGCTTTTAATTTACCCATAGAGCCTAGTACAGTGCTAGGTGCACAGTAAAGAGTTCTTGATGGATGCCAAAGAAGAGACACTGGCGTCTGATTGTGCAGTCAAGTCTTTAAGGGCTGTGGCCAGAATGTCTGCTATTACCATATCGATCAGTAATGCTACCCCTGGTACTTTGGGGAATTCTTCAGCTTTCAAGAAACTATGTGATCTTCTGTTTCTTCGGCCTGTTCTGATGTGCTTGTTTACCTAAGCTAGTGTACTTTTTCCACTGGCAAGATGACTTTTCCTTCTGATTCTTTGTTGTTGCTGAATTTAGTTGCCTACATGGACCATGCTTGCTTCTCCTTACTTCTGGCTGATCTTCCATAATCCCTTCTCTCAGTTGCAAGTGATATCACCTTTTCCTTGCCAATGTGAGGTGAAATCCTCGCCTGGCTGATTCCAACTAACAGGATGCTACAGTCAAGGACACTCTAATTTGTATTCTGTATTGATTTTTTTTTTATACAGCTTTAGGAAAATTAAGGAGCCTTTTGGCATGTGTATGTTTCCTCATTTTTCTTAAATGGAATTACTATTCATTTCTTAGCAGCTCTTGTTCAAGGGAATGTTGGGAAATGATTTGGAAACTTGAAAGGGAATAAATTTTCATCCTTCTTACCAGGTTCTCTCATGACATGTGTAGGATAAGAATTAATTTCTAGCGCTTAATGTTTATATTAGAGTTAATGGCAGACTTGTAGAACAGAAACTTACAACACTGTCGAACAAATTGTTAGAATTCAGCTAATATCTGCTAGGCATAAAAAATAATTTAAAAAATTTAAAAAAGAAGTTTACAGTTGGAATAACTACCAATGATAGGAGGAAT
This sequence comes from Pseudocheirus occidentalis, assembly GCA_028646575.1. Lineage (NCBI taxonomy): Eukaryota > Metazoa > Chordata > Mammalia > Diprotodontia > Pseudocheiridae > Pseudocheirus > Pseudocheirus occidentalis. Next base: position 82,750,306 of record CM053593.1, on the reverse strand, counting down.
GTCTTCTGTTAAAAAAAATGCAACTCTTGTTGAATCTCAGGCTCAGATTTGGACACTCTAGGAAAAAGCCTGTAAAAAAAAAGTTTACAAATTATCAGGGTGCAAAGATTTTATAAGCAAAAGTCGAATTTGTTCTAATCTATAATTACAGGGTTAAATTTCATAAACTTTTGCCTTCTGGTTTTCATTCATTCTTTTTTTCATTAATTCAGATAATATTAACTAGGTCTATAGCACTATACTAAGAGATATGGGAACTATAAAGTGACATATATGTACTCTAAAGATCATGTTCTCAGGGAACTTAGATTTTAGGTGAGAAGACAAGCCATTTTGAGGCTAATATTGTTTGTATTCTTTCATTTCTGTTGCCCTCCCTGAATAATCTTTAATATAGTGTACTTAATTTAATTTGCTATGTATAATTTTAATATATATTTTAAATGTTTTATTGACACTTTTTAAAAATATCTGTGACTTGCCAACTGTCCCCCCCCCCAACAGAACCTCTGTAACAATGAAGTACAGTTAAGAAAATAAATGGACACAACAATCATATTTGAGAACGGATGCCTAATTCCACAACCTTCGTCTCCCACTTCTCTACTGCAAAGGAGACACTAGTCTATAGCATTTTTAAGGACAGAAAGATACCAAAGTTGTGGACAAATTTGTACCTTAGTATATATCTCTGAGGCTCATCTACCACCTCAATTGGCAAGTCATGTTTCCAGAGCCAGTCTGGCTACGGCTCCATCTCTAGGTATGGTCCTGAAGAGGCAGAGGTGATATTCTAACACCATGGGCTTGAGTACCTTTGTACTTCTTCCAAAGATTATAAATTGTGAATCATTTAGTGAACCAGCCTTAAGTCATACTTTTTATTTTTATAAGTGGTACAAATATATCCCCAGAAGTCTATGATATACTGTCCCATAAGGACATACACAGTCCAGGGGGAAAGTAGGCTCAAAGTTATAGAACAGATAGGGCCAGTAGGAGTCCTGATTAGTAACTCACCATTCTTGGTTGCTAGGAGTCTTTTACTTCCATTCTTGTGGTAGTTAGGCATGGTGTAGTCTCTACTGGATTCCTTGTAGAATCATGAGTCTAGTATGCCCTTGGTTCCCAACTATGCAGACACTTTTGCCAGCTGATCCACGGATTTCTATCAGATCCAAATGATCCATTTAGGACACCAGTGAGAATATAGAACAGTTATTACCCCTGAGAAAAGATGTGATGATACCGATGGGATTAGAGGTCCAACATCTTTCAACCCCTTTAAGGCTGGCAAGGCCCTTCTCTAGTCAAAAGGGGAGACCGGGAAGGAAACCTGGTCAAGACCTCTCTGTCTCTGAACAGTTTCTTCTTGTGAGTTGTAGCAGCAAACACACTGCATACCCAGGATGGCTGCTAGCACAGGTTCTTAGATCTGCTTTACCAGGAAAGATAGCTGTTTAAGAAGTCAACAATCTTTTTAAGTTACATTCACTAGTTCAGGGGAAAAGTCAGCACCTTGAACTTCAGATAAAATACAGAGAAAATACAAACAGAGAAATAAAGAACAACAGGGCTTTGACTGGCTGAATCAAAGCAATACTATACACTTTCCATACATCCCTGGATCTAGAGAGCCTTTACATCTGAGCAGTCGGGGAGCACATATGTGTGTGTATATATACATATGTACATATGTGTATATGTGTGTATATACATGCATATAGACACATGTATGTATGTATGTATGTATATACACTTCTCAGAGCCAAGGCATAACAACCCTCATGATTTAGCAAGCTTCCATTAATGGGCTGCATGTGAGGCCTATTAACGGGTGGGGAAGATCTTAAATCCCATTAATATTACAGGAGTCCAGCTAGAACACCAGACATATTCCAATGTATAGAGTTCCATCCCTTTTCAACTCCTTTGATAATTTATAGACAAATAAATGGCGGCCAAATTTGCTCAGCCAAGATAACAATTATATGATTCTTGTAAAGCTTCACATGTCAAAAGTTTTTTTGCACTATTAGTGATTGACTGAGACATGCTCTTAGCTATTTAAAGTATCAAAGCTAAAGTGGGGTTGGGTGATTTCAACCCCACCCTTACGTTAATACCAAAAAAGTGACCAAGAGAATGTCTATAACTACTGGCCTATATGCCTGGTCTCCCATCTATACAAAATTTTTTTGAGGGTCATCTATTCAAGAATTGAGGACATGTTTGCTGAGGGTCATTTATTCACAAATTGAGGGCATCCTTAACAAGGGTATTAGTAGAGAATCAACAGACTTTTGAAATTGATAATCAAATTTGGAATTCAAAAAATTTTAAAAAACAAATGTTGAAAATTGTTTTTATATGTAATTGGGGAAAACTGAAATACCTTTTAAAAAAGGGAAAGAAACAAAGTCTCAACACATACACACACAAAGAAGGTGATAATCAGCAATGGGCCATATCTTGACCATCTCACAGAAAAATGTAGAGAATGTAAGAACCTATTGTGCTAAATTTTTATATTAAAAAATTTGATTCTGTAACAAAAAATACTATCTTACAGGCTCTTTTGTTAGAACAAGATGTCTCCCATCCACATATCAGGCTCAACTGAGATTCCTTGGAAGATATAACAACAGAAATAATCCTCCTCAACCACTATGATAATAAATGGGAGGCTAGACAAAAACAAACAGGAAGCCATATGCTCTACAGACGTATTCAGGACTATGATGGAAGAAACCCAACATTAAGTCCAGGTTAAGGAAGGATTCCCTGTGGATGATGAGGTTTGGCAGTTACTCCTGCTTACAGATGACATTGTGTCATCTGTATTTCAAGCCCCAAGACAGAGCAGAGTCTTCTGAAAGAGGAGTTTGGACTTTCCATCCACATAGGAAAGACCAAATGGATAACGAATTTCTATTACTCTGCTATGCATCAGCCTAAAAGAGCTCATACAATTTGTTCAATCATATATCTGAGACAGATAATACATATGAACAATGAGGTGGGCCTATAGTTGGAAAGGATGAGGAGAGCACCCTGGACTGCTTTTGGGAAAATGTAAAGCACTTTACTGACCTTTAGTTTCACATGAGAGTAAAGACACTTCTTCCCAATAATATTCTACTGGCATTGCCCTTTGGCAACAAGATATGTGACATCACTGCCTCCAAAGAACTAACACCCTTATTACTTTGGGAAAAGTAGAAGACCTTTAAGGATGCTTTGTGGACTCTTTGCTGTGAACTTTTGGGAGAACATAGACAAAAGTCAGACAGAATAGGCAGGAATGAATAGATCGTCAACTTTAGAGGAAACTCCTAAAATGATGAGATCACAGATCCACTCATCCACTCATTTATTGTTGCCAAAATAAATAAAGGATTGCTGTGATAAGTATGGGATTAATTTTTATTTTCCACGGAAAGGTTGGGAGTGATAGGGAAAGGACCAGACACCAAAAGAAATCAGTAATATTAATCCTGATTGGCAATAAGACCCTTTGATTCTCTCTAGGTAGTGTTTGTTTATTTTCCTTCATTCTTTGTTTGGTTAATGAGGATGCTTGTCTCTCTGATAAACAGTCTCTATAATCCATCAGCTGCTCATGCCCATTCACATACAAACAGTTAAGACAAGAAAAGTATGGAGAGTGCCTGGTACTATTAATTGCTCCAGCAAGAACTATGACAATTCCTTTGACTGTTTCTTCCCCTAGGTACAATGGGGTCAAAAGCCAAATGAGCCAGTTCGGGGTTTCATGTGACCCTCAAATTGTGAAGCAAGTGGTTTTTTTCCTTTGGCAATCACCCACTTACTCTTTCAGCCTCCTTCTCCCCTTGTGCAGCTCCAAGCTCCATTCCCAGAGGTTCAGTGTCCTCAGTCTACTGTCTTATGACTTACCTCTCCTCCCAGGCCTGCTTTTCTAGAGAAGTATTCCAACTCAGTAGAGGGCCTGGTATATAGCACTTATTTAATAAATTCCTGTTGACTTGACTTCTTGATTGCCCCACCACCAAAACCTGCTGATTTAACATCTCCCTGTATAAGATCTGACAAAAATAATGCACAGTAAGAGAATAGTCAAGTGACAGTGGCTGTACGAGTAAGACCCTTCAGCAACAAGTATGTACATACTTTTGATGTCAAAATCCAAAATAATTGCCACAAACACATTTATATTTCATCTACTTTTGACAAGTAAAAACGAATCCCATTTTAAAGCGATTTAACAAAGTACTTCCTTTAAAACCATCCTTTGAGGTAGAAATGGAAGTATTATTGGTGGATAATGATTGTTATATGCCTTTTAGTAGAAGATTTTATCATTTGCTTAAAGGAATTATTTGCTAAAGATGGAATTTTAGGTATTATTAATGGAAGCATGGGAATTTGGAGGGAGTAGGCTGATGTTTCCCAGCAGAACCTAGATTTTGATATATAAATGGTTACCCACTCAACCCAAGAATAAGCCTAATTATATTGACTTATCAATATAATAAATGAATCTTGCTACATATATAAACTACTTGATAGAGATGTTAACACAGAGGAGGAAGACAACAACAGAATGCTATAGCTGGAAGATAATGAAAGATGACTTTGTTCCGTGTTTATCAACGACATTTATATCATAAAATATTTACATTCTCAACTATGGGATACTCCACCCTGTGGAAGCTGTTGTCAGGTCAGGTGTCAGGGGTGAGAGACCAAGAATCAGATGGTGAGTTACACACACACACACACACACACACACACACACACACACACACACACACACACTTTTTTCTCTTCCAAGGTAGGGATTGTTTCATTATTGCCTTTCTCCAGTGTCCAGTCTAGTGCCTAGTCCATAGTAGCCATTTAATAAATATTTGTTGATTGATTGATTTCAACATTCCTGACCTGTGCTCTTTACCTTGAAACCTGGACTCCCTACCCATTCTGTCCAGATCCTGGTATAACTACATTGCCTTAATTACAACCCCCAAACCTTTTATAAAAAGGGAGAGAATTGAGTACACTGTGTACTTGGATAAGAAGGTAAGTTTACAGACGACACAGTAGCGGGGTATCAATTGCTACATTCCAGGAATGTACCAGATTACTAAAGATTCAAGCAGCTTAGGGAAATGGGCAGAAAAGAGGCTAATGAAATTCAGTGCCATGAAGCATAAGGTTATGCATCTAAGGAGAACCCATAATAAATTTAAATGCAGGCTTAAGAGAATAGAGCTGTAGAAACTAATGAGGAAAGAGACCTAGGGCTAGTTAACAATACCATAAAGGGTTTAGCTGTAAACAGGGGAATTCATTATAAAGTAAAGAAGATAATGATTGAACTCTGCAAATTGGCTTCTCGTATCTCATCTGGAGTCTTGCCGACAACTCTAGGCATCTACTTTGAAAATAAGTCCTGTGTTAGAAAAGGAGACAGGGGGAAGGGAGAAGAATAGAGTTATTTAGGGGATAGAATGAGAATGAAAGTTATTTTAGACCTTGGATTCTTACAAGATCTTCATCAACTAAATACTGAAAGCAGTATCTTCCAAGCCTTGGCTCAAAAAATGCTAATACCTTGTTAAAGTATTCGGGGTCCTCTGTCACCCCTCCCATCTTTCTTCCAGGCATTTATTTGTCTTGCCCTTCTCTCTTTGGGTATTGAATTAAATATAGGAGGTGAGTGTGACAGAATGGAGAAAAGTAAAATGATTTGTTTGTTAATTACTAATTACATTGCTAATAAGATAATTAATTACAAAATATCAATCAGAAACTTGATTGAGATTATATAGCAGTCAGGTAGAAGTGAGGTCAGGCAAATCAAAGGTCATTGTCCCAGGCTTTCATAGCCATGCTAAACATGAAGGAGTAGAATGGGTTACAGTATCCCCAAGGCCAGGGGTCTATAATTTTCAGGAAAGGAGAAGCATTAGGCCCTAATCGGATTAAGGGAAGGCCAAGGCTTCTTGAAGCTACCAGTATGTGGAGACGGCGGGTATTAAGTATCATGGCAAAAGAAAGCAAGGGCTGCTCTGTCTTAGGTTGAAATAAGATTCCATAAATTAAATTAACTCATAAAATGAAATTTAATTAAAATAAATGTAAAGTGTTGTACTTTTAAAAAATCAACTTCACAACAAAATAGAAAAGGCATGACATGTCTGAAATGGGACTGATGGTTTTAGTGGACTACAAACTCCATGTGAGTCAACAGGATGACATGGCAGCCAAAAGAGCTAATGGAAATGTGGTCTTTGTTAAGAGAAGCATAGGGTCCGAGACAAGGAAGGTGATAGTCCTGTTCTTCTCTGCCTTAGACAGACTAGGCAGACTACCTCTAGTATATTGTATTCAGTTCTGGGCACTGCATCTTAGGAAGGACATTGATAAGCTCCAGAGTGTTCAGAGGAGCACAGCCATTAGGATGGTGAAGGGCCTTCAGATCAGTTGAAGGACCTAGAGATTTTTAAGCTAGAGAAGGGAAGACAATGGGAACAAGATGAAATGCTTCCTCCGAAGACCCACACTTGGAGGCTGGATCCCCTGCCAGATATGTTTTGGAGCTAGCTCAAACTGCTTGTGAGAGCCAATTGTTAAATTTTCAGCATGAACATTTACACCTCAGAAATTGGTAAATGCAACAAATCAGGGCTTGATTTATTGTTTTGTTGATTGTCTGGATTTAAGAAATTGATAGAGAAAAATTAATATATAACAATGCAACATTAATGACCACCAATCATTATTATTTGATAATATTTAATAAAAAGTTAATAATACAAAATTAAACTTTAAAATGTCATAGATAGTTTTCCCAAGAAGATGGTTGTTAAACATTTCCCAGCACACCCCTGGGTATGTGTTCTAGATACTCCCACTGAAACTATACCTCACGAGCTGCCCCCAGCACACTCCTGTTTAGTAGTCAGCAAGTTGGCAGAATTAGCTCAAAACAAAAGCATTTACTGAAATAGCAGAGTAAGCACTGAAGCCACACAACATTCCTCCCATAAACCTGGAACACACTTTTCCAAATATATAAGCAGCATTAGCTGGAAGACTGGAAACATATATAGAATGTACTAATTGGGAGGCACATATATAGGGAACACATGAACAAGATAACTTACATCTCTAGTCCCCTGTATCAGCAAACACCCTAGCATACCCAGGGCAGCTGCTAGCACAGGTTCTCAGATCTGCTTTTCTAAAGGAAAGCAACTCAGAATGGGTTGACAATCTTTCTTTAATCAAACAAACATACCATTTACCTAGTTCAGGGGGAAAAGTCAGCACCCTGAACTCCAGAGAATACAAACCCAAGTTACAGGTACAATTTACAAACACAAGTTACAAGAAACAGATCAGCAGATGGGCTTCCAACCATCTGATCATCACATCCACTACCTTTTCAAGATACCAGAGAGAGAAACACCAACATCTGGGTTTTTCAAAGCCGGGGGGGGCTCAACGGCTTCCCAGAGTCTCATCTGGTCAAATCACACAACTCTTCTCAAAGTGAGCCCCAAAGTAAAGCCTCACATAAGGGCGTGTGTGTGTGTGTGTGTGTATATATAGGCTTCTCCTGGGCCAGCCCTCTTGACCCACTGTCCAATTACAAAGCAACAAGATGTGGCCATTCCTCCCAAAAAAACAATTTCATTCCTCAGGCTCCATGTGAACATTCTCGGAGCCACTTAAGCAAAGGCGCTAGGGGCAGGAAAGAGCTTCAGATTCCCATTACATCCCCACAGAGCCCCTGATGTCTTTTTGTCATGTGGTAACTTTACATTACTCTGAGATACCTAGGTATTTCTTCATAGCTTGATTCTTCTCTGAATTTGGATTATCTCAGTCTGCTCTCTCCTCATTACTATATCTCCAACTTGGTGATTTCCTCCGCTAATTTATCTCATCCACCTTCACTGCTGATAGAAGTGAGCAAGATGATCCCCTTCCCACTTCTACCGCTTTGATCAGGAAGAAGCTTGAGATAAAAAGTGAAAAGTAATTCTCTCAGGAGCTAGGTTCTTTTTCCATAGCTGGCTCTCTTCTAGACTGCCAGAGATGACTCCTCAACTGACAAAGCTCCTTCTGTCTCCACCAATTATAGAGTTGTTAAGTTTATCATGACTGACCCTTTAGCCATCCAGTGGCTAGCCACCCTACAATTCCATTGTTTGATGGAGGAATTTCTTCATATCTGCTTCACTTACAAGCTATGAATGGACCACTCCTGGTTTTAGAATCTCCTTTAGACTCTCCAAATAGGCCACTTCCTTATGAATCATTTAATGGTTTCAAACTCTTTACAATTTTTTAATGTAACCATTCACTGTCTCTGAAATCTTAGACATTCTATAACCTGGAGTAGTTTGATCTTGTTCCATTAATGAAACTCTAAGATATCTATATTCAAGTGTTTCAAGGGTTATCTTATAGAAAAAGGATTAAATTTATTCCACCTGACCTTGGAAAGCAGAACTAGAAGCAAAGGGTAGGAATTACAAAAAGGCCAGTTTAGACTTTGCCTAAGAGAGAGAGTGGGGTGTCAGGAACACCTAGGTTAAAATTCTTTCAAAGGAGTTGTGTGACCAGAAGCAAGTCACTTGAGTTTTTAAGGCCTTAGGCATCTCTAAGAGTATTTTAGTTATTAATTCCTCTCTTGTGACAATTGAATGTTTCCAAACAGGAGGGAAGGTACCCTTCTAATTAGGCCCATCTAAAAATGGAATAAACTTTTTTAGGCTCTAATAGACTTCCTCACCCTGAGTATCTTTACGCAAAGATTGGATGAACCCTTTTCAGGTATGTTGTATAGAAGATTCTAGTTTAGGTAGAGGCTCTAAACTAGGCCTCTGCAATCCCTTCCGCTTCTGAGATTCTGTAAACTCTTATATGACTGGTTCAATTATTTTCCAGGTCCAAGTTCCTAATATCTCACTCCTGGATCACTAACAACAAAACAAAGCTATTATGACTCTTGAAGAATACAAGCAATATCCCCTACGTTGTACCCCTTAAGGTTGATAGCCTGGTAGTTCACCTCTACTTTTCCAGCAACGTCTTTGCCGATCAAACTTTACAAACCTAATTGATGCCAGTTAGCTAGAGATTTCGGCACAATGAATACTTTTACAGGAGAAACAAAAAAAAGACAGATGTGACTAACAGTGTATAGTCATGTCCCACCTGGATCAACTTTATCTGTGACTACCAATTCCTTTGGGCAATGGGATCTGATAAATTGAATTAAACTCATGAATTCTACAAAAGCTAGCAATTCATATCTTGTGAAAACAAAGTTCAACACAGAAAACAGAAGAAGGGTATCTTTTTATACTAATTGAATGTGAAATGTTAATCCAAACAGAACAATAACTCATTTGTTGTATACTAGACTCTTCTCACTCTCAGAATCTGAGTGAAAAATACAGAACTCTTTCTAGTGGTGAATTTTTTTTTTCCCTCTTAGTGAGTCACAGTACAGATTGTGGGCTAAATTGCAAAAAAGGAAAAAAAAGGCTTATGTAAACTGGTTTGGACATGTGTATGGGTGTGGAATTATTCATGAATCTTATAAGGTTAGAGAAACACTTCTTTTTCCCTCTGGAAAGACTGAGTCTATGGTTGGTTTTTGTAATCTAAGGAGCTTTTTATTTGGCAGCTGCATTTCTACAACTCTAGGCATTATTGAGTAAAGGCAAATAAAAGATCTAGTCTTTTTATGAAAACTTGGTCCTTTGAAAATGTTGTTTAGAATGCATAAAACTGTAAAAATCAATATATAGATGCCTAAAATATGCCAGCTGAGAAATTTGCAATTAAAATACAGAAAATTTGCCTCATTGTCTTGTAAAAATATTGGATTTTTTCATAGAGTGGCTATATATAAATATTTGTGTAATAGAGGACTGGCCAATGATGATTCTATCTTTAGGGGATATATAGATTCACCCTTTCTGGAAAGCATATCAAGAATATGGAATATTTCAGTCCAACATATGGAGGTTGGTGAACCTCTTTCTGACTATAACTAAGTGAGGGGCTGATGCTTATGCTTTTCCGGTTGGCTTGGAACAGAAGAACTAATAATGGAGCTGGAAGCGAGCCCTTTATGTACGTTTCGTAGTATGGCGTTTTGGAGTAGGATGATTCCTGTGAGCCAGTGGGCTGAGGAAGTGGGCAGGAGGCCCTACCACTTAACCCTATCACTTCGGAACATGTGGTGTCTGTTTCCTTTGTCTCTTTGCATTTATTCTTTCCTGATCCTATATACAGGGACTGGGTATGTGAAGAGGGGACAGAGTATTTCCAGTTTGTGGGTTGGTTTTTAAAAAATTTCTCGCTGTTATACTTTCTCAACAAATATGCCTTTGTAACTACTTAATTATATTGGGGAACACATTGAGTGAGAGCCCATAAGTAACTGTATTAGAAAGCCCATCCCCTACCAGGTTAACCCTAGAATCCTAAAGGAAGAAGTAGTCAGTTACTCTCTGGGGCCACAACCTACCAATGTGAGTAGAGTTTGGAAGAGTAAGCTCAGTATAGGTGCTATTTTTGCTAATGTAAAGCGATGAAAAAATTATCAAGGGGTCAAAAGGGCCTGATACATATCCTCTCTAGATATTTCTCCGATAAAACTTGCAGATACCTTTTCTATACTTGTTTAAAATCATGTAATTCACTAGAGTAGGAGACAATGCAGTGCTGTGTAAAGACCATTGAACTAGCAACCAAGAGAACTAGGTTGTAGGCCCTGCACTTTCCCTAAGTGACTATGTAAATGTGGTACAGTAATTTAATATTTCTATATCAATATTTCATCATCTATAAGATAAGGGGCTTATATTAATTTCTAAGGTTCTATCTTTTTCTGACTTTTTATGATTCTATGAAAAACTATGAATTTTTAGTGAGTATCAACTTAAAAGACATGTAACTGCCTTCAAATATTTGAAGGACTCTACCATGTAAAAGACAAATTGATCTTGTTTTTTTTTTTCTTGGCCCCAAACACAAATCTAGGAACACTGGGTGGAAGTTTCTGAGAGGCAGATTTTGGTTCCATAAAAGAAAAAAGAAACCTTAACCATTAGAACTCTCTAAAAAGTAGAATTGATTGACTCAGGAATTCCTGCTTCAGCGATGGAGTTGGGCTGCATTATAGCTTTGAGACTCTCTAATTATATAAATAAAGCAGATTTATATTTCTTATGCTATAATGGATCTGTGAACCTCCATATTATGATGTGCAATTCTCCACATGTGATCATAGAAAAAGTTATATACACTCACTGTACATTCTCTACTTCCTTTCACTCACTTCTCAACTGAAACTTCAGTAAGCATGTGGACTTGACATGTTGACCACCTTCTCTTCCTGGAAACTCTCCTCTCTGGGTTTTTGTGACACTATAATTTCCTAGTTCTCCTCAACTTCATATTCTTCTTTGAATCATTTATATGATTTCTCTTCTTTTCCCAACCCCTGTCCCCAACTGTGGGTACACCCTAAGACTCTATCTTGGGCCCCCTTCTCTTCTCTCTATTCATTCTCATGCTTAGTGACCTTATCACTTCCCATGGATTTAATGACTATCATGAATCTAATGACTCTTGGATCTGTATAGCTACTCTCAGTCTTTCTCCTGAACTCCAGGACTGCATCAACAATGGCCTATTGGACATTTCTAGCTGAATGTCCCCCAAATACCTCAATTCCCCAAAGGGAATTTATTATCTTTCACCCCAAATCCACTCTTCTTCCATATTTAATTATTTCTGTCAAGAACACCTCTACCCTATTAGTTTCTAAGGTTCAAAATCTTGGTGTTATCCTTGAATTCTCACTCTTCCTTACTCCAAATGGCTAATAATGGCCAAATATTGCCATTTACACCTCCACATCATGTCATCCATCCCTTTTCATTACTCATACAGCCACCTCCTTAGTTTGTATTCTTATCACTTCTTGCCTAGACTTCTGCAAAAGCCTCCTAATTGCTCACCTTAAGTCTCCCATAACACCAATCCATTGGGTCACAAGAGGCCTTTGGTGTAGGATAGTTAGAAGAATAAGGCAAATAGATGGTTCAGTGGATAGAGAATTGGGCTGGAAGTCAGGAAGATGCATCTCACACACTAGTTATGTGACTTTGGGTGTCACTTAACCCTCTTTGTCTCAGTTCCTCATCTGAACTAGAAAAGAAAATGGCAAACCACTCCAATATCTTTGCCAAGGGAACCTGAAATGGTATCACAAAGAGTTAGACATGACTGAAATGACTAAACAATAGCAAGAAGTCAGAACAGCACTGAGAAGGGGATCACAGTTGACTTATTCTTTTTGTTTTGTTTCTTTCTTTTAAAAAAATTGTATTGATTTGCTTGTTTACTTTTAGTTTACAAGATTCAATTCCACAATACAGTTGACTTACTCTAATCACCAGAAATGTCTCTAGCTGTTGGCAAGGTTTTAGAAGAATGTTGTGGTAGTGGATCACATAGGGAACTATGGGAGGAGAGATACAGTCTGACAGTCTTCAGGAAGGCTCAGATCAGTCTTCAGGGTAGATGGATAGATAGACAGACAGACAGACAGATACATAGATACATAGATACAAAGATAGGTAGACAGACACATGCAAAATATGGTTATACATACAGAAAAAAGTAAGAGTTCTTGCTCTTAAGGAGCTTAGATTCTAATAGCAGATTCAATACAAAAGCTTTCAGCTATAAGTCAGATGGAAAGGTCTCAAGATCCTTGAGGTATAGCAGCAAAGCAGATGGCAATGCCTCTTCTTTAATGACATTTCCACTGATAAAATCCCATCAGTTTCAGATGCTAAATTATTTGACAGTACCAAGGACTTTGGTGCCAAGAATTTTTCTTTTTGGGTCTTCAGTTACTCGGAGTGTAGCACCTGCAGGAGCAGTTGTCAGGATGCATCCTTCCCCAAGATGATGGCTATTGGCCCTAGGCTTTAAAGCATTCTTCTTTATTCCTAAGGTTCTTGGGTTCATGGTTGTGAGCTGTCTCCCACAGGTCTGTGAGGAGATGGTGGCTATGATGGTGGTGCTGCTTCAACTTGGCTGAAGCATTCTGTTTCCTGTCTCTCCCTCAGGGAGCACTGCTGCTTCATTCAGCTAGGCCAACTTGCCTGTCCCAGGGGTGGCATTTGGTGTGTTTGCTGGCCCCTTCTCTTCCCTCAATGATGGCTGTGATAGTCAGACTGGAGGCAGGATCAGAGGCCTGGGAAGTGCTGCTGCTCCCAGGGTTCTAGTATCCTATAGGCTAATTTGTGGCAATTGGTCAACAGTTGCTACTGTAGTGATGAAAAAGAGTGACTAATAAGTGTGGATATGTTTAAAAACACCCTTTAACCTATTGGGAACATAGATTTAGAGCTGAAACCTTAGAGAAGAAACCTAGGTGACCTAGTCGCCTAGAACAATCTACTTATTTAATAGATGAGGAAACCTGGACCTGAACAGATTGTCACTTCCCCAAGGTCACCCAACTAGTCAATAAGCATTTATTAAATGACTATTGTTTGCCAGGGATTATGCTAAAGGGTAAAGATAGAAAGAAGGACAAAAGACAGTCCCTGTGCCTAGCTCCCAGTCTAAAAAAAGAGATAACCTGTAAACTACCATGCAGAAACAAGCTGGATACAGGATAAACAGGAAATAATCAACAGAGGGAAGGTACTAGCCTTAAGAAGGCTTCCTGATGTAATTAGCAGAGCTGGGATACAACCTTCTTTCTTGCTGTTTCTGAATCTGTGCCTCTTTCCACTTCAAACAGCATGTATATGGACAGGTCACATATCCTGTCCCTCCCACACCTACACAGATAATCTATCACCAAACAATCTGTGTGGGACAACTATGCCTTTTGCTTAACTCTTTTATCATTTCCCAGAGATATGAAGTATTCAAGAGTTATTAAAATGACCTGGTAATGTTATTACAAGGGAAGAAAAAAAAAAGCTTTAAATGTATAATAGATTTTTTTTAAAAAGCAGAAAGTAAATGGCAATAGATTTTTAAAATGAAAAAAAAAATAGACCACTCCTTGACAGTGCTATATTTAAAGTTTTCAGAATCCATTCTTTTGCTGTCAAAAATGAATGAAATATACAGCAAGAAGTTCTGGGAGGCTTTTTACCTGTGTGTGCCCTTTAATATTTTCTTTCAATTTGTCTCCCTCTACTGGATATTTTTTAACACTTGCTTTATGGCCTGAATTATAGTCATGTTGATTATTTGGGGCATGTTTTAGAATCCTAGATATTTAAGTTGTTTTTCAGAAATTAGTTAGTCTGGTCCCTCATGTTACAGAGGAGGAAACTGAGGCCTAGAGAGGTTAACGTGATTTCTCCAAGGTCACACAGCCAGTAAGCAGTGACATGTCTCCCATGCCATACCCATGGTGATATTCTTCTCAGACACAAGCCTGAGGTAGGAGTTAGAGAGAGACCCTGCCTTCTTGAGTAACAAACTGCTGTCCCCATCTTACACTGCTGTCAATATTAATAGAACACTTATACAGCACTTTAACCTTTACGAAGTACCTTTTTACAAGTTACCTAATTTGATTCTGGCAGCAACCCAGTGAGAGTGATGCTATTATTCTCCGCATTTTACAGATCAAGAAACTGAGGCTGAGGGATGGGAGGTGATTTGCCCTGGATCACTCAGCTAGTCAAGTGGAACAGAGCCCTGAGCTTTGAACTCAGTGTGTTCATTGCTTTATGCCACGTGTTGTATGTTATACCTGTTTTGATGATATTCTCTCACATAAACCTTGGTGCTTTCAATAACCCAGTGAGGTAAGTGCTATTATCACCATTTTATAGATGAAGAAACTGAGACTGGAAATGTTGGGTGATTTGCCCAGAGTCACAGAGACAGTGTCTAAGTCAAGTTTTGAACTTGGGTCTTTATTGGGGCAAGTTGTCCTAGTGTCTGGGTCAGACTTTACTGACAGGAGGTGGGTAGACCCTATGGTATACAAAACAATATATATGTGCCAGCTGAAAGGAGTGGGGGGTAATGAAGCTAGTTCATAGGGTCATAGATATATATTTCAAAATACACAGCATTTAGTCCAACAGTCTCTTAATGAAGCCTAGAGAGGTGATATGATTTGCCCATGGTCATCTAGCTAGCCAGAAGCAGAGCTTGCATTTGAACCAAGGACCATCTGCCTCCAAATCCAGTACTGTCTCCATCGTACTGCGATTCCCTGGGCAACATCTCTGTACCACATTGTACTAGGGTAAGTCTAATCTTGCTGCTTCTGCCCCCTGACCCTCACAGTTGCTGCTGCAGGCAAGCCCCGTGAGCTCTATCTCAGGGAATGAAAAACAGAAAAGGATAAGGAAAAAGGGGGGACAATTGGTTAAAAAAAATATTCATTTTCTATAAATTGATGGAATAGATTTAGGAAGGAAAAACAAACTTTTATCACTCTGACTAAATATGTACCTGGTACAGGGCTTAGCACATTACAGATATTATCTCATTTGATCTTAAAAACCCTGCAAGGTAGGTGTTGTTACTATTCCCCCCCCCCTTTTTTAACAATTGAGGAAACTGAGAAAAACAGAAGTTAAGTGATTGCCATTGACACACAACTACCTGAAACTAGATTTAAATCCAGATCTTCCTGATGCCAGGCCCAGTACTCTATCCACTGAGCCACCCACCTGCCTGAAAAATATATCTCCAGGGAAAAAAAGTGACTGGGAAATATCTCCCACTCACTCTCATCTTAAGTGAAGGTTTTTATTCTGCTCGCTACCCCAAAAGGAAAAGAGAATGTGGATGATTCAACGCAAGCTGTGATCACTGCAAAACATTTCATGGGCATAACACATAGTGACATGTTAATTACATGGGATCCGCAAAAATTTTCCTAGTTTCAGTGTGTGACAGCATTGATCATGTTGTGTGTGATTCTACTGACACTAGGTTGACTTAGAACATGTGACTGTAAATAGATGACGATGGCTTGAGCTGGTTTCTCTGCCTTTATTTAGATCTCTCTAGTTGAGTGCTGGATTTCATGCCACAAACATGTGGCCGCAATCTCTGTGATGTTATTAATCCTATGGTTATTACCCTAAAGAAAGGTACAAAAGTTACAACTCTATAAAAATACATTCCAATGACTTTGGTATTTGAAAAACTGTTGGTGTGGACCCTAGTTACTGGTGAGAGACCCTAGTTATTTTTATTCCTTGAACCTCAGTTACCTTACCCATAAAATAGAGACAGTTATAGAAGTAGCATTTGCAGCCTGACTAGAGGAAGGGAATAAGCTTTCAAGGATCCTTCAAGTCCACAATGAAATGGGGTCATTCTCACCAAAATGCAAAGGAAAATGAAGCTAAAAATGAAAAGTGCCAAGAACTGACAAATTGTTGGGGCAAACAGCTTAATTAATCCAGAGGAAATAAACAAATATTCTATTGTGTCACATAGCTGCCTCTATAATATTAACTAGAATTTATATAATTCTTTCAGGTTTACAAAGCATCTTTGAAAATATTATCTCATTTTATTCTTACCACAATCCTGAGTCAGGTGCTATTATTATCACCATTTCATAGATGCAGTAACTGAGGTCAACAAAAGTTCAGTGACTTGCCCAGAGTCACATAGCTAGTAAGGATCAGAAAAAAGATTTGAATTCATCCCTTCCTGACTTTAACATTCTGTCCACTATGCTACCTAGCTGCCTCACGGGAAACATAGCATACCAGTACAGTGCAGTGGAAATAGCATTGGACTTAGGGAGTCACCTGACTGTAAATTCTATTTCCAACACTTTAATAGCTATATGACCCAAATGATTTTTCCTATCTAAGCCTCACTTACCTTATCCATAAAATGGGGACAATAATGGGAATGACATTTGCAACATGACAATGAGGAAGGGAATAAATATTTACATAGCTCCTACCATGTGCCAGAAACCATACTAAGGGCTTTACAATCATTACTTTGTTTGATCCTCACAACAACCGTGTGAAGCAGGTGCTATTATGATTCTTATTTTACAGATAAGGAAACTGAGGTAGATAGAGGTTAAGTGACTTGTCCAGGGTCACACAGCTAGTAAGTAGCTCAGGCTAGATTTAAACTCAGGTCTTCCTGATCCTATCCACTGTACCACCTCGCTGCCTCTGTGACTAGAGAGAAGTCCTACCTCCAACATATACTGGCTGTGTAACCCTGGGAAAGTCACTCAACCTCAGTGCCCCCATTCTTTCTCTAAGACTCAAAGTTGCAAAGCCAGTGTAGAGGTATATTGGTAAAATGGTATGCTGGCGTATCCTACCTAGGAGTTCCCTATAAGTACTGAAGTCATGGGTACAATTAAAAAACAAACAAAAACTCAATACCAACCTAACAAAATTGTTGTGAGGACATGATCTATAAGCTGTGCAGTACTGTCTAAAGAAAGTGAACACTGATATCATTATATACACTAAGCAGGCTATGTGCTGCTGATTTCCAAGAAATTGAGTGCATGATTTAAGATGAGAATGGCATCAAAGTCCTTAAGGCATAAAGCCTCATATCCACAAAGTATGAATCTTCCAGGTTATTTTCCCCCAATATTCATTCAAAACACAACCTCTGAAATGTCTCTTGATTGAAATTGTATACTTAACAGTAAGGGCTAAGGTCAGTACTACTGACCCTTAGATAGCTAATAATTCAACCAGTATCAAATCTACATAATTGTTCCAGTATCTAGTCCTCATCTCCCTACCTTGTCCAGGAGGATAGCATGAAAAACTTTAACAATTTGATTGTTAAAACCTAGTTAAAATGAATATAACCCCAGTCCCCAAAACCACTGGTATTTGACTCTCTCCTCACTTACAGAGATGACTGCCTGGCACACTTTTCAGTTTTTCTCCAGACCTTCTTTTTTTTTTTTTAATTTATTGACTTCTTTATTTACTTTTGGTTTACAAGATTCATTTACAGAATCACTTGAGTTTCAGATTTTCTCCCTTCCCTTCTCCCCTCCCCCCCCGCATGGTGGCATATAGTCATGTATGGGATCTGCAAACACTTTCACATTGTACAATAGTCTTGTTTTATAGAAGCGTTGTAATCAATGGAGTGAATAATGTGAAAAGAAAGAAAAAAAAAAGAAACAAAACCAAACATGGAAGAGAACAATAGCATGTGTTGCTTCAGTCTCCATTTAAACTCTGGACTTTCTAGATCTTTCTCTGAGTGTAGGTATCTCCTTCCATTCTGAGACTTGTAGCATTGTCTTTTAACTGTGCGTTGCTGAGAAGAGTCCAGTTTATCAAGGCTGGTTGTCATACATATGATGTATCTGTGACTGTATACAAAATTTTTCCTAGTTCTGCTCTTCTCACATAGTCCAGACCTTCTTTAAGCTCAAGAGTTTTGAGTTCTCTCCAATCTTTAAGTCTGGCTTCCAGTTTCAAGTGGGAAGACGGAATAGGCCAACCCCGCTTTGGGTTGCTAGAAGAAAATACCCTGGGAAGACATAAGAGAAGTTGGTAGTCTCCATCATACCCCTGTCCCCAGACTGCCACCCTAGAGACTTTGGGGAACTACCCTTTGAGTGAGAACTAGGATCCTCTCTCGTGGTTGAACTGAATTGCTTCACTCCCAATGGTGAGTTCCTTCACTCTCTATTGTCTGGCATACATTCTCCTATGTACTTTCTCTGATTTCTGTTTTGCTAAGATTTGGATAAATATATGTCTTGTCTAACTGCTATATGTATTTATTGTGTGATGTGTATTTGGTGGTAAAGAAGTCAAGCTTTGAATAGAAAGGGTCTTCCTTCCCTCCAAAATTGAAAGTGATCAAAAGTTAGATTGACCCTGACCATATCTCCTAAACTAACTATATTTAAGCTAACAGATATATATGTATGTATGTATGTATGTATGTATGTATATACATATGTATAATTCTAGTCCAGTACCTTCTCTCTCTGACAAGAGAAGAGTGACCTCTGGCGCTAACTTCTTGCTTCCCCTCCCAGCAGGAATTCAAGTCTCCCTTGGAGAACTGTTGGGAAGAAGAGATTAGGGATTTCTATTCTGCCTTCCTTTGAGTCACACAATGATGAATGTGGGGGAAGTATCCTCACTACACATGGAGCCTCATTAAATATAGATAAATAGATAGATATAGATATATTTCCTTAATCTAGTGATTATCAAAAAGAGAGTATTAAACCTATGACAACTTGACTATGTCTTAAAAATAGAATTAATGTAAAATTTCAGTTTTATATGTCTTTATTAAAGAACAGATGACCTGTTGGAAGCATTGTAGAGGGGTTTAGGTAAAGGTATTTGATGCACCTTCCAACTCTGAGCTTCAGAGAAACCCCATTCTTCTGACTGCAATTCTGGTGTTCTTTCCTCTGTATCACATTGCCTCCTCATAAAGCACAGCAAAAACAAAACAAAACAAAAACCAAAACCAACTCCTTAAAGTAATGCTTGTGTCAAAATCCTTCTTACAACCTCAAGAACCTGGTATATTTTGGGGGATTTCCCACTTTTCTGGCTCCTTTGCCTCACTCAGAAAATCTGGGAAAACTCATTGCAGGACACCACCCAGTGTGGTGTTACCAACTCCTCTAGTAAACATGCAACTCGAAAAAAAAAACCCTCAAAGAAATCTTATTGACAGTTAAAAAAAAAAAGATACTTAGGGCAGAGCTCACTGAAAATAAGATCACCCTGAAATGAGCAACCATCTCCCCAGAGACCTATACAGAACCTGTCACTTATTATTAGACTCCCAGCAAGATTTGCCTTCTACATTTTTCCTCTGTTGGTGACTCCTCTTGTGATCCTGAGTAGAATCCAGCAGAAGGCTCAGACACTCAGTATCCTAGCTTTTCTGTGGATGATATTTTGTCAGTTGGACTAGAGGATACACACTAGGATATCCTGATCTTCACAGGAGACATCATTCTGCCTATCCCAGCACTTCTATACACAAGGGACCTTCACTCTAAAGTTACTCCTTCCTGCTATATGTTTCCTCTTGAGTTCTGAACTCACAGAAATTTCCCCAGGAATCAGGAATACACTGTTCTTTTCATCTCCTAATGAGTCACCTATACCAGGTTCAAACAGGCTCAAAAGCCTGGTGTCCTCTCCTCCTTCAGCCCAGAGATGTCTATTTCCCACACTCCCTTCAAGTTCAGGACTTTGACAAATACAACAAATTCTCTTTTATTGTGTCAAGTGTCTGGGGTCAGTTAACTGGCTGGGTTGCTATATACCACAACTGGCCTAAGAGGCCAGTATTCCCTGAGGGGAAGTCTTCCCTGTTGGAAGCACAGAAGACAAGGGGGAATAAAAGTCTTTGCTATAATCATGAGAAGCGACTCTTTATCCCGAGGTCTTAATACCATAATAGGCTAGTCTAACATAGAGCCCATAAAAAGGCGTTATCCTTGTTCCACAGGCTTTTTGTGGTACTTTATATATAATACCAGTCAGTTCTCAAATTCCAATTATATATACAGGCTGTCCCTAGAGTTAAACAGAACTATTTTAGGAATCTCTGTACTCTCGAGTTTGAAGATTTAGGGTAATATAAGCAGGTGAACAGTGATGGAGAAAGGGTATTCTAGTTAGGTGGGCTACGTAAAGGATCAGACCCGGGGCAAGGAAAGGAACCCATCAGTTGGGGAAGAAATTTGACTCCATCATTTATTAATCATTTGTTAAGCTCTTTCGCTGTGCCGGCAATAACAACGACCTGATGTAGCCCGATCTTCGGAAATAGAACTTTTCCAGGATATTGTTACTTTGGGGATGGGAGTTGGGGTGGGGCTGGCCACGGGGCAGCCTTCAATTTGAACCAGTGACAGTCCTGCGCTTCGTTATTCGGGCTTCCCGTGTCTTTTTATCCTATGGTTGTTGTTTTTTTTTCTTCTTCTTTTGAACAAGTTCTTATTTGCAACAAAGTCCACCACAGGGTTACTCCGCCGCTACTCCTGGCCTAGCTCAGTGAACGTCCGAAAAAACATCGCCGGTGCTGGGGAGTAACTATTCATCTCCCTTCTTCCTCCCCAGGGAGGAGAACTGACGTAGGAGGCCTCGGGCTACCCCAGAAAGAAGAGAAGGCCGGTACCCAGTGTTGCCAGGAAACCAGGAAGGGAAACGTCCGTTCTACGATCTAGCCTGCCCCCTCGCGCCCAGAAGCCTCTATTCCGGAAGCTCGGGTGGGTGGAGCGGACGCACCTCACACACGAGCAAACCCAAACAAACTACGGTCTCTTCCGGAAGGGGGCGGGACAAAGCGAAGCACGGCGTCTGACTTGCGCTGCTGGCAGCCAATCAGCAGGCTGGGCGCTCATTCAAATCTGGCCTGGCGGAGGGACTAGGTTGGGGGCAGAGGTGAGTGTTGCGGCAGTGAGAAGCTTGGCTGTCCGAGGTTCGGGTTGAGGGGATTGGGACAGGTAGATGGGAGAGAGGCGGGAGGTGTTTATGAGAACAGCCGGCCAAGGACCGGAGAGTGGAAGCCTTCCACCTTCATCACTTACTTCAGTCGTCCCCAACTCAGCGGCCCCGTGACGCCCGAGTGCGCGCAAGGAAAAGGGGGAAGGGGAGGAAAGTGTGGTCTGTCAGACCCGGTGGGCGATGATAATTTACCCAGCAGGCCGTGCGGCGCCTGGTTCCCTGTGGGAAGTAGAGGAGGGATGGAGCCGTGTCGGTGTGTGGCTTCTTATTACTGCCGCGTGTGCTAGCGTTTCCCTCCCACCCTCTAATAACCATATTTGTGGCCTTTGCCTTACTGAGCTGTCACAGAAACAGATCTAGCTTCGGAAGTTGCCTCAGATTGTCAGTACAAAAGAGAACTGTTTAAACTTTGACAAGTCAGACTCGACCTCAGTTTCCTCATCTGTAAAATGGGGATAATAACTCTTGTAGAGCCCTTACCTCACGGAATTGTCAGGATCAAAAGAATGCTTATGAGTGCTTTGAAGACGGTAACCCATTAGGTAAAGGTCGGCTTGCCCCTCTTTCTAAGACTAAGTTGCAGAGCAAGTGGGAATTTGCATTGGTAGAGAAAGTTTCTTCATGGGGATTTCTCACCGATAAAGTTGCTGTTTATGTTCCTCAAAAGAATTATTGGCAAATACGGCCACCCAGTTGGAACTGGAAGGGACCTAGAAGATCGTTTAGTCTGAGTCTTTAGAGTGAGGAGTATTTCTAGAATTCTTCAGCATACTTTTTAAAATTTGATTACAGGATAAACCATTTTTATAATAATGTTGATACATACAAGATCTTTTAAAAGTGCATTCATATAGTGTTTAACTTTAATAGAACTTTCATATCTTACATTTTATCCTCATAACTACCATCCTATGAGGTAAGTGAGACAGGTGTCACCATTTTAGAGATCAGAAAACTAAAGCTTTAGGTCAATCTGATGAGCAGGACTAGAGCTGAATGCAGCTTTCTTGGCCTCCCAGCATAATGGCCTTTTCACAACACCTGGTTGCCATAAAGGTTTTCTTATTTTGGCTTTGCTTGTTTGCGTGGATGGTCTTCTTCTTGTCTAATTTAAACTGTAAATTCCTACAAGGAATATTGCTGTTTTCCATTGCAAAAACTGCAAGGGGTGAACTCTTAATACTTATTGACTGTGCCATTTGTCGTTTGTTATAGCGTGACATCATATTTAATTTTCTTGTACTTTTATCTCATTTAGTTTATAAAATCTTTGAGGTTATGCAAAGTGTATCATACTCTTTGTGCCTTCCAACGTACCGTGCCTAGTGAAAATGTTCAGTGCTTGTGATATAAATGACATTGATAAAGAAATGATTTTTTAAGGCAGGCCAGTTTAGAAATTTTATTTTCCTTGCAAAGAACCGGTTTACATGGTGACCAAACTAATATATAATCTCTAAGGCTTAAATAAGTTATCTTCTCCTCTTAATTATACCAAAAATCCAACAAAAGATAGGAAGAAAACACACTAGTATAGTAGCAATTTTGAGCATAATCTTTGTAGACCTGCATTTAATGTGAAAGGTTTAGTGAAGATGAGAAATCCATAAAATTTTCTGAGTAAACATAAATCACAGTAATATTGGGCTGATTCTTTAATTTTTTTTCAATAAGGTTACCCCTCCTTACTTTAGTTCAGCTCTATCCCTTTGTAATTTCATAAGAATATAGAATATTCTGTTACTCTGTACTTCATTCTGTGTGGTTATTATACATATCCATCCATAAATTTTGTATATAAGATCTACTCAATGTGCTGAGGGCGTTTTTCTAGGTTTTCCCTTGATGATGCTTCTTACCAACTCACCTTTTCTAGCTGAGCATTCCTTTGATGCTCTTTTATGCTGTTTCTTGTATGTAATTTGTCTTTGGTAATATATTACGGTCCATTCCCATTATGCATTTCCCTTTTGCCTTTTGGATGACCTTTAATTTTGATTCTTTGAAAATTGTGTTGTCCCATGATTCATAGCTATATAGTGGCACTGAAAGAATTGTGGTGTTAAAAGATGGGCTTTTGTTTCAGGGAAAAACTTAGTGTCCTTATAATCACGGCATAATTTCCCTAAAATGATCTCTTTTGTTTTCTTCATCTGTTTAATTTCAAACTCAGTTCATTGAGTTCATTGTCTATTTATATATTCTGTTTATTGAAGATGCGTGTATTAATGAAATGATTTTATGGGTTGTCCATCTATCTGTATGTCATCTAAACAACAGGTATACTTGATTCACTTGTATTTTTCTGTGTAGATAGACCAAACACTCAAGTGATTATGAATCTCATTTAGAAGGCTCTTTCAGTGTTCTTGGGCTCAATAATATCAGCACTATGTTCTTTACAAATGTGAACATCTGTAGTATATCATCATCTATAGGTAATCCCTTTTCTCTTTGGACTTTTCACTGAAAATTCTTACTTCAGCAATTATATGTCTTTGTTTTATGCCTCTTGATATGATAAAAAGGATTGTCAAATAAAGTTTCCTTTGTTGTGTCTTTCAAGAAATCTTGTGTGATTTAAATATTCAGGAGAAATGCCTTGTTGAAGGGAATCTTTAAGTTTGTATTTTGTCCTACCAAATCAAGAGCTTGTTCAAAGTGAACAACTACAATGGGAACTTGTATTTGTTAATACCTTCAGTCATTTGTGTTATTGTAAAGATGTAATCTTCTGTAGGATATTATTTGTTAAAGCCCACCTATCCTTTTCTCATATAAGTAGCATCCTCCTAATATGTGTAGTATGATTTCCATAAGTAGTAGGATTCTTAATACCCTAAAATGCTTTCTGAGTTATAAATGTTTCTTTTAAGTTTGTCTGAAATCTAATTTTTTTCTTTTTTGTGTTTGACAGATTTAAAAAGATGTCATTAAGAAAAGACCAGAAATCAAATACATACTCAAAGAGTTTGAATTCCACGGTTTGAGTCCTTTTTTAAAAAAAACTTCTTGTTATTAATATGTCAACGTACAATACAACTTCTGTTCAAAATACCAATAATACTCTTAGTTTATCTTCACAAAATAATTCATCACTTACCCAAAGCAGCAGACTTAAGCAGCATATGAAATCAGACATGCCAGAGTGTGAAAATGATCCATTATTAAATTCGCTAAGTAAAATCAAAGAAGTAAATAGAACCTATGTCATTTCAGCCTGTAAAAAAGTACAAGATGCGTCCCTCACATCTAAGTTGGAAGGCAAATTGACACTCCAAAGAAGAACTAGAAAAATTCAAGAACCACCTTTGCTTGGTAGTCAGCTGCAGGAAGAAACAACAGGACAACATACATTGAACCAGTGTCATATAACAGACTCTCTGGAAAAGTGTAAGACAAATAAAAATGTGCCAGATGTAATCTACAGTAAGAAGTCTGCTTTGGAACAGAGTAATAAAAATGTAAAGACAGCAAACACTGATAAACACTCTTTTATTAAATCTATTTCACCTGTAGTCGAAGATGTAAAACGAAGGAAAACAAACATTGATGAAAAGAACAAAGAAACATGTTCAGCTCTCAGTATAGAAAATGGAAACCTTTTGCGTGATAGGTGTTCTGTTTTTCAAGCAGATGAGTCACAAAATAAGAATGAAATTAAGTTAGGACACTCAGCAGTAATGAAGCCTATTCAAAACCTATCAGATATAAAGATAATTACAAAAGGAAACTTAAGTAATAGAAGTGTTGGAAAGGAAACATTGAAAAATTTAAATAAGTTTGGAAGTGTGGAAAAACCAAGAACGCCCAGACAATGGATTGTGGAAGAAAAAAAATTTACACCAAAAACTAGTACTCCTCGGGAGAAAGCTTTGTCGATTCCAAAAAATAGGACATGTCTTCAAATCATGCAAAAACAAAAAAGTACACCTAGTTCTTTTCTTGAAAATAAAAGGGAAAGATCACAAGAAAATATATTATTGAGAGAAGAAACTATAGTTCAGAACACATATAGACAATCAAATCTTTTGAAGGTAGAGAATAGTCAGGTGACAGTGGCTGTACGAGTAAGACCCTTCAGCAACAGGTATGTATGTATTTTTGACATCAAAATCCAAAATAATTGTAACAAACACATCTATATTTAATCTATTTTTGACAAGTAATCCCATTTTAAAGCAATTTAACAGAATCCTTCCTTTACAACAGCTCTTTGAGGTAGAAATGGAAGTATTATGGTTTATGTTTTACAGATATGGAAATTGAGGCACTGAGTGGTTGAGCTACTTGCCTCTGCTTGCCCAGCTAGTGAGTGTTGTAGCAGATACTGAAACTAAAAGTTTTAGTACTTGTGGTTCTAAGGCCCATCTGTATTTGTGTTGGATACTAAAGTGTTTCTGGGCAGGCAAAGAAAGGGACTAAGGCAGGGGTGGAGAGCCTGTGGCCTTGAGGTCCACTTCTAGGTCCTCAAGTGCAGTTCTTTGACTGAATCCAAACTTTATAGAACAATTTTGGATTCAGTTAAAAGGCTGCACTTGAGGTTAAAGGTTCTCCACCCCTGATCTAAGGGCTCTTTCAGGCATTGAACTGTATGAACAAAGGCGTAGAAGTGGAAGAGGGTAGGGCATATTTTGGAAATAGAGAGAGTAGTCCAATTTGACTGCAATGTAGCATTCTTGGAGGAGAGTAGGATCACAAGATCTTAGACCTTGAACTGGAGGAAGACAGGCCTTTGGAACCAACTGCTTACGTGTTTTACATATGAGAAAACTGATTGAGAAACTTTAGTGACTTGTCCAAGGTCATTCAGCTAGTAAGTGTGTGAAGTAGGCCTCTAATCCAGGTTAGAACCAGACTCTAGAGGGCCTTGGAAACAAGGAATGAAATTACTTGGCCGGCAGATGGGGAGTCAAGTTGTTAACATGACTGTTACTCCTTTCCCTTATCAGCGTCCATGCTCCAGTTTTTATAGTACCCTATACCTGTAGTACTCCTCTTTGTCTATTGAATTCCTCCCCATTCTTTAAAACCCCAATTACATGACAGCTTTGCGAATTGCTCCAATGATCTACAGTTCTACGACTTCCTCTAGCTCTCTTCAGCAGCATATGAATAAGAAAAAAGGTGGAATATTTTCTCCAGTCCCTCCAGTCATTCAACAAACATCTATGATACCCTTCTCTGGTTGAGTACTGCGCTAAGCAATGGGTGTGATACAAAGTTTATGTAAAATATGTCTTTATTCATGAACCTAGTCTACCAGGCATAACACAGATAATTTTAAGAGGTGCAGAATAAAAGTGCTTTTTAAAGTTTTTGGCAAAAGATTTCTTGCTATCCCTAGAGTAGTGGGCCTGGAGTCAGCAGGAACTAAATTCGAATCTGGCCACAGACATTTTCTGTCTGTGATTTTGGACAAGTCACTTAACTGCTGTCAGTTTCCATTTCCTCAACTGTAAAATGGGGATGATAATAATAACAACTACTTTCCAGGGAGGTTGTAAAGCATCAAAAGAGATAATATTTGTAAAGTGCGTAATGCTTGGCACTTACAGTGCTTGATAAAGACTTGTTTTCCTTCCTTCCCTATTTCTTCTAGGACTAAATATAAACTCCTTTTAAAGCTCTTCACCTTAAGCACTTACCATTCTGGTCTTTTTATACATTTTCATTCTGTATGGACAAGTAATCCTGGCCTGTCTGCTACTCTCCTTTCATTCTTCATCTTTAGTCTCTGTGCCTTTGCCTTGGCTGTTCCCTGTGCTATTCCTCCTTTCTTCTGCCTCATGGATTCCCTATTTTACTTCACTACTTACCACTTTGAGCAGGAGACTTTTCCTTGTTCCCCAGATAGTTCAGCTGTTGCTTCCTCTGCTGTTTTGCATACATCTTATCTCCTTTTGTATTTACGTGTTGTCTGTCATTAGAACACAAGCTCCTTGGGGAGCAAAGACTGTTGTACTTTTAACTTTGTATCCTCAGCATTTCACTTTGAGCTTGGCATATAGTAGAGATTTAATAAATATGTTGATTAATTGATAAATTATAAATCAGACACAAAATATTGCTGGAGGAAACAAACCTTAGGAGATATTTACTCAGGCTGATGCCTTAGCTGGAGGAAACTAATATATGAAGCAGAAAACCAGGAAAAAGGAAAATCAGAAGTTGCATATGGTCAAAGAAAAACAGAAATTGCATATGACCAAGGAAGATATCAACGAAATTGTTAGGGCTGAATACCCTGTGGGGTGGTGGAGAGAATGCCTAGAGCCAAAAAAACCCACCCTCATTATCTAAACCTCTTGGTCTTTAAAAGGGACTCCAACCAGTGCCTGGGGGACAGAATTAACAAGCCTGAGGATAAAACTTGGAACTTGATCCAAAAGGTCAGAGCTGAGGGAAAGAGCCCTGAATTAAGAAGGAAAGTGATTTAACTAGTAAGTACCTAGAAGGGATTATATAGAGTTAGTTGAGTAGAATGGTGATTTCCTATATTTCTAAAAAGATGGGTCGGTAGGTGGTGTAGTGGATAGATTAGAGTGCTGGATGTGGAGTCATGGGGACCTAAATTCCAGTCCAACCTCAGACACTTACTAGCCAGTGTGATCCTGGGTAAGTCACCTAACCCTGTTTACCTTACTTTCCTCATCTATCAAATGAGCTGGAGAAAGAAATAGCAAACTACTCCAGAATCTTTACCAAGAAGACCCCAAACGGGGTCACAAAAAATCAGACACTATTGAAACAAATGAACAATAACCACAGATATTTCTCAGAGATGGTTGGTGAGAACTGTGTTCTGGTTGAACAGTAGCCCTGTAACCATGAATAAATCCCTGAGTCTCATCTATAAATACTAGAAAACTTGACTTTAACTGGAGAACTTAAGGTCATTGAGTAAAGGGATTGTTACATTATTGTCTTTGTATCTCCACAGAGGCTGGCATGGTGCCTGCCACATAGTAGGTGCTTAATAAATACTTGTGACTGATCACATATGTAAGATATTTTTTCTGAACACAATAATTTCTGAATATGTGCTGTCTGTGTTAAAGTATTCAGAATAAAGGAAAAATAATGCACCTTTGGGAACTAGTATTGGAAATTATTAGATAGTAACTACTTTAATTGTTTCAATTTTATCAGACTCTTCCTGACCCCATTTGGGCTTTTCTTGGCAAGGATATTGGAGTGATTTGCCATTTATTTCTTTAGCTCATTTTGAGGAGGAAACTAAAGTAAACCAGGTTAAATAACTTGCCGTGGGTCACATAGCTGGTCAGTGTCTGAGGACAGATTTGAACTTATTAAGATGAGTCTTCTTGACTCCAGGCCTGACACTCTATGCACTTTGCCAACTGCATTAATATTACATTTAAAGTAACCCTTAAATCAAGGATGGGGAGCCTTTTCATGTTTGAAGGCCACATAAATATTTAGTTGTAATCAGATAAAGCTGCATTCAAGAAACTTCAATTAGATATACTTAAAAATGTACATTATTTTGTAAAAATCTACTCTGTACTTAAATGATTTCAAAAAATGAAAACTACTTGTTCATTTTAAACTTAACTAACCTTTTAATGACTTTGTTGTGTCTACTTTTTGTTGGAAAGCCTTGAATATTTGGTTGCAGTGTGAAGGTCTGCAGTTTCAGTTGATCCTCTAGATGGGTAGCAGTCATTTGTAACCTTAAGGGTGTCTTGATTTGGGTTAGGTAGGAGAATGGAGATTTGAAGCAGTAAGTGGTTGAAAAGTAAGAAAGCATTTTTCAGGCATGATACTGAAGGCATGGTATTCTACTACATTTTTCCATATTTCAACCGGATCTTTCTTATCAAACAGTGACTTTAAAATGTCAGCTACTGAGGGCTCACTCCTTCCATCTGTAGTTCTTTAGATACCTTGGTGATTTCAACTAGGTGAGGCTGAAATGCTAATTTGATTGTTATGTCATGATTCTCAAAGTCTGAACCTTTCATTGTATTCACCAATTAATAGGTCTGTAACATCTGTGTATTCATCAGATGATTTGCATTTATCATCCTGCTCATCAGTGACCTTTGATAAGTGGGGAAAATGTTCATCTGAAATTTCTTTTTGAAAGATAGCTTTTTTCAAAATTTTTGAATTTTTTTTGCCACATATACATATATATATATATATATATACATACACACACATATATATATATATATATATATATATATATATATATATATATATATATATA
>CM053593.1:82623840-82714585 GCA_028646575.1 Pseudocheirus occidentalis | reverse complement strand
TTTTTTTAGCTCTGTGAAACTCTGCTTCCAGGGGTGAAAGCTCTGTTCCAAATCACTGGTGTTTTCCCACCTGCTGGAGCTTTTAGGGAGGTGTTGCAAGTCTTCCCAGCTTTGGCTTGCTGAAAGTGCACTCCAGGACCACCACCCAAGACCACGATCCGGATCCAGGCTGCTCAACTCAAGAGCACTTGGTCCTGATCAACTGATTCAGCCCCTCTGCGGAGTCCACAGGCCAGGAGCTCTGAAGCAGACTGGTCGGGCCACTGCCGGTTCCAGCAGTTCCCTTCCACCACTGCTTCCTTGCCCTGGGGGCAGATTGGCCGTACTGCTTTTCTTCCCCCAAATTAATTTTCTAATTTTCACTTTCACTAACCGACTTTGACCCTGGTTTGCGGGATTTTAAGATCCCTCAGGCAGGTGCTTTAGATCTTCTCTGAAGTAGACTCAAGCTGTGGCTTGGGAGGCTCAGCTCCTCCAGGCCGCCTGGGACCGGGCCTGGCCGTGGGTGTGGTTTTGGGCTGGGCCTATCTCTGCTCCTGCGCAAGCTGCTCCTCTCCCGTCCCGTTCCTCACATCTTGGCAGATGTGGAGGTGCTGGAGGCTGTAGATCCTTTCCTCTGAAGACTGGCTGCGGCGCGGCTTGGCTTAGCTCAGCCTGGCTCCTTCCCACCACCCTGGGCCTGGCCGCGGTCTCGGCTTCAGGCCGGGCCAGGCTCCACTCCCGGTTGCCCCGCTGAGCCCCTGCTGCCAAGCTGCCTTCAGCAAGAGAGGTGTTTTCTGTATTTTTGTGAGTCTGAGAGTCCTAGACTTTGTCTGGGTTCATAATTTTATGGGTGTTTAGGGTGGTGGTGTGGGAGCTGCGGGACCTTGCTGCTTCTGTGCCACCATCTTGGCTCCGCCCCTCCTCAAATTAACTTCTTACTGAAAAGTATCTATTCATTTGTTTTTCAAACAGGATGGAGATATAGATACATACATATCTCTCATGTTATATTACATATATATGTGTGTGAGTGTATGCATATGTGTGTGTTTATTTACACACACACACACACATACACACACACACATATGGTATATAACATATTGGACCAGATAGATGAAACATTTGGGCAGCTAGGTAGTATAGCAGATAGAGCACAGGGCCTGCAGTCAGGAGGACTGGAGTTTAGATTACAGCCTCAGATATATACTAGCTGTGTGACCTTGGATAAGCCATTGAACCTCTTTGCTTCATTTATAAAATGAGCTGGAGAAGGAAATGGCAAACCACTCCAGTGTCTTTGCCAAGAACATCACAAATGGGATCATGAAGAGTTGACCATGACTAAAAAGACTGAACAACAAAAGCAACAACAACAAGGTGAAGCATTTATCAGTCACTTACCATGTGCCAGGCATTGTGCTAGCTCTTGGAGATACAAAAATGACAATGAAAAATACCTGTCCTTGGGAAGCTTACTTTCTATAGGAAAAAATAGTACATACATAAATATATACAAAATGAATACATTGTCATTTGGTGGGGAGACACTAGCAGTTGGGGTAGGGGATCAGGAAAGGCCTCCTGTAGGAGGGGGATTTTGAGCTGAGTTTTGATGGAAACAAGGAATTCTAAGAGGCAGGAATGAGAAGGGCAGTATGTTGTAGAGGCATTGCATAGGAGGAAGGGCCTGTGCAAAGGAGTGTCATGTGTGAAGACGGAGGGAAGATTGTTTTAGCTGGATTGATGAATAGATTAAAAAAATAATCTGATTAGTTTTAAACAGTTACCGTAGTGCTCTTTTCTTCACAGGTTCAATATAGACATATTATGCTTTAAGCATATTTCTATCATTAGCCTAAGAACCAAATCCAGTGGTCTTTTCTCAGTTTTAGTTCCACGATTAATCTGCATTATTTTAACACTTACCTATTCTCCCGTTTTTTCAAGTGTTCTAAACTATCCTGGTTCTTCTCTTACCACTTTGATTACTTTTTAGTATCTTATGATGCTTTCTACTTTTTTTTCCTGACTTAATGCACATTCCTTCTCCTGCTCCTAGCTCTAGTAATTTCCCAGGGCTCAGTCCTTGACTCTTTTCACATTATAGCCTCTCCGTCAAAAAAACTAATATGTTATTTTAAAAATAAGTTTTTATTAATATCTCCTTTTTCTTACATCACCATAGTATCCAATGTATTCCCTGTCATCTTTCTTCCCCTTACTCCCAGGGCCATCTCACATGACAAATAGTATTTTTTGGAAAGGAAAAAAAGTTAGTGCAACTGATTGATATATTTAAAAAGCCCAAAAATGTATAATGTATAAAACCTGAATCTCCCACTACCACCCAACAGAGATGGATTGAGAAGGATCTTCTCATATTTCTCTATCCAAATCCCACTTGATCCTTATAATTTTATTAGGTTTACTTTTGATTTTTTGATGTATCATCATTCTTTCCATTTACACTGTTATAATGACTTTTTTTTAAAAAAGATAACATATTCTTAAAATTTTGACTATCACATGTATGTGGATAGTGGACAAATCTGTGCCTTTACTTCTAGCCTCTCTCCCCACCCATAATCTCATTTGCTGATTGACCATTTCTGTTCTCCTTGAATGTTCTGTCATCATCAGAAGATCCTAATTTGTTATTCCCATCCCCTCTCCAAAAAAATTAATTCCCTGTCCTAATTTTCATGTTACCGTCATTGGTCCCAAAGTTCCAGGTAGTCAAGTTCATCTCTGACTCTTCCATTTAAAGAGTTACCATGCTCTGGCAGTTTGTCCTTGAAATGTCTTTTAAATTATTTCCTTCCCATCTAGTTCTGTTGCTGCCAACCAAGACCCGGCCTTCACTGTCTCCTGTCTTTATCATTATAACAGCCTCCTAGCTGTCTCCCTGCCACCATTTTTTTTCTAAGCAGTCCAGCATTTCATGGCCAGTTTAATCTTCCTAAAATTCAGTTCCACTTGGTGGATGGATACTGGTAGGAATGTCATATACTGTTAGATACTGATCACAAACACCAGTAAGTACCGTCTTTCTTATATCTTGCCTTTCAGTTGTTTTTAATTATCTTTTTTCTTCTTTGTTTGCATTATT
Source organism: Pseudocheirus occidentalis (assembly GCA_028646575.1). NCBI lineage: Eukaryota > Metazoa > Chordata > Mammalia > Diprotodontia > Pseudocheiridae > Pseudocheirus > Pseudocheirus occidentalis. Next base: position 82,711,491 of record CM053593.1, on the reverse strand, counting down.
AACCATTAATATGTATCCATCTTTGGGCATAGAAACCACTCCTTCCTTGTATACCCTCTTTTTTTGAACTCTTTCTTGTACACCCTCCTTTCCCACTTTCCTCCCCCTTACTTTATTTACAGGGCACTTTGTCTTCTCTTCCACTTCTCTCCTTTATCCCAGTCAGCATTTGTTCAAACCCAAATTCCCTCCTACTATGACTTCAAATTCCAGCTCCTTTTAAAAAGTTGGACTTTTGATAAATTAGTGAACATTACTTAACTGACATGGAAACCTTTTGGATCGCTTTAGGATTTAATTTCTCTGCAAAGGTACATCTTCATCTAATTATGTTATGACTACTTATATTCTTGGTCTGATGTGCTTTCTACCGACCACAGTCCTTCCCACCTATCTTATACTTATCCTAAAGCTCTCTTAGTACTAGCCCCTTGTGCACCTGGGAGGACTAATCCTATTCCAGATTTGTTCTGTCAAGTTTGTATTCAGTCGGAGGGCCATACTTGAGGACCTAGAGGGCTACATATGGCTTTGAGGCTGCAGGTTCCTCACCCCTGTTCTATTCTAACAAAATTCTGCTTAAAGTCCTTTACGTAGAATTCAGTCATCCATGCTGTAGCCTTGTGTCTTCTTTATCAAATACCTTTCCCTTCTATTGTTCCAGCTCTTTCAACAAGGTTGATCATCTTCCTTTCTCACAAACATATTGTGCTCATTGCTGTCCCTAGGATTTCCTTTGTGCTGCTAAAGCTGATTCTTTGGATTGCCTTTGTTGCTACCCGCTGACCCAGGACTCAAGTTCTTCCTCCACAAGGCTGTCCCAGAACACTCTGGACTATAATGATCTTTTCCTTTTCTGACTATCCCATGTCCCTTGTTAGGCTGACCACTTATTTTTCCCCTTAATCATATAGTGCTTTTTCTTGTTACCAATGGTTTATGTCTCTTATCTCCCTTTTTCAGTTGACTCCCCTAGCATCTTGTACAAATACTCTTTACGTTGCTGGTGCTTCTCCAGGAAAAGGGCTGTATCTTATACTTTATATTCCCCATAGTTCTCTGAATGCAATAGATACATATTAATACATGCTATCCCATAAATGGAATTTAGGGATCTATCTTTAAAGTTGTATTTGCTGTTTACTTGTTTCTATTTGTACTAGGTCTCCTATCACCTTGAAATGAGTTTCTTTGAAATCTACAATGAAAAAATTCACGATCTGCTTGTTTGTAAAGGTGAAAATGGACAGAAGAAGCAACCTGTAAGATTTCAAAATTCCATTCTACTTGTTTATTTTATGATATGTGAATACATAGTTTCAGTTTTTGAAGATGCTATAGATGGAAAAAACAATATATGTGAGCTACATTTACTGTATTGTTCTTTGAACAGCTATTAAGCAATAATAATAGTTTTGATTAATAATAAAAATTAAATCACTTTTTGGGATACTCATTTTAATTTTAATCCAGTGTTAGGTTAAAAAAAAAAAGCTGCTGAGCTTTTCCCCTTAACTATAACTAATGCAGAATTTAAAAATCAAAAATATTTTTGGTATTTTTTTAAGTTGGGACATACTTTTTGAAAGATTATTAATCCAATATTTGTCTTAAAGATTTCCTTTTCATTTAAAGTTCTCTTTTAATATATGTGCAAATTCTCTCATACATAAAAATAATATAATTAAAAAGCAAGAAGGGACCACAGAAGACCCTTATTTTGCAGATAAAGAAATTGAATTCCAGAGAGGTTAATATAGTTGTCCAGTTATGCCGTGGCATAAAAACAGATTGAATGTGTATGTAAATAAGTGTGTGTATGTGTACGTATATGTAATAGTTTTTCATTAAACAGTTAGTTTTCTTTGTCTTTTAATTGATACTTTTTGTTGATACATCACATTCATTTCTGAATTCATGTCCTTTTATCCCCTAATAAAGATTAAGAAAGAAAAAAAAGTTTAATAAAACCAACTGATATGTTAACTGCTTCTGACAACAAATGTAAAACATGTACTCATTGTTCCTTTCCTCTTAGCAGTTTGTTTCTAAACATCATTAACATGGTTTTACTTTTCTGTTTTCTTATATTGACTGTAGACAGACTTTAAAATGTGCCACATTCAGGCTATGGGGGGCGTAATATATATACTGAAATTACCTAATTCCTTTTGTTCTAAAGTTCTTACTAATTTTTCTCTTCCTGTGCAAAGTTCTATAGTAGCTACTTCCAGAACTTAAAATTTATTGTTTTTCTCGAAATGCATAAAAATTTTAAAGCAAAAGTAATGTCTTATATGTTTATTGAATTTCACATATTCTTAAAAAATCTGTTAGTATTTGGACAGTCATCCTGCTGCTTTGCAAATTGTTAATTTTGAGAACATTTGTTATTTCTTTCTGAGTAAGGAAAAGACTGGGTTTTTTGCTCTAAATTCAGAAGGTAGAAAAATGATGCTTTGAAGTTGTGTTTTACATAATTTATGTAACTTAACTAATGCTAATGTTAATTTTTACCAGCTCAGAGTAAGAGAGCACCCAGTTTCTGGACCCTATGTAGAAGCTCTGTCAATGTAAGTTTTGAATGGGATTAGGGAAAAATGGGGCTGAATATATTGTTAACAGTGTCCTGCATCTAGATGTATCCTTTTAGAATCAATGTTGTCCACCTAATTCAATAGATATTTGTTTAACATTTTCACTGTGAATAGCATTGAGCTTTGTGTTGGAAGAAATATGTTCAAAAAATTAGGTGACGGGAGTCTCTGCTCTCATGAAACAGACAATTTAATATAGGATTACTATAAGAAGGAAGAATTAAAAATAACACCAAGTTTACTGACATGAAAGATTGGGTAAATGGTATACTCTTGGCAGAGATAGTACAGGAGAAGCAGATTTTACTCATGTGGAATTTGAAATGCTTATCCTAAGGACACTAAGCGCCATGTTCCTAACTACTTCTCTAGCTCAGAAACCCTGGACCTCCACACCACCTGTGCTTATACTTCTAGCATTTCCTTCCCTCATAAGCTATATCATAAAACTTCCCAAGGGCAATGACCACGTCTTTCTTTTTTGTATCCTCCATAGTATCTAGCATAGAAATTTGTACAGTTAGCACTCATTAAATGTTTTCTGATTTACCGGTTTTCCTAGCTCTCCTTTTAAGGAAGTAATTCCTTCTGAGGAATTTGTTTCACTATGACCAGGAGATGTGGGGAAAAGGATCTGATCTTTGACCCTTAGCCTTTTGTCCTGTGCTTCTTCAAGGAAGAGAACAAAATTACTTTTTAAGAAAAAGATTAGAGAAGTCCAGAATTTTTCTAACATCAGATAAGCATATACATAGAATTTTAGCTTCCCAATTATAGAAATGAATATTATAGTATTAAGTTTATTATACTAAGTGGATATTCATTTTCTCTCAGATTATCACATTATTTCCTGTCATATGCAGATGATATGTTCCTGCCAAATAGGAAATGACATCAAATAAAGAATCTGAATTATTGCAGTCATCTATTTGAAGATAGCTATATTTGAAGTGTGTTTTCATGTTTTATGAAAAGAAAAACTAGAATTATTTTTAGTGAGATGTTTTTCTTTTCTATTTTAAAAAAATAGGAATGTTGTGAGTTCTTACTCTGATGTCCAGGTAAGATCTGATGTCTGCTTTATTAAAAAAACTTCCTGTTTGCAAAGATGATTATTGCTTATAAAAATATTGTTCCTTTATGCTTTTTTTCCTTAGCTACTGCTGCCATGTAGAACAGGTCAATTTTATGATTTTTTTTATAGATTATCTTTGTTTTGTAGATAGAATTATATTGCTCCTCATTTAAAAAAATATATCTTTTATATCAAATCAGGAAACTAGAATTGTTTTGTTTTTTAAGATATGGTATTATCCAGTTGAAATTTGAGAGAAAAAAATAAGGAGATTAAAAAGTGATTAAAATATCTCAATTCTGCTAATAACTCACTCATAGGCACTTTAAAGATTGCAAAGCACTTTCTTTACAACAGCCCTCTGAGAAAGGTAGTACAAGTATTAATTCCACTTATAGAGGAGGAAATAGGCTCTGAGAGGTTCTGAGACTGGCCTGTGGTCACATATCTGGATAGTAGGGGAATTCAAACCTGGGTCTCCTAAGTTTAAAAGTTGCAATCTCTCCACTGTGCCACAAGACTGACCTTATCTTTAGTCTATCATTTTGCTCTCCTTCTTCCTTTCAAAATTTAATTTAAATTTAATTTTTTAATTAGAGCTGGCTTGAATTGGGAAATAAGCAAAGAGCAACTGCTGCTACTGGTATGAATGACAAAAGTTCCCGTTCACATTCGGTTTTTACTTTGGTGATGACCCAAACAAAGGTACTTTTTGATCCTGATTTGCATATGTGTCAACAGTCGAATTGAAGCCTATGTTTTTCTCCTATATAACATAATGGATAATATAAGGAAGCTAGAGTGAGTAGTATATGACTAAGAGGATCATTCTGTCAATATAACTGACAGTTTATAATGCTTTTTAAAGCAATAAATTCATTCTTTTTTTTGTTGTTTTTCTTTCACTTTAAAAGCCCAATTCTCTCTTTATTTTGTTTTATGAGTAGAGAGTGTGAATGTTTTATTACATGATAAGAGTGCCCCATCACAAAAAAATGGGAATGAATAATTTTGAAAATAAAGATTTAGCTATGTTGTATAATTATTTTCCTTTTGAAGATTTTTATGCCTTAGGATAACTGATTTTGGAGCACCAATTTTTACTATGTTTTTACTACAGACAGAATTTGTAGAAGAGGAGGAACATGATCACAGGATCATTAGTCGAATAAATCTAATCGATCTGGCGGGCAGTGAACGCTGCTCAGCAACTCAGACCAGTGGGGAGCGACTAAAGGTGAGTATTTTGATGAAACTTAGGTTAAAGAATGTTGCATTTGAAGGAGACCACAAGATTTTCAAATGGCCATTATTTAAATTTGCAGTTTATGGCAATATACCCCTGTGGTATGCTGGGAGCTGTGATCTTAAGTTGTTTTTAATTATCTAATAGCTTTTTCAAAGTAATATCTTTGTATACTTTTGAAGCATAGCTGAGGTGGCAGTCGTATAGAAGAAGAGAAATTTTATTTTAGTTAGCCAATTTTAAAAATTTATTTTAGGGACTCAGATGAGGTGACATTATTGTGCCATGTCAGTTGCTTTTTCTGTTTTTTTTCAATTTAGGAAGGTGTGAGTATTAACAAGTCACTCTTGACTTTGGGAAAAGTTATTTCTGCTCTCTCTGAGCAAGCAAATCGAAAAAGAGTTTTTATTCCGTATCGTGAATCTGTTCTTACATGGTGAGTATACTTTGAAGTACAAATTATTATTACATAAAATAACTTATTGAGTGAGGGGAGAAATAGTGTGTATATTCTCGTGATAGCTATTTGTATTCTTTTAGTTACCTTTTAAAATCTTATTTTCTTCAGCTGTAAGATTACATGTGCTACCTGTGTTTATGTGCTATCAAGTGATTATTAATATATGTCTGTCTCTTAGTTCAGACATAGTATTTAGACTATTCCCTAAGCACTTGGAAGCAGGGCTGTTTTTCCACTTTACAGAGATCTGGCTTTGCAGTTGATGTTTATAGTGGAGTTACCACCTGGAAGCCTATAGGGAATAACCTGACTTTCATGGATTTTGAAACCTACTGAAAGAGATAGTATTCATTGTACATCACTAAAAGAAAAACAAAGTTCTGCTGTCCTAGATCTGATTCTCACCAACTTGTTTCCAGGGTGGAAATGATGAGAACCTTGTGGGGGAAGGAGAGGGTGATTAGTCCATCTTAGAATCTGTGATAATGAGAGAGAAAAAGCCAGGTATAGTCTGAAATGGATTTCATCTTTTAGGAAACCAGATTTCAAAGGGTTCAGAGAAAACGCAGCCCATGGGCTAAAACTTTATAGGGGAAATCAGTCTAGGAGGAATGAGACGAAATTCTAAATATACAAAAATAAACAGTCCTAGTAAGGGAAAAAAGGGAGAGATATTTAAAGATACTGGGTAGATACACACTGAATTTATCAGCAAACTTAATTTTTAAGTTTGGAAACTAGAAGTACAGACAAATTAACAAGGATGAATACAGAAATGTGTTCAGTTCCTGTTAGAATAGCTAGAATGAGATGAGGCTGGGAATGAAAACTGAAAAAAAAGTGGGGTTTTGTTGATATTGTTTTTTTGTTTTGTTTTGTTTTTTTGCTTTTTGGAGGGCAGTTGAGGTTAAGTGACTTGCCCAAGGTCACATGGCTAGTTTTTTGTGTTAAGTGTCTGAGGACGGATTTGAACTCAGGTACTCCTGACTCCAGGGCTGGTGCTCTATTCACTGCACCACCTAGCCGCCCCTGTTGATATTGTTTTTACCATCTTGTGGGAAAGGGAGACTCAAAGAAGGGATGGCATTCATATTTTCCTTTTGTTTTCTCTACCAAGAGAAATGAAATTTAGACTGGAAAAGTATAGAATAAAATGATTTAAAGATGGAGTTACTTAGATGGAGTTGGCTAGATAATAGTGTAGAGGTATAATTTCAGAACTGGCTCAAACCAGAAAGTAATTTTTAATGGTTAAATGTCAACATGGTAAGAATTCTCTAGTGGAGCACCCTAGGGATATGTGTTTGACCTTTGCCTCTGCCTTTTTGGACTTTTGTCCGAAATCTGAATGAACATACTTGCTCGAAAATCACACATAGCTGGAGGAATAACATTAGATAACAGAGTTAGGATTTATTTTTAAAAGATCTTGACCAACTAGATAAGGCCTGTACATCATACCTGATCTAGATCAGTGGGTTCAATTGAATAATAGGGCTAAGTGCCTGGGTTTGATAAATCAACTTCCCAAGTTTAGGGTAGAAGAGGGATAGCAAGGTATATGTCCATTTGAAAAATATCTGGGGGTTTGGTAGACTGTAATTTTAATATGTGTTCTGTTATGATATAACAGCCTTAAATGCTCAGGTAGTCTTAGAATGCATTAAAAAAAATCCAAGCAGAGTGTCTAGGATTTCCAATGCCATGCTTTTCATGAAAGCAAAGGCCCATCTTTTAAGATTTAAGATTTCTATTACGAGTTCAATCATTTTTGCTATATGGAAGCAAAACGTGAAATTCAACAGTCTTTGAAGAATTAAAAATAAATGTCATACCACGGGCAATGGAAAAATACATGGTGGCCATGAGCAGGCTGTAATATATTAACTAATGAGGAATTCTGGAAAAACAACAGAAGTAAAATATGTCATCAAGGAATTTTTTATAGGAAGAGATGAGGGCCATGGTGAAAGTGAGGGGTGACTAGTATAGTTGGAGTGTTCTGTTGGTACCCCTGCAGTGTCCAAAAATAATTGGGGAAGAGCCTTCAGTATGTTAGGTGGTTTTTTTTTTTTTTATGATGAATTTATAGGAACATGTGGACAAGAGCTATATAGGATGGTCCAGGCATGGGTAGGTTGTGATCTTTATCATGGGAGGGAACTTCTGAATCAATATGATCATTGATCCATTTGAGTATTTTGAATCCAGTACTGGAGAAATGATAATACTTCTGTATTCTGTCATGTTCAGATCCCAGAGTTTTATATTTAGGTCTAGATACTACATTTTAGATAAACGATAGAGCACCCAGAGGAGGGCAGCTTCTATGGTGGAGAGCCAAAAGATTTTGCCATAGGAAGCTGGAGAAAGAGGGACTATTTTCCTGGAGGAGAATAACTGGGGTAGCTCCCTGAAAGCTCTTTTCACAAGTTTGAAGGGCTGTTACAGAGAGGAGAGTAGATGTGTTCTGTTTGGTGACAGAGGGCAAAATTAAGATTATTGAAAGGAAGTTTTAGGTAGAGGCCATTCTAGGATTGGTGTGAAGAAAATTTTTCTGACGAGATCTACCCAAAAGGCCTGCTTCAGGAGTAACAGATTCCCTCTCACTGTAAGCCTTTCAGCAATGGCTAGATGACTATTTGTTGATTATATTGTGGAGGGAATTCTTGGTTAGGTACATGTTGGGGACTAGGTGGCCTCTGAGATCCCTTTCTATTTTTAAATTCTCTGATTTTTTTTTCATTCTATTCTTTTCAGCCCTGGTACTCACAGGTACTTTTTTTTTTTTGTAATAGACTTTCAATAAAAACTTTTTTGAATTAAGGGAATAATGTGACTTGTAAGATGCTTCATTTGTTAGATATATTGAAATTTTTTGGCTTAGAAAATTTTCAGGATAAGCAGATTTAATGTCGTTTGTAGTATTAGGGAATCTCAGACCTTTTCATTGTTATTCTAGAAATTTTTTTTGTGCAGAGCTGACCTCTTTCTTGGAATATAGATGAAGTTTCAGTTGGTTAGTTCATTTAATATAATTTTTTTCAAAATTTGTTTTCTATCAACTGTTGTATAAGAAATTCACATTTTTTAATGTTGCAGAATCCCTCAAGTGGGAATTAACTTCACATTACTAGTTAACGTGTTTAATCTAAAAGTCAATAATTTAATGCATTATAATATCATTTTATTCAATCAGATCATATGAATGATTATTTTATATTTGTCCTATGATTGATGTCTTAAAAGGAATTAATAGTGCAAAACTTACGCATGCACAGTGTTTAAATCTAAAGTAAACTGTCTTTTCCTTATATTTCTTAAAAGTACAATTCAGAAGGGTAAAAAAAATCCTTTCATCTATGTAATGGGTCAAAAAATAGGAAGCAATACATAAATTCTTGTTTGGTATAAGTCAGGCACTTTTAGATAATGGGGATAAAGTTTATAAACTGACAAGCAAGAGCTGGATGAACTAGGATAACTTGCTTATAATGTGACTGTAGTCCAGAATATAAGTTAACACCCTAAATCTCACCAGGACATATAATATTAATCAAGTAGATGCTAATTAGCCTTCTTTTAAGATTTTGCCTTAAAATACTTTTGTGATAAAAACTAAAAATTGGCTGAGAAAATAGGGTTTTCTCTAACTTCTTACATACATTACATATTCTCACATCCCTTAAAATATTGCATTTAGTCTGTGATAGAGTGTATGCTGTGTTAGTTTAATTTTGTGATTTTAGAAAATTACTGCTACTAAGTTCTTGTTAGAGTAAAGATGATTTTTTTTTTCTTAAAGGTTGTTAAAAGAAAGCTTAGGTGGAAATTCAAAAACTGCAATGATTGCTACGATTAGCCCTGCTGCTAATAACGTAGAAGAAACATTAAGTACCCTTCGGTATGCTAAGCAAGCCGGTCTGATAATCAACATTGCCAAAGTAAATGAAGATGTGAATGCCAAGTTAATTAGAGGTGAGTAACATTTTTCTATCAACATATTTACCTAGTTGTGTGTAACAGATGTAATGTTAGCTTCATAAATGACTTAAAAGTGACTTTAAAAGTTAGTATATTATAAAAATGTTCATGACTTTTTTTCTCAGTTCCTGATTTTAACATTATTCCATTGCGATAGAGGGAGAATGGTAAAGGGAGGGCGATAGAGAAAGAATAACGAATAAAGAAAAATTTGCAAGGCAAAATAGGAATGAAGAGTCCAAGGATGTCAGTAGTGACAAGGAGTATAAGAAAAGTTCTGTCAGGAAATGCTGGGACTTTTAATCTACTTACCTGTCATTTTCAAGGAATTCCTGACTTCTGCATATTTCTGTGTTCCAGATTACAAAAATTCCCTCTTGTGCCCACTGTCCCACCTTTTCTTGAACTCCTTTTCACTACTGCATCTCTGGGTTCTTCATTCTTACTTGCTTACATAAGTGACTTAGAAACAACTTAGATTTCCATTTTTATCACAGGCTTTTCTAAGGTAGTTTCTTCTAATAATTATTCTCATTCCTATATTGACATATGTATTCTACAAATAACAAAGACTTTTCCTTATTGAATAATCCTTTTTGGAAATGGGACCATTATTTATGTTGCACATAGATCCATCATCTTCCCCGTGTCCCAGTCTCCTACTCTGCCTGCAGTTTCATATAGCAGTTGATCTAGGGAAAAGCAAAAGCCACAGACTTCTTATTCCACAACACAGACCTTCCCTGCCTAATTACCTCTGTGTTTTATGAAATGATGAAAAATGATAGTCCTCATTAAAATAAATCTTTTAGACCTTGGAAATCTCTAGAGAAATATTTTTGGACAGAAAGATAAATTTCATAAATAATTTTCTTGAATTGCTATTTTAGAAACAGTTATCAGATTAGTTAAGAACTTTAATATTCATCATTATTTGGATTTCTCAGCAAATATTTAAGAAAACATTTCTATGGACTAAGTGAGATAGCTCTTTGGAGGTATTTTGCAAGCTATATCCTTTGTACATAGGTGGTTTTTTTTGCTTTTTTTTTTGGAGGGTAGTTGGGGTTAAGTGACTTGCCCAAGGTCACACGGCTAGTTTTTTGTGTTAAGTGTCTGAGGCCGGGTTTGAACTCAGGTACTCCTGACTCCAGGGCCGGTGCTCTATTCACTGCGCCACCTAGCCGCCCCGTACATAGGTGTTTAAAATATTTATAATTCAATTTCTTTTATACAACAATAGCATACTGTCTTGTTTGTTTGATCTGTCACCTAGGAAAGGCACAGACTTCTTTTTGTTAATATGGAAACACTTTTAAGTTCCTTCTAAATATATATTTATGTCATTAAAAATTAACATAACATGCATTTTTTTCTAAGTCAAGAGTTCTCTAAGTATAAAAAAAAAAATAGGATTTAAAAGTACAGGGTCAACTAGGTGGCACAGTGAATAGAGCACTGGCCCTGGAGTCAGGAGGACTCAAATTAGGAGTTCAAATCTGGCCTCAGACACTTGACACATTTGCTAACTTTGTGACCTTGCACAAGTCACTTAACCCCAATTGCCTTGCCTTCCCCCCCTCCAAAAAAAAAAAGTACAAATGAAGAATCACACCTTCGAGTATGCCATATATTAATCATGTTTACATGTTTCTTTTGGGAAAAATATTTAGAACTAAAAGCAGAAATTGAAAAGCTGAAATCCACTCAACGAAGCAGTCGGAATATTGACCCTGAACGATACAGACGCTGTCAGCAAGAAATAACTTCCTTAAGAATGAAACTTCATCAACAAGAAAAAGATATGGCAGAAATGCAAAGGTTGGAGTAATTATTTTAAACTTTAAATGTATATACTCTTAGGAATCTTAGAACCAGTAGGGAGTTTTTCCTAGGCATCAAGTATATTCACCTGCTTTCAGAAAAAAATTGGACTTTTATCTGTTCTATTTTGAAATGCTTTCAAAATAAAAAATGCCCTAGGCTCCCTGGGAATTTATTCAAGTGGCTAGTGCCACTTTTGATCAGGATGTTCTTTCTTATGTGTTATAATATGGGACTCAATTAATTAGTTTCTTTCTGGAAAGGGCATGGAGAGAAAAACTTGAACAAGCAGAAAAAAGAAAGCTTCAAGAAACAAAGGAATTGCAGGTACTACTTTATTCTAAGACAAGAAATAGTTGCTATGAAGATAAAAATAATGATAAGCCTCTATCCAGTGCTCTCCAAGAGTGTATAAGTTAGTTGTCAGAATAAGGCACAGTCACATAAAAATAACTAATAAAAGGCAACAAATCTAGCTATAAAATAAGTGGCACAAACAAATACTTATTGAGTTTTGAGGAGGGAGAAATCAATTCTATTTTCAGTTAACTCCCCCCAGGCAGAGAATCTTGGAGAAAGTGGGATTTGAGCTGGCCCTTAAAATTTGGGTAGGATTTTACTGGTAAGAGAGTGAAAATACTTGAAAAGAGGAAAAAGATATAACCTTTTGGTTGTTGGCTACTTTGGCTGAGGGTTCCTGTTGGGTAGTAGTAGGAGATAAAATTGAAAAGGTAGGTGGGAGCCAAATTGTTTATATTAAACACCTAAATTTTAACTCCCACTTTAAATAGTGTGCTAAGAATTTTTTACTTATTCTGTAGACACTGAAGGTTTGTGAGTTGCAAGGGGACTAAGATTGTCTGAGAACCGTGAATTAAGAAAATTAGCCAGTCAGAAGCTTACGAGATGGTTTTGGAGGGGTGAGAGTTTGAAAGTTGGAAGGCTGGCCAGTAAGGTGGCTATTAGCATAATCTAGGCATGAAATGACTATGTGATCTAGGGTGGTGGCAGTGGAAATAAAAGGGGAGGAAAGTACGTAAGAGATGTTAGAAAGAAAGGGACTTGGTATGTGGAGTGTTGGAGTGGGGGTTGGCTTTTCTAGGAGAAAGCAGAGTCAAAAATAACTTTAGGGTTCTTTAAAATGGGTAACCAGGGTAATGATGGTGCCATTAAGAATAATGGGAAGGGGAAGCGTAATGTAGAAGTAAAGGGGACAAGATTATAGATTATGTTTTTATTCTATTTTGAAATTTCATGCAGAATGTTAGTACTCATTATGTTTCCTAATTAACAAGCTTTTTTTTTTTTTTAGAGGGGGGAAGGCAAGGCAGTCGGGGTTAAGAAACATTTTTAAGTGCATAGAGTATACCAGCTGCTGTGCTTAGGATACAAAGATTTAAAAGTGAAACAACACTTGCTTTGAGGGCAAGAACTATCAGGAGAGACAATATGTATATAAATAAGTATACACAAAGTAAATATAGGGGCCAGGGCACTAGTAGCTGGGGGAATTAGGAAAGGCTTCAAGTAGAGGTAGACTCTTGAACAGACTGTTGAAGGAAACGAGATTCTGAAAGCCAAAGACGATGGGAATACATTGCCAGTACTGAGATTGGAGAGAGTCATGTATGAGGAAGAGCAAGAAAGTCAGTTTGGTTGGACCATACAGTATGGAAAAGGGAGTAATGTATGCTAAGGCTAGCAAGGATTTTAAAAGCAAAATAAGAGCTTACAAGTGGTCCTAGTGATAATAGAGAGCTAATGGAGAATATTTACTAGGGTAGTGACATGGACAGACCAGTGCTTTAGGAAATCATTTTGGCAGCTGTGTGGAGGATGGATTGGAGTGCAGAGAGGTTTGAGGCAGAAATAGTACAGGCAAGAGATTACAAGGTCTGAACTAAAGTGGTGGCTGTGTGATGAAGAGAAGGGCATGTATTTGAGAAATGCTATGGAGGTAGGATGAAAAAACATGGCAACTGATTGGCTATTGGTCAGGCTTCAAGGAAAGCTTGAAGGTTCTGAACCTGGGTGACTAGAAATACGGTGGTGCCTTTGATACAAATAGAGAAGTTTAGGATAAAGGTGAGTTTTGGGGGAATGATGATGAGTTTCATATTGAACTTCTGGAGTTTAAGATATCTCATAGACAGTTGGGGACATGTGACTAGCTCAAAAGGTAGAGTTTTCATTATAAACAAGTAGAAACATTGTTGCATCTAATTAAATTAGTTTTTTTTAATGAATTTACCTAGAAAGCAGGAATTACATTCAAAATGGATAACCGTTTACCAAACCTTGTCAATCTCAATGAAGATCCACAACTATCAGAGATGCTGCTCTATATGTTAAAAGAAGGAAAAACTACTGTTGGGAAGTACAAACCTAACTCTGGTCATGATATTCAGCTATCAGGGGTGCTAATTGCTGATGATCACTGGTATGTTATTCACAAAAACAGTGTCTTAATTTTTTTTTTTTTGTCATTGAGACTTTAATTTTAATTTTAAAAATCTATAAAATGGTTATAGTTTAAAATGTTTACACACATAAACACATACACATGCATGCACACACACACACATGCACACACATGGTATAGCTATCCTTTTTTTCCATCTTTTATTGTCTTGGGAATCCCTACATGACTTTTGAAGATACGTGATAGGAGAACTAATCCATCAGAGACGGTTTTCAACTGTCCTTCCTTCTTTCAATACTGTTTAGCATCCTATAGAGTACTATATTATTTACATGAATAGTGCAAATTCATGCATGCTTTCAAAGGATATTACATTGATATTCTAGAAAAAGATGTCCTTTAAATAAAAATAAAAGGAAAAAACTTGTTTTTAAGATGACATCATGCCAAAAAGATGGGAGAACTTTCTCCAGACCTGATAGTCATTTACCACATTTGGGCCATCTTCAAGTTCATCTTCCTGCTCATTCATCTCACTTTGATTTTGATCATGGCATTTTCATCATCATCTGCTTTTTGTACATATCTCCTTAGTGCATGTGGAGAGGGGGGCCTTCAGCTCTGTCTCTAGATCTGACCCATCTCAAACTGTCCCATCACCATGACCTTTTCCTCTTCCATGCCAGCACTGTGCTACTTAACTTAGTTTATTTTGAAAAAATATATACCAAAGGCATTAATTAAATGAAAGTATATAGTTCACTTTGTGAATTTTTATGTTGAAAATTTATCGAGATTTTGGTCCTAGTGAAAATGTTTTTGAATGTCAGTAATGAGTCCTGCTGTAAGCCCTAGAGTTTTCTAATTTGCTGATGGCAGAATTGTTTATTATGTATAATCTTCTTAACTGAGTCTAATTTTTTCTTGCTTATCATGATTAAAAATATTTCTAACATAACAAGACAATGTTTAATTAAGAGTTTCTCCATGCAAATATATATTGACTGTGTCAATACTTTAAAGTTTTAAACGTAAACCTTAATTCCACAAGGAGAAGCCTAATTATAGTAGTCAATTTTCTTTTCTCTTTTGTGTGTCTTACACTTGTAATAATTTTGATTTTTATTTTGATAGTATTATTGAAAATTTTGATGGAACAGTTAGTATTATTCCAGTAGGAGATGCAAAAACATATGTAAATGGAAAACATATTTCAGAATCCACAATTCTGCATCATGTAAGTTAATTGATATAAAAATTTCTGTATATTTAAAAAAAATGTTTGAGATCAGTGTTGTGTCAAAAAGGTTAACGTTGCTGTTACATTTTTAATAAACTGTAAAATTGTTGAACATGATTTACCCTCTTTCATTTTTCTAAGTTGATCTTTTCCCTCTTCTTAATTACCCCGACATTTGAGTTACATCCTTTAGTAAATTTGTGCCTTTTTTTTAAAAGGGTGATCGTGTCATTCTTGGTGGAGATCATTATTTTAGATTTAATCATCCAGTAGAAGTACAGAAAGGAAAAATATCATTTTGTGGATCTGTTCTTACAAATGATGGTCCAAAAGATTTTGAGTTTGCAAAAAATGAATTGCTTGTGGCTCAGAGATCACAGTAAGTATTACTGTCGTTAGTATTAAGTGTCCAATTCTGTATGTACAGAAGTAAACTCTAGCTATATGGTGATCCTGCAACCATCTAGTATTCAGTTTGTTTCTGCTAGTTGGTAAGGACTTAGCCTTTCCCTAGACTTAAGAATAGCTTTACCTCTGCATGTGTGTTTCTCTGGTTTCTTGCCTGTCCCTTTTTGCAGTAGTGGAAATAACAGCAGCTGTCAAAAAGAATATTCCTTTAGCAGATTTGATTAGGATATTCCAGATAGATAAGATACTATGGTGACTATACATACACTCTGTTGCATTTCTGTTTTAAAGTAGACACCCTACTATCCATGGTGCTCTGTTTTTTGTTTTTTTGTTTTTTTGAGGGCAATTGGAGTTAAGTGACTTGCCCAAGGTCACATGGCTAGTAAGTATTAAGTGTCCGAATCTGGTTTTAAACTCAGGTCCTCCTGACTCCAGGGCTGGTGCTCTATTCACTGCGCCACCTAGCCACCCCCGCTCCATGGTGCTTTTTAAGAAAGTCTGACACTGTTTTTTGCCTCTGTCCACTGGCCTCCCTATTCTTTAATTTCTTTATTCTGCATTGAAGAAAGAAGGATGCCTATTTTTTCATACAGAGGCAAGAAAGCAAATTCTAAGTTCTTTAAAATTGTTTTGTATTACAGTTTCATCTGTCAAACCAAATTATAATAGGTAACTTAAAATATGATGAATTAGCGTTATAATAACCCTTTCATCATTTAAATTTCGTTACATTTCAGAGCTTTTATCTTCTTAAGTTATAACCAAAAGTTGACTTTGATGTTCTGGATTTTCATGTGGAATTTTTGTTGTAACTATCCAGTTTTGTTTGTTTTTGGTAAAATATCCTTATGCTTATATTAAGGAATGTGAGCAAATTTCCATCTGGCACAAAATTGCATTTTTATATAATAAATACAAGTTTGTTATAGTTAAAATTTTTAGATGAAAATAGTTTTTCAATAGGAAACATTCAACCCTGGTTTGGAACTATTTCATAACAAATGGAAATGTTAGAAAATGAATATTATAAATTTCTTGCCACTTTATAGGCTTGAAGCAGAAATAGAAGAGGCACGATTAAAAGCTAAGGAAGAAATGATGCAAGGAATCCAGATTGCAAAAGAAATGGCTCAGCAAGAGCTGTCTTCTCAAAGAGCTGCCTATGAAAGTAAAATAAAAGCCCTGGAAACAGAACTGGTAAAAAAGCAGCCTTAGTTTATTTTTAGTGTTTACCAGAACCTCATGTTGACAGTGTGAATGTGGGTGCTAGGGATTCTGGGCAAATAATGGTTCTGTGGGGTGAGGGGTTTTATACCTATGTTCCTTCTGCTGAAGGAAGAATGACAGCAGAGAAAGTCATTGTTGTGAGCAGAAGGAAAAAAATGTAAAGAAAATATGTATACTCTGAGATTTGTAGCTAGAGTTATGTTAGTAGTTACAGTCTGACACTCCCATTCTCTGGGTTTCCAAAGACCCATTTTGAAGGGGAAGGTCCTAAAAATTAAAAGCCCTAATATGTATTTCTAGTTATTTATTCAATTTTTTATTCTGAGTTGTGTTTGTATAGTAACTTTCCCATTAGTATACATAAATCTCTAATGCATTGACTAGGGTTTTCATTATAGTTGGAAGCTTTGATCTAGTTTAAAGCTGAGGCCGCTGAGGTTAAATGCTTTACCCAAAATCTTCTTGCAAGGATTTGGACTCATGTCATCCACCTTCCTAACCCATAATCTATCTCCTGAACCTGGATCCTTGCTTTGAAGATGGTATTCATTGTGTTCTCTGGTTATGTTGTTGTTCTTTATAAGAAAGAAGAATCTGAGAGGAAGAAAATGCAGGAAATAAATAATCAGAAGGCTAACGACAAAATACAGGAATTAGAAAAAGCAAAACAGCGTCTTGAACAGAAAGTCCATGTTGATAAGAAGCGATTAGAGATGGAGACTTTGGCTACAAAACAGGTAATCTCCTCCTTAACTAGTTTCATCAGTCATAAGGAAAACACTAGCCCTTTTTTCCTGCTTCTTGAAAGAAGGTGGTTTTTGAAAGATTTGCAAAGAGGTATAAAAATATAGCCACGTAAGTGCAAAAGTACCTTCTTGTTAGGCCAAAGTGGTTCTGGTGGGTGCCTTCTTTCTCCCATTGTTCTTGGATTTCAGACCCAGAAGGACAGTCATTAGGGATAGTTTCACACTTGTATGATTTCATATCTCTTCCTTATACCATTTCTCATTTCTTATCTAGATTTAGTAGGTCTCTCCTTCCCCTTCTCCTCATCTTTCATTTCTGGTTGGAATGTTTAAGGTGCAGATCAGTAGGTAAGGTTTAGCCAGATAGACTAACTGTTCAGTTCATCTCTTCTTTTTCCTTTTTGTTCTTCTCTGCTTCAAAGTAGAAAGCAGCACAAGTTGCTTCCTAATACTAAGCATAGTTGAACTACTTGACAAAGATTCCAAATAATCTAAATAACTAAGGAATATTGTGCCTTTCACATAGAGTGCCTTCTTTCTCTACCAATATCCAAAATATTAATCATTTGGTGAAAATCTTAATAATACTAAAATACCTTCTAATAGAGAAGGATGGAATCATATCTGTCTTCAAAATTTATTTTGTGAGAGAGAAGAATTTTTTTCATATTGTCTGTTAACCAACAAACATTTAAGTAGTTAATGTATACAAAGCAATGTGCTGAGCATTGGGGAAACAAAGAAAAAGTAAAAACAGTTCTTGCCCTCAAGGAGCTTGTATTCTTATGTGGAGACACCATATACATTAATAAGATATGTTCAGGGAGCTGTAAAGTAGCAGCTGGGTGGACCGGAAAAGGCCTTCTGGAGGAGATAGTGTTTGAGACGAGTCTTAAAGGAAGCTGAGGATTCCATGAGGTAGAGTTTAGAAAGGAGAGCTTTACAGGCACAGGGAGAGCCAGTATACAAGTATTAAAGTAGAGGAGAGAGTGTTTTGTGGGAAGAAAAGCAAAGAGGCCTGTATGAATGGACCAGAAAATGGAAGAAGGGTGGCTAGGTGGTGCAGTGAATAGAGCACCAGCCATGAAAAAAATGTGTGGAAGGGAGTAAAGTCATATATTTAAAACTTTGGAAAATAGGAAGGGGCAAGTTTGTAAAGAGTTTAAAAGCCAAATAGAAAAGTTTATATTTAATTCCAGAAGAAATAAGGAACCATTAGAATTTGTATCAGGGGAATGGGGAAGGTGACATGGTTAGACATTTGCTTTAGGAAGATCACTTTGGTGGCTGTAAGGAGGATGGATTGAAATGGGAGAGACTTGAGTCTAATTCATAGTCCACATGAGAGGTGATCAGGGGCTGGTCTGAACTAGAGTGGTGGCAGTATGAGTAGAGAGAAATGGACATGTGCAAGAGGTGTTCTTTAATCTCTGAAATGCCATATTTTTCTTGATCACTAATGCTTCTGATCATTTGTATTCACGAGCAGATTTTTTTACTCTTTGTCAGCATTTTAGGTAGAAAAAGTTAAACTTATGCCATAAAAACATGCATTTGTTACAAAACAAAAATATAGACAACTTGGTTTAACTTTATAACTTAAATTAATATGCTACATAGCAAAGTTTAGTCAGTTATCAGTATGTTCGTATATTTTGTTTTGTGTTTTGCTTTATCTCTTGGATGGATGTATACAAATGGATATTATTTAGGCTTTAGAAGATCACACTGTTCGGCATGCAAAGATTCTTGAAGCTTTGGAGGCTGAAAAGCAGAAAATTGTTAAAGAAGTACAGATTCTACAACAGAATCTGAATAATAAGGATAAAGTATTAACAAGTGAGTGATGGAGAATGTTGGTATGTATCTTAATGTAAAGTTATATATTACCTTATTAAAAAATGAGTATATGTGTAAGGCAATGTGCAAATGCCTAGGATACAGAATTTTTTTTTTTAAGCAACTATTTCTTTTTTTTTTTCTTTTGCTTTTTTTTGGTGGGGGGGGGGAGGGAAGGTAGGGCAGTTGGGGTTAAGTCACTTGCCCAAGGTCTCATGGCTAGTTTTATGTATTAAGTGTCTGAGGCTGGATTTGCACTCCAGTCCTCTGAATCCAGAGCTGGTGCTCTATTCACTGTGCCCACCTAGCTGCCCCAAGAAGCAACTATTTCTTACCTACAAGCTGTTCATGTTCTACTGGGGAAACTATGACCTTTACATAGATAAGTAAACTTTGGGACCTAAGTACATCTTTTCTTTAATCATACATGTTATCAGCTATGCTACAAAGTTAAAAAGGGAAGCAATGTGCATAATGGATAGGGTACTGAACTTAGAATAGGAATGATTTAGATTTTAATTCAGCTTCTGAAACTTACTAGCTGTGTGACTATCAGCACATCACTTAACTGCCCTAACCTCAGTTTCCTCATCTTTAAAATGGGGATAATAATACTTGTACCCAAGGGAGTTGTGAGACTCAAGTGAAATACTGCATATAAATTACTTTAATGTGCAATGTTATATAAATGTCAGTTATTATTAGTAAGTACCTCAAAATTCTAGTAACCTTTTAGAAATCTGGCTATTCTTAGAGAAACATATTTACTTATTTTTGCTTAGTTTATTATTTATGTTTTTCATTAGTTCAGCCTAATTGGAACTTCATGAAGCTCTCAATGATGATCCAAGAAGCCAACACCATTAGCAACAAATTAAGAAAGTGTTACATTTTTTGTAGGTGAGTGATGTATTTGTTGACCATAAAATGCCTTCTATCCTCGTCGTCCCTCCTCCTTCCAACTTCCAAACTTAATTGTGTTTTCTACAGCTAACTGGAGATTCCTAACATTTTAATGTAGAAGAACTACACCAAAACTTTGTGAAGATTATAACCCCAAATGCCACTATGCATTGATAATTGGCAAAGTATTTTCGTGTTTAATGAGGAACAGTAGAGAAGCCATCCTCAATGATTTTAGCTTTGTGTAGTTGGTCAGACAAGAGAATGTATCAGTACTAAGTTCTTGAAGACTCTGAAATATCTTTGCAAGCATTTTGTTCCCAAGGTTTGTGTTAAGAACAGTTTTTCTAAACAGAACTGATTACTATGTAATTATAATAACCAATCTTGGCCCCAGAAAAGAGTTGAAAAAGTGTTCTTCCCTCCCTTCATTACAGGGGCTGGCGTGGGGATTCCAAGCATGAAATGTTGTGTTTACTGTGAAGCATTGTTGATATGTGTATTAGGTTTGCTGAATTCCTTTTTAAATTTCTGTTATAGACATAGGCTTACTAGACAGAGGAGAAAGAAGGAGGGATATATACAGAAATCAATGTAAAGTAAAAATATTAAGCATTGATAAAATTTTTTTTAAAGAACAGTTATTTTTTATTTCACTTTTTAATTATTCATAGGAAAACCTAAAAATAGATATTATATTGACTCATAAAAGAAGTGAAGTCCCATGGTGGGTATAAACAAATTGCAACATATAAACAATGAGGGGCTCTGAGATAGAACAGAAGTAAAGGATATCCACAAAGAAAAGCACAATAGGAAGAAAAGACAGGCTGCTCACAAGGGTGAAGACAAGTGTAACAGGTAGACAGTATTCCGCTGGTTCCATCATGATGTCAAGAAAAAGTGAGGAAGGTCCCCCACCAGGTTAGGTGGATCCTTTAGGGGAAATTATGGGTTGGACATGGACAAGAGGTGCATTGATGGGTTGCACTCTCCATTGTTGGAGGAAACTTCCAAACTGTTAGGACCATAGATCCGTAAGAGTAATCAAGTATGATTCTAAAAGATTAATACATATCTTCTCATACTTAAAAATAGGGTGTTGTCTTTATTGAGATGTTTTTTCAATCAGGAGTTTGTGTAGTATTGCACACTTTACATAATTCATATTAATTTTTTTTTTGCTGTTACACAAATGTTTAATTACAGAAGAGTCTTTGTCAGAATTTTTATTGTCTTATTCTAGTTAAGAAAATTTTCCCTAAAATAATTGTTTTTTAAGGGTGTTTTATTACTATTTTTCCCCATTCAGGCATGACATATCAAGCCAAGGAAATAGTACTGAGCCTTCTGTTCAGGTCCAGGTTCGTAATATTCAACTGGGAATTTCAACTTTCTGGAGCCTAGAAAAGTTTGAATCTAAACTTGCAGCAATGAAAGAACTCTATGAGGTATGGAATTTTAATAAAATTTTTTGTTTGGAGAAAAATTTAATATCAATTAATTTAATTATATTATACTTGGAAAGGGAGGAAAATACTTAGTTCAAGTTTTCTTATTCTAAAACCTTTTATAACTTATAAAAACGCCAAAGCTACTAGTAACACATTTTGTAGGTTTGGGATTTTGGTTAATGGATGGAAGGACTTAGATACAGCAAACATTTAATAAGCATTTACTGTGTATCAGATACTGTGCTAAACATTGGGAATACAAGCAATTAAGACCTTGCTTTCAAGGAACTCACATTCTAATGAGGGAAGATGACAGATAAAGGGAAGCCGAAAAGGGAGGCAAGGTGGAGTAGTGTCACAATGTAGGAAGTTATGTGGAGGTCTGGTTTAGATGAGAGAACGTAAAAGTTTAGTGTCCTTGGGGCAGAATCCAGGGTGCCAGTGGCAGGAGAATGAAGATGGTGACCAGAAAGCAGGAAATGTGCTATGGAAAAGACAAGGAAGAAAAATTAAGGGAGGAAAACTAACCAGAATAATTTTTTTTTTCCTTAGAGTAATAGTAGTATTAAGGGTGAAGATATCTTTTATGATCCAGAAGATGAATGGGAACCTGATATAGCAAATACAACAGTCTCTTCATTTTCTAGAAGGAGGTAAATACTGTGTATTTTCCCCCTATACGAAGATGATTCCTTTGTTTTAAAGGAACTTGTTTTTGCATGCTATCTGGTCATATTTTGTGAGGAATATTATAAAACTGATCAAATTACAGTAGTTAATTTTAAGTATTAAATTGGTTGCCATTCATGTTGAAGGGGAACACAAAAATATGGTATTTCATTGCTTTTATGAAGTTATATGACCTAGCATAAATCTAGTTTTAGTATAAAAGCTTAACCCTGCTTGTTATTTTAAGTCCAGTTTCCTCCAGAACTTGGCATCTCTATGATATTACGTTATTAAGTTATAGAGTCTTAAATACTATCAATTATAATATGGATACCCTCAAAACTATAAATCTGGGTGATAAATAGAGCATGTTCTAAAATAAGGGAAAAGGTTCCAAATAGATATAAATGTTTCTTGGTAACTAAACCATAGGAGAATTTAAAAGCAGTGTGAAAGATTTCAAAGAAAAATTATTTCTATCAACTGGGAAGCATTTTATAAAACACAATTCCCTGCCTGAGGTGACACAGAAAAAATCTAATAAGTTCTGGTATAATTCGAGCTGTCATGTGGATGAGAGATTAAATTTATTTCTCCTGGCCCAAGAGGATAGAGCTAGAAACATTCAATGGGAGTTGCAGATATGCAGATTTGGTCTTGATAGTAGGTAAGGCATCTTAACAATTAGAACTGTCTGAAAAAGGTCCAGGGCTGCCTCTGGAGGTAGTAGATTTCCTATCACTAGAGGTCTTCAGGCAGAGGCTGGATAACCAAATGTCCTGGACATTCTTAGATTAGATCTTACCTCTGAGGGCCTTTTGAACTCTGATATTTAGTAGGTACAAATTCCTCACCAGTCAGTTACCCAGCATCAGCTTCTGTTTCATGGCCACAGACTACACCTATGAAATGAACTAATTATCTTCTAAACAAGTGTTATTATCATAAGAACAATCATGAAAGAAAACCTGGGGGCCCCTCATGGCCACTGGGAAATTTACTCTTTAAGAGCTTCTCCTACGGAAGAGATGATAACAGTCTCTGTTTTGATAGAGATAGGTTTATTCAGGTTAATTGTGGGGGGGGTATCACCTGAAATTGTAACTTTGGACTTGTTTTTGATATCTCTAAGCACTTTGCAGCCTCAGCTATTTGTTACTTTCTTATATTTGCTTATTATTTTTATTTTTATTGATCTTTTGTTTGCACATTGTTCTCATTCCCCATGATATCCCTCCTCCATCCAGAGAACAATTTCTTATAAGAATGAATAAAAAGGAAAGAGGGGGGAGAAGCAGCTCAGCAGATCTAACCAGTACAGCACTCAAGTCCTCAGTATTTGTAGGGTTCTATGTCCATAGTCCCCTACCTCTGTGAAGGAGAGGTGATGATGCAGTTCTTTCTTATTTGAGGCCAGATTTTGTCCTACTCATACTCCCTTTAGTTTCAGTTCTGTTGTTGCTGTTTTTTCTGTTAATATTGTCATTATGTCTTGTTTGTCTTATTCTGCCTATTTAATTTTTTGTTAGTTCAATCAACCAATCAATAAACATTTATTAAGTGCCTGCTATGTCCCAGGCCCTGGGCTAAGCTTTGGTGATACAAATAGAAAAAAGAAAGACAATCCCTGATCTTAAGGAGTTTACGTTCTAATGAGAGAAGACAGCATGCAAAAGGAAGCTAAAAAAGGGATGGGGGCTGTGGCTGTCCTGGATCCCTTCTTTAACTAGACTAGAGGTTTGGGGGCTCATGACTCCACCCTCCAGTTAGAGGGACAAAGGGCACCAATGAGATGTGAGTGGTAAGGCTTATTTGATCTTGCAGGATGATATTCATTATATCTTAGGGGGCAATAATGTTCTATAATGTATACATTCTTCTATCACTGTTTGTGTATCTGTTCCTTAGTTGAGAGACATCCACTTTGTTTCCAGTTCTTTACTATTTCAAAAAAATGCTCCTATTTTGCATTGTATTAGACTTATATCTTGGACTTTTGGATCAGATGACTAGCAGTGAAATCTCTTAGTGAAAGCTTAATGGGCTTTTAAGATTTTTTTCTTAGCATAGTTCCAAATTGTTTTCCAGAATAGTTGATCCAATTCGTAACTCTGTCAAAATGTATTAGTGTCCCTACCTTTCTACAAATGCTCCAATGCTGATTAATTCTCATTTTTTGTCATTTTTGCCACTCTGCTATGATTTGATTTGCATTTCTCTTAATATTAGTGATTTTAGTTTTTTTTTTAATATTGTTGTTAATATTTTGTAGTTCTTAGTTAGCAGAGTGCATTCAATGTTAAAACTGACTCTTATATTCTAAGCAATATATTGGAGGAAAGGGAAAACAATGAACATTTTCCTTTGCCTGTTCGTTGCTCTGGAATATCCATGTCTCTGTTCCTTTCTCCTTCAATGAGTTGATGGGACCATACTTCACGTCCTATCTAACAAAAGTTAAAGTCAAAAATGGAAGGAACTTTAGAAATCAAAGAGCTTAACCCATGTATTTAACAAATATGGACTCAGAGGCCCAAATCAACTTGCCTAAAATGTAAGGTACCTAATCTAAATGTTTCTCTATCAGGTGTTAAAGAACATAGAGGTCTAAAAAAAATTATCTTTCTGGTTCTTTCCATATCTTACCATTTCCTATATTAAAAGTAATAGGAAAAAATCAGATTCTTAAGGGCTAGTTTTGGTATATAATGTAATAGTATTACAACTTTAAAACAGGAAAATGGTTTTTGTTCCAATACTAGTCTATTAAAATTATGTTTACACTAGAAATAAAGAAACTCCTTGTCAAGTTTTTTTTTCAAATTTTTTTTTCAAATTTAAAGATAAGGTAGAATTTACATTTAATTGTCAGCAGTATGTATCAAATTTATAGTCAGCTGAACCAGACTGCTTTATTGCAGAACAACAGTATCTCACCCCAGGTAGCAGTGCCATCATTAAGAGACTGTCAGTGTTTCCATTTTATGCCACCATTCCTCAGATTTGCAGTTCAATTATAAATATTGGCACCAGGCTAAAACTTCATAGCTAAAGTTTGTCTTCTTAGATAAGGTAAGGCCCAAAATAAATTTATTCTTACTATTTTTACTAATAAGATACTTTTAAATTATTCAAAAACTCTTCAAAGGCATTCTACCAGATAAAAACACTCAATTTAGAAGTCCTAGTACATTAAATATATTTGATTCTTCTAAGAAGACTTTAAGCTTATTTTCCAATTCATAAACATGAAAATAAGACCTAGACATCACTTCAGAGTTACTCCCTCGACTGGTATAAGCTCAAGATTGGAGGTTCCAATCTCTTCAACTAAAATGGAAGAAAACAAACTCAAAAGGCCAAGGACCAGGCCCATTGCTCATGGTCGTATGACCGTAAGTCATTGTCTCTCATCAAAAACTGTGAGCAAAGACGTCCAGCCAAGAGCAGGGCAGCCTAAGGGAAAGTGGATCCAGATCCTTTTTAGAGCTCATTCATGACTTTTCATAGAAATTTTAGTAGACTGGAGGGATCAGAAGCCAGATTACAAGAGGCAGGTAGCATGGAAGTGGAGGTACTCACTTTAAAATACTTTTTCTAAGAATTTAGCAGATCATCTATTGAAGAGTCAACTTAAATGTTTTAGGGGGTTATTTGATATTTTAGCTTATCTACTTCTCCTCTTCATTAATACATATAATCTAGAATGAACTGTTTCTTGAAATCTTCTTCATCATCATAATGGAGATTTGATGAAATGAGATGTCCAAATTCATTTGGAAAAAGTGATGCTTTATAAGGATATAACATGTAATATTGGGAAAAGTGATGTTTATAAGAAAATAACATAATGTAACTCCTCACCTTGTGGCCTTTCTTTTTTGTAGGAGCAGGAGTTTGATGAAGAATCGGAGAATTTCTGGATGTTTACAAGATATAAAAGTCCAGCCAGTGCCACATCTGAATTCTTCACATTCATCAGGTATTTTTTTCTACCAAAAAATTTATTAATTTGCATTTTGGGGTATTTTATTGATACAGTTAAATTATGTGGGAAGAAATTTGTAAATGTTATACATTGTATTAGTTTGAGTAAATATTTGTGCCAGGATTTGATAACTTGACCATGTGTTTCAGTAGAAAGCTATTAAATGCTATGATTTTTTAAAAATTTGTGTAAATAAAATGAATACATAATATGGTAACTGGTATAAGAAAGATAGAAGTAAAGAGAAAGGAAAATAGTTATTTATATGAGTAATGAAAGCTATTTGGAGTCCTATAAAGGTAAAAGAGTGAAGAAAATACAGGTTTAATCTTATTAAATATAGGTAAAAATAGATTTTCAAATGTTTCTAAAATCCTACAACACATTACTATTTCTCTCTATAAAGTGATCTGTAAGGGGATCTAAATTGACAACTTGATCTCATTTCTTCATTTATTCTTAGATTGCATAAAATATGTATAATATACACTTGCTTATAGTGTAAAAAGCCTGTATAACTATACTAACCTAATGTAGCTGTCATTGTAAGAAAATTGTCATTATCAGAAAATAAAGTTATTTCACATAACTGTTTACCATTACAAGCTTGAGAAACTTTTTTCAAATTATAACTTTTTTGATGGAAGTTTCTCTAAAGTATATTAAATATTTTCCTTGCATCCTTAACCAAAAGATTAACAGAAAATGGATTTCTGATGTTTTCAGTGTAGGCATTCCCTCCATTGGTACAGATAGTCTGTCCATTCAGATAATTTTTAGTTTTCATTTATACTCAGTGTTTTATTGCTTTCCTCTTCAGACATAGGCCTTTTTAGTTTTTGAGGATACCAGTGGAACATTGGAGCTTTCCATCTGTTAACTTTTATTCAGGTTCCATGACTGACATACTTCCTTTCCAATCATAGATTTTCTTGTGATGTTCCTGATGATGCTTCTTTGACATAGGTCATCACTAGAAATAGGCTTCCATCTATTTGCACCTGTTGTGCCTTGGGTCACCCACAACTTTAATAGCTTATGGGTTTTAGTCTTCTAGTATTTATAATTATACAGCACTTCTAGGAAACCATTTAAGTTTTTCCTGTATCGATTGTTGGACCAATCTTTTGAATATTCACGAGTCTCTTTAGGAGAACTGATAAAAACATTCCGAGTTTTCAGAAAAATATCGTCTGCAGATATTAACACCTGCAGGATCTTACCCCCTGTAGGGAATCTCTCCTCTGTTTGACACTTGTATACTACATCCTCATTATCAGTTGAAAATACCTCTGGCGAGCATGCTCTTCTGTTTTCATCAGAGGTTGGTTCTTGTGATATACTTAGATTATTCCTTCAAAGGATGGATTTGTTTCAAAGATTGTGTACTGGGGACAACAACTATCTTTTTTGTTCATTATTTTCTATTTATATAGGTTTGATGGAGAAATCAGACAGCATTTATTCAAGCTCAGCAGAATCTTTCTTGCCTGGAATTTGCAAGGAATTGATTGGTTCATCATTAAATTTTCTTAGTCAAAGTGATGATGAGGAAAAGGCTATGGCAGACAGCTTAATTACCAGTCTTCTTAAAATTCATTCTTGTATGAGTGCCATTTCCAAAGCTTATGAACAACAAGATGAAGAAAGTCAAGATAACTGTGAGTGCCGCCTCAGCTTTTTAACAATTACTTTCTATGTTTTTTTCACTGATTTGAATTGTTGTTTGTCATATTGATTATAGATTATTTTTTACTATATTAAAATGTACTTGTGTTGTTCAGTGTAAAATTTCCTTTTATTGGGAGATTGTTTCTAATCAATGTTCTACTTTTTTGTAGTTTTTTCTGCCAGTCGAGCAATCCAGTCATTTTGTATTCAGATGACAGCTGCTTTTGAGCACCTTGTTATTCTAGCCAAGCATTGGCTTGATGATTTTCCACAGTCTACTTCAAGACCTGGTGATGACTTGACGCAGGAAGTTAAAAAATTGGGAGGGTATTTACAATTGTTTTTGCAGGTAAGTTCATCTGAATTTTGCCCCTGGACATCAGACTGTCTGAAATTGTGACTTTCAGGTACTTTAGAAACTCTCTTCTTGAGGGACCAAAACTATCTGATCTCACAAAAGGCTTTAAGGCTTTTTAAGACTTTAAAGGGCAAACTTGTAATCAGTAGATTCTCTTCTGTTTAGTATTTGAAATGGCTAAAGTGGCATCAAAGAAGATTTTTTAAAATTCTGTTCCTCTAGCACTCTGCAAAGTTTCCTTAAAGAAGTAGTGGTGGGGGTGGCTAGGTGGTACAGTGAATAGAACACCAGCCCTGGAGTGAGGAGAACCTGAATTCAAATTCGACCTCAGACACTTAACACTTACTAGCTGTGTGACCTTGGGCAAGTCACTTAACTCCAATTTCCCTCCAAAAACAAAACAGAAAAACAAAAAAAGAAGTGGTGGTGGGGATTATGGAAATATTAACGAGGGGCAACTTTATATATAACAATGTATGTAGACTTCATGATAAAAAGTTCTAAAACAGTAGGACAAATCTTAGATTCCTTCTTCATCATTGAACATTTATTACTGGTCAAATTTCATCACATCCAATTCTAGGGGATGTCTCAAATTTAATCTTGAATTTGTTGTACTGAAGATTTTAAATAAGTGGGCCACTACCTATGGCTTGGAAATCATTTTGTTAGATATAACTTAGAATTTTATTTGTATATTTTACCTTGTTTGATATATGTGCTGTGTAAAAATTTCAAATAGTTACATCTAATGTTTATTTGCGTTTTTGCTTTTGTGATTTATTTACCTGCAACTAAGATTTCATAGTCCTTAAAATTTTACGAACAATTACTACGTATAGCTTTGCTTTATTGGACTAGGCTTTCTTTGAAGGGTGAGTCTAATATAAGACTGTTTCTGAGTTAAATTCTATGTCACGAGGTAATTAACATAATTAGCTTGTAGGTCCCTAGTCTCTCTTTAAATGTAGTAAAAGTATTATGTATTTGTGCTTTTTGACTAGTTAAAGTATTTAATAGTAAGTAGACAGGTTACCTACCCAACAGTTTTACTTGTGATGTGTGTGTATGAGAAATAGTATGGGTAAAAGAAGGAACATGAAGTAAGAGGAGAGGATGTGTGACACGGGAAAGATGGAGGTCAGGAGGGAAGCTCAACAGACCTGGGCTCTGACCATGCTGTCTGCCTGTGCGCAAGAGCAGCTCCTCCACAGCCTCACCCTTCCAGAAAGTACTTCAGTACCCTCAAATACAAATGCCTTTCAGCTACTACATTACAAAAGACCATTTTTATCCTTTACATTGCTCATAGTGTAGTAAAGTGGTTAGTATGCCCCACCTAGCTGGCTTATATTTCATATTCTACTGGTTTGCTACAAAAGAGTTCATGGCTAGTGTTCTGAGGTAGCATTCTAAAAGAAGGGTTTGCTTTAAACCCTTGGAGAGCGTCAGCAGATGAAAGCAGGGGGAAAATATGAAGAGCTTTTCTTGCTATTTTAGGATGCCCTGACAGTGTCAACACAACACATATGTGAAAACATTGTATATGTTTGTTTATGTATATATAAGTCTCTGTACATTAATATTGAGGGAAGCCAGAATTGTACTAGTGTGTGTGGAGAGAGCCATCTTGATGTAGTGGGTAGGGAGCTGGCTTCTTAGGAAGATCTTGTTCCAGATTGGACAGGCTACCTCACAGTGGCAACTAGTTAACATAGGTTGCAAAACAGGTCTGGATGGGGTTGGGCAATTGCCTATACTAACGAAATCAGGCCCAAACCAAAACAGTTGGGTTTTTTTTTAATGTGAATATTAGCAGTCACAATTCTGTGAAGTGGACAGACTGAGAATTGCAATGGCTGAAAATTTTAGAGTCCTTCTGCCAACCTCTTCATGACCCTTTCTTTTTTTTTTTTTTGTTTTTTTTTGGCGCGCTTTTTGGAGGGCAGTTGGGGTTAAGTGACTTGCCCAAGGTCACACGGCTAGTTTTTTGTGTGTGTGTTAAGTGTCTGAGGCCGGATTTGAACTCAGGTCCTCCTGACTCCAGGGCCGGTGCTCTATTCACTGCGCCAACTAGTCGCCCTGTCATGACCCTTTCTGAACTCAACTAGGTTAATCCTTAAATATTAGTGATATAGTTAGTTACTAAACCCTTCCTTGAATCCTGTCCAATATGGTAGGACCTCTCAGAGCTTCTTTTTCACTGGCGTTTCCTTTGAGAATGTAGCTTCAAGAGCCTCATCTCACCTTCATGCCATGACAGGCCGTGAGAGCAGGCCTTAAGTGAAGATGTGGGCATTTAAGTAGGCATTAGGTAGGTGTACATAAATATTTTTTCAATTTTGTAATGAGCTGTCCTTGAAATCATAAAATCTAGGAACCTAGTTTATCTTCACTTTATTTTTTAATAGACCTATGATAGGGAGTTACCAGTGAGGAATGCTTTGCACCAATGCAGATTGGCAAATGCTTTGCCAATTGTAGTCTTAGAAAGTTGTCTGGGCCCTTGATAGGTTCAGTGAGTGTAATAGAATAAACTTTTACTAAGTACTTACTACGCGCTTAAGCACAAATATTATCTCATTTGATCCTCACAACAACCCTTCAAGGTAGGTACTATTAATCCCATTTTATGGTTGAAAAAACTGAGGCAAACAGTTGTTTGTTAAGTGACTTGCCCAGTCACAGTCAGTATATGGCAAAAGTAAGACTTGAACCCAGAACTTCCTGACTCCAAAGCCAGTCATGTAACTACTTCATTTTGTCTTTCATGTATTTATTATTAAAAACATAAAAACAGAAATAGGATAGCTTGCTTTTTTTTTAAACAGAAGAAAATTCACATTGTAAAATTCTGTACACATTTGTAGTTTTTTAGATCTGAAAGTTGTTCTAAGTTCTGTGAACTATACAGACATCTAGGTGGCACAGTGACTAGAATACAAGACCTGAGTTCAGATCTGGCCCTCATATCCTTACTAGCTGTATGACCCTGGGCAAATCACTTAACCCTCAGTTTCCTCATCTGTAAAATGAGCTGGATAAGGAAATGGAAAACCACTCTAGGATCTTTGCCTAGAATATCCCAAATGGGGTCACAGAGAGTTAGACACGACTGAAACAACTGAACAACAACAAATGGTCATTGTGCCATTGTCTGTCAAATTAATTTTTTCAAATTTTCTTCTCACTGCTGTCTCATCTCTAGTATTCAGAATCTAAAAGGCTGACCTATTTTAATATTTCAGGGGTGCTGTTCAGACATTTCCTCAATGGTGAATGAGGTTCAAAAGAAAATTATTGAAACCATGCTACAGGCATTAAAATATGTGGGGCAGTTAACAGTTCTTAAAGGGGCCAAACTGCATCTTTCAGAAAACAGTAGGAATGACATGGTGAATCTTCAGGTAAGTGGCTTATATTATTTTTTAAGACATATGTTGGGGAATGTAAGAGGGTAACTACTCCAGTGAGTTTCGTTAGTTGATGAAAAGTTCTTTTTAACCTTTCTAGAAAAGGTATGGAGCATACATTTTTAAAATTTAGTTATAAAACTTTAAAATATTTTAAAGTCTTTATGTATAGCTTGCTTTTTAGGATGTTAACCCTATTAATTCACTGGATGATTCATTCACTGGTTAGCTTTAATGATCTTCCATCAGGAATGTAATCAAGAATAGCCAATTAATGAATGAAAAATCATTTACAGTATTGAGACGTCACCATTGTATAGTATTCATTTGCTTTGGTTGTTCATTGCATTCAAAACATAGCATTATGTTGGAAGATTAAAACCTTGTTTATATCATATAAATTCAGAACAATTGAAATCTAAGCTGTTTTGAATAATCCCTAATTTTTCTTTTTATAACCTATAAACTTATTGTCTTTTATTTTTGGTTTTTACTGTGATTTTTGTCTTTCTTTTTTTTTAAAGCAGACAGATACTGTTGCCTTTTTGAAAACTTAATAAGCTTTGTATTAGAAACAACTAGACGAGTGGTGGCTAGGTGGCGCAGTGAATAGAGCACCAGCCCTGGAGTCAGGAGGACCCGAGTTCAAATATGACCTCAGACACTTATAACAAAAAACTAGCTCTATGACCTTGGGCAAGTCACTTAACCACAATTGCCCTACCTTCCCCTCTCTGAAAAGTAAAAAGGAAAAGAAACAACCGGAAGATTGATAATAAATTAGGCCCTATTACTACTCTCACAGAGATTAATTATTTGTGTTGAAGAAGACACTCTACCTTTTATTTTAACTAAAATCATTAGTCATTAGTAAATGATAGTAATAGTGTGTCATAGTGAACTTTGGAGTCAGTGATACATGTATGATCATAGTCAGGTCATTTAACCTCTTAGGGCAACAGGTAATTTTCATCCAACCCTAAATTTCTTATGAGTTGTTCATCAGCATTCATGGGAGGAGTTTCTATATTCGGATTTCCCCATATTAATTTAATCACAGGTTCTTCCCCCTTTCCCTTGTCAAAAATGAATGCTTGAATTTTTACAAATATATTAGAATTGATGTAGGCTATCTATGAGTAGGAATGCAGATTTAATTTTTTTTTTCTATTTGTCATCAAAACATAAGACTTTTTTTTTTTTTTTGCTTTTTGGAGGGCAGTTGGGGTTAAGTGACTTGCCCAAGATCACACGGCTAGTTTTTTTGTGTTAAGTGTCTGAGGCTGGATTTGAACTCAGGTACTCCTGACTCCAGGGCCGGTGCTCTATTCACTGCGCCACCTAGCTGCCCCGAAACATAAGACTTTTTAAATTAACAATTCTTCTCAATAGAAGTACAATTAAACTCAAAGTTAAGAATGTGCTCATTACAAATATTGTAGGACATTGGTCACTTGTCATTCTTTAGCTTGATGACTGCCTTATTCTTTTATCTTTACCTAAGGATTATAAAATGTATTATGGTCCTCAGAAGCATCTAGTAAATTACAGTGAAACTATTCTGTAATAATTTTTAAAAAAATATAAAATAGTATTTGATTTTTAATGCACAAATTTTTAGGAAGATTTCATAAATGCCATTTGTGATGGAGTGAGGTTTGGTCTGAACATTCTTTTGGATTCTGGACTAGAAAAAATGAGGCACCTTCAGCATGAACTTGAACTGTTAGGACAGTGCCCACAAAATGAGGTAAGATAAAAGAAAATCTTTACTGATTATAAAATTGTAAAAAAAAAAAAATTCAAATAGAACGAATATCCTTTATGGACAATTCTTGATTTATATAAATTTGCATCAGGAAAATTTGACTCCTTAGCAGGCTGCAGACCAGCAGGGCCTGTGGGGTGGTAGCAGCAGCCCCAGTGCCTCTGGCTGCCTCAGCAGAGCCCCAGAGAGGACAGAGCCAGACTTTAGAGCAGGGGGAAGTCTGTAGTAAGGTTAAGCAAGAACTGGCTGTAGTCACAAATTTGATAGTTGACTTTAAGAATAATTTTAGTCCTTTAGAAATGTGGACAGTTGAATTTAATTGTAGAGTTGCTATAGTTTTTTTACAGATGTGATTTAGAAGGGCAATATTATTGTTGTCACAGTAGCATTTTGTCCTGCAACTTGAGTTGTAATTCTCCTCCTTTCAATAATCATTCTGCTGGATTTTGTTCTGTCCTTTCTTAGTAATGTGGAAACAATTTCTGGAATTGAAATGTAGCAGTGCCACCTAGTGCCCATTTTGTGCCTGCTTTTTTTGTTTGTTTTATTTTTTTACCTTGCCTGATCAAAAGAGTACCGCAAGTTCTCGTATGGAATAGACAAAAGTTATTTTAAGCAATTTAAAAAAAAAATATGCAAGTATAGTAAAACATGCTTTTATGTTAATGCTGTACCATAACAATAATAATATCCTTACAATAAATTATGGACTGCAGTAGCAGCCCTTCTACATGCACTTTGACCCCCTTTCCTTCCTGCCTTCTACAGGACAGTCATCTCTTGTCTTTCAGATTTTTCAGTCTCTCCTTTTGTATTGGTTCATTCCCTGCTGCCTATGAACATGTCCAGGTCAGATGTGATGATGACATATTTAAGTGCAGCATCCTAATGCTTTCATTTTTCTTGTGAATCAGTGAATGAGTGAATCAGTTTTAAAGTGTCCCTTCTCAAACCTGTTAAAACTCATGGTATTCAAATACCTCCTATGTTGTTAGCTCTTCACTTGACACATCACGGAGGAGTATGCGTTTTATTGGGCCTTTGGTCTTTGTGACAAGTTTATATGAATACTTTATTATATAGATGATTGAACTATGAGAACATAAATAAGTGTCATTAGTATAACATTTCCATTTTTCTGAAAACTCCATTTTTAAAGATGGGCTGTAGTATCTCAACTCATGAAGGAATTAATCAGCAAGTATTTAAATGAGTACCTTCAGTTGGCATGGGTTTTCATTATATCACAATAGATTGTTCTCCAAATAAAGTCCTATCCTGAAGCTTTCTTAGTTTAGAGATACTTTTTGTTTTATCTAAGCTGGACCTTACACAAAGCCACACAGGCCATTGCTAGACCCATACTCCCCATCTCTCTAGCTTGTCAGTACCTTCCAGAACTTGTACTCCTCTGCTCTACAGTCTTTGAGAACACAAATTTACATTTATACATTATGATGAAACGTTAGGATAGGACTTTAGTGGAAGATACCTTTCATATATTAGGCACAGGCAAAATATATTCAAATGAATTAAATGACGTAAATATTTTATTTTCGCATTTCTAGCAAAAATGACCTTTCCATATTTTAAATGTTACTCAGCAGCATTGGTAAATTCATTTAGTTGTCACTTCATTATGTTTGTAATAACTACAACATTTTAACAAGCTACTTACATTTCATCAGATGTGTGTGTGCTCGTAAATGTTTGTCCCCCTACAGATCACAACCAATCTTCACTTTATCCTGGGTGATTATTGTCTTTATCTTAACATAGATCTTCATAGAGGATTTGCCCAACATATTGGAGACCTTCCTCTATATTTCAGGTTCCCTCTTTTTCTTTTCTCCACCTTTCAAAACCCATTGACATCCCCCATTTTCCTCTTCATTACTTAATCAGTATTTATTAAGTGCCCACTATATGCCAAGTACTGTGCTAAACTCTGGGGATACAAAAGAAGCAAACGACAGTCACTGCCCTCAAGGGATTTGCAATCTAATGATTTAGACGATGTGCAAATAAATACATAAAATATATAAAGCAAGCTTTGTACAGAATAAATAGGAAATAATGTAAGGAAGGCACTAGAATGAAGAGTGGTTGAAGAAGGATCTTGTAGAAAGTGGTATCATAGTTGGAACTTAAAGGAAGGCAGTGGAGATCAGTAGTTGGAGCAGAAGAAGGAGAATGTTCCAGGCATGGTAGAATAACCAGAGAAAATGCCTGGAGCTGAGAGATAGAGTTTCTTGTTTTTGGAATAGCCAGAAGATCAGTGTCACTGGATCAAAGACCACATGCTGGGGGGAGTCCGGTAAGAAGATAAGAAAGATAGGGAGGTAGAGAGTGAAGGGCTTTGTATGCCAAGCAGGGCATTTTGTATATAATCCTAGAAGCCACTGGAGTTTATTGAGTAAGAGAAAGACTGTAGTCCCTGATAAAGACATAGCCCTTCTCAACAGAGTCAGCCCTTCTACATGCACTTTGACCCCCTTTCCTTCCTGCCTTCTACAGAAGGACAGTCATCTCTTGTCTTTCAGATTTTTCAATCTCTCCTTTTGTATTGGTTCATTCCCTGAATGAACATGTCCAGGTGTCCCTCATCCTTAAAATAACCTTAACACGACCCTACCAGATATTCAAACCAATATCCTAGAGTCTTC
The DNA here is from genome assembly GCA_028646575.1 of Pseudocheirus occidentalis. NCBI lineage: Eukaryota > Metazoa > Chordata > Mammalia > Diprotodontia > Pseudocheiridae > Pseudocheirus > Pseudocheirus occidentalis. The sequence continues at coordinate 82,675,530 of CM053593.1, read as the reverse complement.
TCCATTTCACATCTGAAATCTTAGAAAAAGCTCTCTGTATTCATTGTCTTCATTTTCCTCTCAGTCACTTCAGTATTTTGAATTCTGCCTTCTCACCTTATCAGTGAGCTGAAACTACTTTCCCAACGTTACCAATGATCTCTTAATTGCCACATCAGATAGCTTTTTCTCAGTTCTCAGCCTTCTTGATTTCTCAGCAACATTTGATAGCATTGGACTACCTTCTCCTGAGTATTCTCTCTTCCTCATTGAATTTTTATGACACTGTTGTCTCTTGGGTTCTTCTCCTACTTGTCTGATAACTTCTCGTTCTCTTTGCTGGATCATCATACATATCACAGACTCTAATTTTAGTGTTCTTTTTTATTAGCTTTGTTTTCACCTTCCCAATTCACTTCTCTCTCCACTTCTTTCCCTCTCTTCACCTGATCTACTCCCATCTCTATGCACATGACTCCCAGTCCTCTCTATAGTCTTATAGTTGTGTCCAACTCTTTGTGACCCCATTTGGAGTTCTCTTGGCAAAGATACTGGAATAGTTTGCCATTCCGTCTATAGTCTTACTGTTAGTCCAGAGATAAATTGGCTTCTTATTGGATATTTGCAACTGAATGTCCTGTAGGCATTTCAGACTTACCTTGCCCAAAACCTGCTATTTCCCTCCGTTCTCCCTTCCCTCCAATCCCTTTTCTAACTTTACCCATTGCGGTCAAAGGCACTACTGTTGTCCCAGTTATTCATGCTTGCTATCTCAGCATCCTGCTGTAATCTTTGTTCTCCCTGACCCCACATAATAAAGTCAGTTGCCAAGTCTTCTTAATCCTACCTCCACATCTCTTGCATATTTTTCCTTCTTTCCATTCTCATAGCCACTACCCTAGTTCAGACTCTCATCTTTTGCCCACATTATTGAAATTGTCTCTTAAGGAGTCTCTTTGCCTTAAATCTCTCTTCTCCAGTCTGCCTTCCACACAGTTGCCAAAGTGATATTCCTAAAGTTTAGGCCTGAGCATAACATTCCCTTAGTGTCTCCCTCTTACTCTAGGATCATATACGAATTCCACTATTGCCAGTTAAGGTCTTTGACAAACTGGTTCTAATCTTAGCATTCTAACCTTTTTATACTCAACACACTTTTGACAATTTGGTCCAGCCAAATTGGTGTTCTTCATACCTGACACTTTATGTCGTGCTTTTGTGGGGGCTGTTCTCTCTGCCCCCTCTTCACTTCCATTTCTTTGACTTCCTAGGTTTTTTTTTTTTCCCCTAGTTATCTTTAAAGCACAAGTGGTCATCCAGCCTGCGCTTCAATGTACTAATAACTGAAAATCCATTCCCTCTCAAGGCAGCCTGTTTCACTTTTGGGCAAGTATAATTGTTAGGAAATTTTCCTTGAATTAACCCCAACTCTGTCTCTCTGTAGCTTCTACCTGTTGCTCCTAGTTCTGTCCTCTGGGCCCAAGCAGAACAAGTCTCTTACTTTTTATACCTTCAAACCCTTGTACATCATTCTCTATTCTCTTCTCCTTTGCTATAGTCACTTGTGAAGAAACTGGACCTTTTGCTTGTCGAGGCTAGTACCTTTCCTTGAGTGCTTGGTAACATCCCCCCTGGCTCCTGGAGAAGCCAGCTCTTTGGATCATTCCTCTCTTTCTTGTCTTCAGTTTTTCGTTATCTAATAACCCCTTACCTATTGCCTACAAACATGCCCAGGTTTCCCCAGCCTTAAATGTTTATACTAGACTCTTCCCCTTAAGCTATGTACACTACTTATATAATGGTGGCTAAGCACACATGTTGAAAATGTGTGACCCAGGGATAAAATCTTGATTCTTGGTTACCGGAAGGCCTTACTTAGTCTCTAGCAAGCATGTTTTCCAGTACAAGAGGTCATATCATACTCCTTGAAGACTCTTTGTCTCTCAGCTGTCTTTCTTTAACGTGTCTCTCTCTGTTCACAAGTATAGCTTCTCTTTTCTTAGGTGACTTGGGCTCTAGTATGTCCCTCCCTCCTCTTAGCTTTTCCCCATTGGTCCTATCTTTCTGGTGACTTGGGTGTGGAGGGACAGTGTGTAGCACATCCTTTGGACTCATTTCACCTTTACTCTTTGCTTCTCTCTAGTACAGTATAAGGGTCTTTTTTTCCCCTGCCTGAACCTGGAGTCATCCACTGCTGACCTGGACTGAACAATTGCTGATATTTCTCCCATTACTTAAGCCCCCAGGGGTGTGGTTTGCTTGTTTGCTTAATCAGTGTGTTGCCTTGACCCAATTAGAGGGGACTTTGTACTTGATAAAGAGATGACAGTATATAGACAATCCTGTTTAAGCATTTTAAAAACCTATTTACTTCTGTTCTTTGAGGCTGAGGTAATGTCTGTAGCATTTCCCTGATCTATCACTTCAGTAACCCCGTTGAAAGAAGAAGTAAGATTAGTCTGGTATGCTCTATTCTGGATGAAACCATGGAGATTCTTAATCATCATTCTCCTTTCAAGATATTAACAAACTATCCTTTTAATAATATGTTCTAGAGAAGTGGTGTCTTGGTATGGATAGAGAGCCAGATTCAGAATGAGAAAGACCTGGATTCAAGTCATTCCTCTCCTTTCCCTGAGCCCTTTCTCCTCCCCACCATGTTTAATTGGCTATATGACCGCAAGCAAGTTATCTAAGCAGGGCAATGCTTTAGCACTGTCAGTTGTAGAAGAGTTAATGGTTTGTATTGGTATACAAAACTCCCCCCCTAGGAATTGTTATAATAATAGCTAATATTTATATGGTATCCGGTACTATACTAAGCCCTTTACAATGATTATCTCATTCATTCTTCATGACAACCCTGAGAGGTAGGTGCTGTTATTATCCCCGTTTTACAAATAAGGAAACTAAGGCAAACAGGTTAAATGACTTGATACGGGTCACATAGCAGGTAAATATCTGAGGTCACATTTGAACTCAGGTCTTCCTGACTTTCCATCTAACTGACCCTGCATATAATTGATGATATCATAGGTATGGACTAATAACAGTAATGCCTCCTAAAATTTTCCCTGGCCTCAAAATTAAGCCCACTGACTTATTTATAGTTTGCAGATTTTGTTCTCTCATCCTTTGTGATCATCAGTTTATAACTTGTCTTTCTCCAGTCTGGTGACTTCTCTCCCTTCTGTTCTTCTGTGCTTTCAGATATCCCTGACAGTGATTCAGCAATCGCAGCTGCCAATTCTTTCAGTGCCCTGGGACATAATTAATCTGGGTTAGGTTACTAGAACTCTTCAAGGGGAGCTGGCTGTTCCTTACCTGTTTTGGGCTTCATCTGTTAACCTATTCAGTTTTGTCCTTTCCAGTTTAAAGATCTTTTTTCTTGGAAGGAAGAACAGAAGAAAATAAAGGTAGAGTGGTTCTGCATTCTTTCCATCAGCCAATGTCACCATCTTAATCTTCTCATATAGCTGTTCCACACGTCTTTGAGATCTTCCTTTTTCTCCATGAAGCTCTTTTTTATTGTTTCTTGTGATCATCAGCCTAGGCTATTTCTGAGCTTTAGGGCTTCTGGCCCTGTCCTGGAAGGATTACGCCATGTTTCATCTTCTTAAACCTGCCATTATTATTATCTGTTCATTTCTTTTTAAATTCCAGTTTGATCAGTGAATTTTAGACAGATTCCCTTTTCTTCCTCATTAAAATGACTTTTTGTTTTATTTTCTGAATTTCATTCTTAAGAATTTGCCATCTCTCTTGGGTTAATTTCCCCTGAAGACTTTTTACCATAAAGTCAGACTGATCTTTTTTCCTGAATTTTCTGGAGTCTCTCCAAAAAATCTAGACTACATCTATGGTAGTCAAGTCAAGAAGCATTTAAGTGCTTACTGTATGCCAGGCTTTGTGGTGACAGTGTGGGAGGGGAGAAGTGAGCATATATGAGAGATATTCCAAAAGCAGAATTAATAGGACTTGGCAGTGGATGGCATATGAGAAGTGAGAGAGAGTGAGGAGTTGGATGATGCCTAGATTGTGAGCTTGGGTGACTTGAAGAATGGTGTGTTCTCAACAGTAACTGGGACGTTTGAAAAAGGGGAGAATTTGTAGAAGAAGATAATGGCTCTCCTTCTGTATCACAAATTCTAAGATGATGTAGTCACTCCCCTCCTTGTTTACCTCCCCCCAACTTCTCTTTCAACAACTAAAGCTCTTTCTTGATGGTAAGAATCAGCTTTGACATAGCAGTTTACTTTGTCACTTCCATTACCTTTTGCAGGATAACCAAGAATGGTTAACTACTCAGCTTTTGCAGAGAAAGAATTTCAACAATTATTTGCTTAACTGAAATCTTCCTTCACTGTTCTGTAGGGTGTCCTAAAATTCATAGTTTTTTGGAACAACTTTTGGAACACCTGGTTCTCCACAGGTTCTGTAGTATACTCCCACAATTGTATCACTTTCATTCCTCCTTCTATTAATTTTTACCTATTTTCAGCATATTTCCTTTTCCCGTTAGTGAGTTTTCTCACAAGAGTACAATTGCTTACTATATATTGTTTCTTCAGCTTACTTCTTATCTATTTTTCCTTTTAAATAAGGGATTCCCTTCCAGAGCCATATTCCAGGCATGGGTACCATTTCACCAATCTTCCTGATGACCAGGAGTTCAAATTTGCCTCTTTGCTTTAGGATTTCTAGTTTTGACCATGTTTGCAATGAATAAAGGACACAAGTTCACATACTAGAAGTTAAAAGTTGAGTAGATACTAATACTTATACTTATATTGGTTCCCCCAAGAACCAGAAGAAAGTCTTTAGTTTGTTTGGGGTTTTTTAGTGAAATTTTTATGGAAGATTTAGTGAAGAATGTAGAAAAGAATTGCATGGATGGAGGGAGGAGTTGTGGTCTGCATCAAAGGAATACTGAGGTCTTAGATCTGTTAAATTATCAAAGCATCAACATCATATTGAATATAATTCAGAATGAGTGACCCATGCATTGGGCATTGGAAGTCTTTTCATTATGCAATGATTCAAGTTGCAGCAATAGTTGTAACAATTAAAATATAATTGATAAATAAACAAGTAAAATTATTGATATAAACATTTGTTTATCAAAATAGATAGAAATACAATACAAAACAAATAATGTTATTTTATGGTTTTCTAAGTCAATATGCAGCCCACAAAGATACCTTTCTGTGGAAGTTAGATACCACTGATTTAGCCTAACCCACTATATTTTATGGATTGAGGTAACCAAAGCCCAGGAAAAGTGAGGTGCTTTATCAAGGTCACACAACATGCCGGAACCAGGACTAAAACCAAGATGTCCTGATTTCCTGGCAAATGAGTTTTGTTTTATTTTTATTACAACATCATCTCCTTCCAGGTAAAGAATCTGTGATCATGTAGTTCTTAATATTTCTATATCTAAACACTATAGTTCCTTACTAGGTTTTAGAAAAGATGAAAACTAGTGCTGTGGCATTGACCAGATCCTTTGGAAATACCATTGCTGATTGGAAAAAGGTAAGAAAAACTTTATATTTTTTCATTAAATACTTTATGTCAATTGATTTTCTTTTTTATTTAATTGAAGCATAATTTTTTAACCTCCTTTAATTATTTCTGTTCAAGTTTTAAATACATAGCATGAATCTAGAAGGAATCTCAGTCAAGGATAATAATTTCCTACCTGTGTATAGTATTTCAGTCAGCTTTTTCTGCAGAGAAATAATTAGATGAAAAAGGGAATTGTGAATAATATATGTATATAAAGAGAGCATAAGGGGCGGCTAGGTGGCACAGTGAATAGAGCACGAGCCCTGGAATCAGGAGAAACTGAGTTCAAATTTGACCTCAGACACTTAACATAGACTGGTCATGTGACCTTGGGCAAGTCACTTAACCCCAAGCGTCCTGCCCTCTCCCTCCAAAAAGTAAAAAAAAAGAGAGAGAGAGAGAAAGCTTAAGTGAATTAGGAAAAGTGTTAAATTCTTTTCAGTGTTATAAACAAATAGGAAAAAGCATAAATTGATTGTGGAATGATTCATCAATAAGAAGATTATAGATTGACACTGGGTATTTTAAAGAACACATACATATTAGCAAAAGGACTTACAGATGCTATCAGAATACGTGTTTAAGAAGAACTTTATATATACTGAATATGTGTATGTATTATTATATATGCTAATTAATCTGTTGAAAGCACCCTGGGAAAATAAAGGATTTGATAGAAATGGCTATTCCATAAAGCTATGGAACAGAAAAACAGTGGTGAAAACAGCATTCGTAGCAGTCAGGGTGGAAATGTTATGTACCCTGGGTACTCCTTGGAAAGGGAAGAGAGTTTAGGGCTTGACTATGGGCACAGATCAGAGTACTTCTTGGCTTGGAAGCAAGAGCCCTCACTCTATGATCCAGAAAATGTAAATCTGACTCCAGTCATGTAGGTAGCTAAACTTTTTTTCCAGCTGGACTCATTTCTTGGAACTATCCTTGGGTACAAGAATAAATAGCTACACCTATAATAGTTCTTCAGGAGTTTGTGATTTCACTTCCTACCAGACAGCAGGTGGCATAGTGCAAAAGCCGTGTGCCTGATGTCAGGAGGACCTGACTTCAAATATGAACTCAGATACCTACTAACTGTGTGGCTTTGGACAAGTCACTTCACCTCGGTATGCCTCAGTTTCCTCATCTATAAAATAGGGATAATAATAGCACCTACCTCCAGTTACTTAATCTTCTCTGGGCCTCTACTTCCTTCTCTGTCAAATGATGGGGTTGGATTGGTTGATCTTTAAGGTACTACCAGTTCCGATATTGTGTTTCTCTGTAAATGTACATGTGAAGTTTATATTAAATTGATTTGTCACATATTAAATTTTTATGAAGAACATAAGACCTCAGTTCATTGAGATTAGTTTAGTAGATGTTTTAATAAGTGTCAACTTGTAATAATAAAGATTTTCCTTGCCAGTTCATATAGTAAAGTTACTGTTCTTTAGTGGCATTCTGCCCACTAAACCCTTTTCCATTTTTCATTAAAGACAGCTTTTTTGTTACAGAATAATATAAAAGAGCTTAATTTAAATTTTAAGAGGGAATTTTTATTTCATTTGAACCATAGCTTTATAATTTTATCTTGATATTTAACATTCAAAGTATTGTTGCAAAATTTTATTTCAAAACCACTTAACGTAGTGATAAGATTATAGCCATTGAATGTCATTCTGATAGTTTTACTGCTTTGTAATTCTATTGCATATTTTAAATAAACTTTGTTTTATAAATACAGAAGGATTTTAGAGTTCAAGTTAAAGAAGAGGAGTCAGTATATCAAGATGTGAAGAAGCTAATTAATCTTGCAGCAGAATTCTTGAAGCTAAAGCATTGCTTAGAGCAAATTAGTCAAATTGTTATTTCTGCATTGAAAGGTATTTACCCCAAATGAGACTCATTGTTTTATCAAAACATCTTATTGTAAGCACACTTGTTTTTCATTTTCATTAGTACTTTCAATAGTAGCTGACTCTCGCATATCTTCATCAACTTTAAGTTCAACTGTAGTTATAGACATAATTGATACCCATTTCCACTTCATTTAATTTATTTAGCACCTGTTACTTATCTCCCTTATCCTCAAAAAAACTGGCTTTAACTCTACAACATCTTCAAACTTTTGCTCTATACTTCACTCCTGAAAAAATAAGGCAACATGTGACCTCCACTTCCTTACTATGCATTCTTTCCTCAGCTTGCTGCACTTTGGCTTTTTATTCTACCATTTTACTAAAATTGTTTCTAAAGGTCACTAGGAAATTCTTACAATGTAAAGTATGCTAATTTGGGGGTGATTTTTTTCTTCATCCTTCTTCCTGCTTGACTTTTTGGCCGCATTTAATACTGTTGACAACTCATTTTCCTGCATCCTTTCTCATCAATTGACATCTGTGACAGTGTTCTTCTACCTATCTGACTGTTTCCTTTTTGCCTCCTTTGGCTTATAAGCCTTTTTAACTTCTTGGGCTTCCCTCAGAGCTCAATCCTTAACCCTCTTTTCTACAGTTTCTCCTTTTAAGATATCATACACTCTCCTAAGTTCAAATTTTACCTCTGCAGATGAATCCCAAATGTATACATGTAGTGATACAGCTGCTAACTAGGCATGTCTCCCTGGATGTCCTACCAGTACCTCAAATTCCAAATGTCCAAAACAGTTGAATTTCTCACTTCCCGAACCTGTCCCTCCTCTCAGCCTCCCTATTTCTGTTGATGGTACTGACATCCTTCCAGTCACCCAAGTTTCTGACCTCGGTGTTCTCTTTGATTTTTCTTTTCCCCTCATCTTCTGTATCCAGTCAGTTGCTAGTTCCACTATCACATTGCTCAGTTCCACCTACATTTCTTCGCTCATGTTGTCATACTAGTTTAGACTTTCACCTCTCACTTGGTCTATCATAATGTTCTAACTTGTTTTCTTGCCTCCAGTCTGTCTAGTAATCTTCCCTAGTGCACAGGTATGATAATATTACCACTGCTTAGAAATCTTCAGTTGTTTACTGATGTCTAGAGCAGAGATGTTTCCCCACCAACACATAGCCCCAGACCTCATGCAGCCCACAATATTGCCAGTTGCCAGTAGAACCAGATTACAGATAACAGTTGAGAAATATTTAGCAAAATAAATAAAAATATAGTAGAATGTAGATAATGTTAATATAGTTTTATAAGTCAGTATGCACCTACAGAGTTTCTTATGTACAGTTTAGTGGCCTCATTTTTATTTGAGTTTGACACCACTGGTCTATAGGATAAAATACAAACTCCTCATTCTGGTAGTTAAAACCCTCCATGATATGACTTTGCCCAGCTGTATTTGTCATTATTCTCTTTCACATACTCAGCATTCCAGTCAAACTAGACTTAGTCCAGTCTCAACCTGACACCTCTCTCACTTCTGTGCATTCATTCAGTGCCTGGAATATACCCTGTCCTCCTTTCTGCCTTTCTTGCTTCAATGTTCAGCTCAATTATTACCTACACTTTAAAGTACAGGAGTGATATGAACTAAGTCTGAGTATTAGTTATGATGCTTGATTTCTAATCAGATAATAAAGGTCCACATAAATAAAGGTAGCTATGGAGTGACTTGTACTGCAGAGACAAAGATTTACTAGTTAACAAGGCATAGTCCTTGCTAACTAATAAATAATATTTAATAAATAGTTCCTTGTTAACTAATAAGACTAATAGCGAGATACATTCCTTCCCTCCTTATATTTGACCTAAAAGAAAATTGCTATTATAAAAAATTAGAAATGCCTAGAAAAATTAAGAATTTATTAGTTTGCTTTTTTTTTTTTTCCTATATAGGATTAGGATCCCCCAGTGATGTTATTCTGCTCAAGAGTTGTGTTGAAAATATTTGCAACTTGTCCAGGAATTTTAATGATAACTTTGGTCTGTTTACAACACTTTCTGATTTGACAAACGCCTATGACGATAGAATATCTGATGTCGTCTCCAGGGAATTACAGTCTCTGACCAAATCGCTTCTCTTGGATTTTGAATCTGAAGAAAGACTTGACTTGTTAAAACCTGAGGAAATATCTAAACAGAATAGTAAAGATGAAGAAAAACATGTTAGTTTAACAGTAACTGAATCTGCTAGTAGTAAAGGTGTACCAAAACGTGTCTATAAACTCCAGGTTCCATCTTCTGCTCTTTGCACAGGGGATCTTTTACCCAGTAAAGTTCAGTGGGTATAAATTCATATGTGTGTATATATATTTTGTGACTACCTGGGAATGAAAAAGAACTTGATAAACCACTTTGTTAATGTAGGAGAATATTTTGCATTAGGAAAAAAAAAGCTTAGGACCTCACAGAAGTTCATAACATATCAGTTAATGTTATATTGGACCTGAAGAACACTTCTATCATATGAAAGTAAAGTATTATGGAATCTTTATTTTAAAAGAAATAAATGTATGTATGTGACACCCACAAACCACTTGACAATTTTATCTCTGAAAAATCAGTAGACACTTTTAAAAAACCTATTAAATAAGCACTTAGTTAATTGTGAGTTCTTGGAATATCTTAAACAAAATTCCCAAATATTTATGATAAAATGAAATAAAGAATCCAAGACCAAATGTGTGGACATGCCTCTGAAGGAATTATAGTACTTTGAGGTGCTAGGAGTTTGAGGTTTTGTTGCTAGCTATTAATTGAAATACCCAGTCACAGGTTCATTAGCTATATTTACTGGTTTCCTAAAGGTGTATCTTTTCAGCTAAGAAGGGTTTGTGAAAACCTGAAAAATAACAGGAAAATTCCTTTTAAGGCGATTGCTAATGAGAACTTAGCTCTCTGGTAATTTAAATTCCATTGTAGCTATTATTCTTGAGGGCTTGCATAATTTTTTTAATGGAATACTCAGGGGTTTTCCTAATTCTCCCTAGCTGCAAAGATAATTATCAAAATATATGTATTTTATGTTTTCACTTTATTATACTCTGATTTCCTCCTAGCCCTTACTAAAAGTGTCAGTATTTAGGCAAGCAGTAGGAATGAATTTTCTGTCATATTTGCTTTCTAAAAGGTATGTGTGTTTATGGGATCTTATGAATGAAGGTAATGTCTGAATTTCAATCCAAGTAAGAAAAGGTAGAATGTTTTTGCATACATTTGTGGGACCCCTTATCTTGGTTTATCATTATCTTATATTTTCTCTTGGTGGTTTTCAAGTACTTATAGGGTCAGAAGTAAAACGCTAGATACCATTTTCTGAAAAATTGAGACGTAACGTCCAGTTCTTTAAATCAGGCCTGTACAACCTGCAGTACACCAAAGGATTTTGGTTGTGCAGGTCTGATATATATCATCAGTGTTTATAATTAGCATTGAGTTTCATTTTCTTGTCCTAGAGAATGATGACAAATGAGTCTTTGTTTCCTTAAACATTAGTTTAGTTAACTGAAGAAAATCACCTTTCCATCTAATATCCAAATTTACAATATAATAGGAAGGGCATTTACTTTCCTTTTTAGAAGATCTTGATGCCAGAATCTGAGCCTGCTACTGAAGGAACCTAAGGAATCAAAGGTAGGACTTTTGGCACAGTTATTTCATTATGGATTAAAAGAAGAATTTGTAGTTGGATGGAAACTGAAGTCCATGAGACACTTGGGCACAGAAACAAGAAGTTCATTAACTTGTACGATCTTATATAAAAGATGAAATTAAGCATCTTTGAACTGCTTGAGAAATGTGGATAATTTGTGTTTCTGTGTGGTTGGACTGAAAATACCATTTTCATGACATTGAACAGTTCCTGGAAAGTAATTCTTTTAAATAAGTCACGCACTTTCCCTTTTTTCTCTTTAAGTACTGGTATAGCACATTACTTGTCTCACAGAAATTGGCTGTTTGGTGTAATGCATCTATCTGATAATTGCTTTATTAATAGGAAACTTCCAGTGAGCTTCTGCTATTACACCTTAGTCATTATGTAATCTGAATGTTATTTTCAATATTTGTCAAATTGAATTGGCTTTGTTGTATTTGAGCTGTATTTTTTTTCTAAACCTCAACATGATGTTTTTTTATATGCTTTGTATTGTAATGTCACCTTGCAAGTTTTTCAGAAGTCTGGATATTTATGCATGCTCTGTTTTTTTGTTTAGAAGTAGCACACATTTGGTGTGCCTCTTAAAGTGTTAGCATAGTAATTTACTATTTCATATGACCTCCACTAACAAAGGCTTTGTCTTCACATTCGCTGTTTTAATCTTTACCCCATCCCATGTAAACCTAGGACAATATCAGTCAAAGCTTTTTAAAGACTTTGTAAATCTTTTGTATTTATATTCTCAAATAATTGTCCCTATATTTGAATGGGCTTTGAAACATATATTTTGCTATTCAGAATCATGCGTGTAACTACAAAATACTGTAACAAAAATGCTCTTAATAAATCTTGCCTGGATCAGAAATGTCACAATATTTGGTTTTTCTATTTTATTCATTTCCATTTAGCCATTTCCTCAATTCTTGATTGAAAATAGTTTTTATTACTTTGCTGTAATAAAAATTGACTCTCCTAATTATGCATAAAAATTTTAATGGAAGAAACAACATATGCATAAATGGGTACACACAATACAGAGAGCAAATAGAAGGAAACCTTGAAGGGGAAGGCACTAGTAGCTGGAGGGATGAGAAAGACCTGGAGGAAGTGGCATTTGAGCTAAGTCTCAACAGAAGCCAAGGATCCACAAGGTAAAAGAAGGAAGAACAATTTGGGCATGGGAGACAGCCAGTGCAAAGATGAGAGGGAGCACTGTGGGTTAGGAAGTAAGCAGGAAGGCAGTCAAGTAAGGCTAGACCATTAATTGTGTAGAGGGGAATAATATGTTAAAAGACTGGAAAAGTTTGAAGAGGGGCCAGATTTGGAAGAGCTTTAAGTGCCAAACAGAGGAATTTACATTTGAGCCTAGAAATAAAATGAAGCCTTTAAAGTTTATTTGGGGATTTGGGTACAGCATGACATAGTCAACCCATAGCTTAGGAAAATCACTTGGGTTGTTGTCTAGAGAATGGATTGGAAGGGGGAAGAGCCTTGAGGCAGGGAGTCTAGTTAGAAATCTGTTGCAATTCAGATGAAAAGAGATGAAGGTCTGAATTAGAGTGTGAATGAAGAGATAGAATGTGAGAAATACTGTTGAGAAATTATAAAATTTGGTAATTGATTATGTGGAGTAAGAGAGGGGAATCTAAGATAACACTGAAGTTGCAAACTTGGGTTACTAGAAAGATGGTAGTACCCTTGATAGTGATAGGTAAGTTCAGGAGAAGACTAGGTGTGAAAGGAAATATAATGAGATCTGTTTTTGACATCCTTAATTTGAGATTCCTATGGATTATCTAGTTCAGTGGTTCTCAGCCTTCCTAATGCCACACCCCTTTAATACTCGTTTGTGCACGTATCTGCATGTGGGTGGAGCTGCTTGGAGATAGATAGAGGAGCAGTGTCTCAGTTCCTAAGACTATCAGAAATAGGTGTTTTCCGATGGCCTTAGGCGATCCCCAAAGGGATTGCCACCCACAGGTTGAGAACGCTGATCTAGTTGGTGAGGTAGGTCAGGAGCTGAGGACAGACTAGAATAAATAAATCTTGGAATCATCTGCACAGAGATGATAACTGAACCCAAAAGAGCTGATATCTTCTCATGAGATTAGAGAAAAAGAAGAGGATCTAGGACAGAGCCTTGGGATACATCCACAGTTAGTGAGCATGACATATCAGTAAACATTAAGTGTCAACTATATGCCGGGTGTTGTGCTAAGCTTTAGGGATACAATGCAAAAAAAAAAAGTCCCTGCCCTCAAAGAGTTTATAATCTATTGGGAAAGGCAACATGTCAAAGAAAATTGAAAGGGGTGGGAGTGGGAAATGGGATGGAGAAGGTACCTGGGGCTTGGAAGTCAAAAGTCCAAAATAAGTGCAACTGGGTGGGAAATGCGATATCACATTTGTCTCCCCTCCTTAAATGGAGAATTAGGAACTCATGGTTCCACCCTCCAATCAGAGACAGATGGTGGTACCAATTAGGTGTGAGTACCAGTGCTGATATAAGATGGTGAGATTTCCCAGTGATGAGTTTACTGGGGACAAGAAGGAAAAGTTAAAGAAATCCAAAGTGAGTGCAGCCAGAAGTGGAAGTGGACATGAAAGAAAATGCAGCAAAAGACACTTTGAAGGGCCACATCAGGATGATGTCAGAGAGAGGTGAAGTGGTATATGATTGTAATGGAATATTATTGTGCAATAGGAAGTGACTAGGATGACTTCAGAAAAACCCAGGAAGAGTTATATGAACTGATGTAAAGTGAAGTGAGCAGAACCAGAAAAACAGTGTGTACAGTAATGGCAATATTATATGATCAACTGTGAATGACTTAGTTATTCTGATTAATACAATGATCCCAGACAGTTCCGAAGGACTTATAATGAAAAGTGCTGTCCACTTTCAGAGAAAGAGCTGGTGGAATCTGAATGCAGATTGAAGAATAACTTTTTCCTTTTATTTCTTTTTCTTGCTTAGTTTTTTTTTGTTTTGTTTTGTTTTGCAACATGGCTAATATGGAAATGTGTTTTGCATGATTTCACACGTACAAGTGATATCACATTTCTTGCCTTGATAATAGGTGGGAGGATGAAAAATCCGAACTCAAAAACCTCTTAAGATAAATGTTAAAAACATAAATTAAAAAAAAGAAGGATGTGAAGTGGTATGAAGAGAAGAAAAGGAACCAGTAGTAGGGTGACATATAGGAGAAAAGGGCAGTCACTAATGTCAAATACTGAAGTCAAAAGAATTGAGATTAGGAAAATGTCATTAGAATTGGCAGTTAATGGCAAATTAATGATAATTTAAAGATTAATGATAAACTTAAACATTTTGGTTGAAGGATGAAATTGAAACCTGGTTGCATAAGGGTTTGGGAGAGACCGAGAGAACGTACTGAGTATATATGGTTTTTTCAAGTTTAGTCAAGAAGGGAAAGAGAGAGAATAGAATTGGTGGGCATGGTAGGATCTAGTGAGGACTTTTTCTTTGTTTCAAGAATGAGTGAGACTTGATGATGAAGACAGACCATTCTATAGACCTTTAGAAATATTTGGGGACAGGAGATGGCATATCAAGTTCAGGGAACAGCTTGTAGGCCAGATTGGCTAGATTGTAGAGTATATGAAGGGAAATATGAAATAACTCTGGAAAGGGAATTTGGAGCCAGATTGCAGAGGGTATTTAATGGCAGGCTAAGGGGTCTGGATTTTATTCTAGATTCAACAAAGAGCCCGTTATGCTGGATTTTGAACAGAAGAATGATAAAAAATGTTCATAGGTGGTGTGATACGCCCCTCCAAGACTTGCTTTATATACATTTTGATCTTCCAAACAACCTTCTGATGGAGTCACTACAGCTGTATAACAGAGAAAACTGGAGCCCCAGAGTCATTTTTGTTTGATCCCATAGCTAATAAGGACTATTATTAGAGCTTTTTAAAGGCTGGATTTGAACCCAGGTTTCCCTAGAGTCAAGGGCTGCATGTTTTTGTCTACACCCCATCTTACTTCTCTTAATTGTCTTGAAATCTTATTTCCTTGATGTCCTTTGTTTCCACAACACATTCACTTCCAAATAAATATTTGTCAAATTTAGCAAGCTCTTTCTAGTAACAAAGATTTCAAAAGAATAAGAGGGGAGTGGGGAGCAGTTCAACAAAACTGGCTAACTTATTCCTGGCCTGAGAGTCTGTTCAGTAGCTGATTTCCAGAGACCCCTCCACATCTGCACTGAAGAGAAGAAGGTAATATTTTCTCAACTCTCCTCTGGACCAAAGTTGGTCATTAATAATCACATTTAAAGTTTTGTTGTTCTTTCCTTTACATTGCTATACTCACTGTGTATATTGTATATTGTTTTACTTAACATTGCATCTGTTCAAAAATGTCTTCCCATGGGTCTCTAAATTCTTATTTTTTATTTTTTACAGAAATAAATTATTATAGTCTTATAGAACAATTTATTTAGCTGTTAACTTTGTTTCTGGTTCTTTGTTACCTAAAAAAAAGTGTTACTATGAGAATTTGGGTACTTTCATTAATTTCTTTGACCCCTTCAAGGCATTTGTCTAGCAGTAGGAGACTGGGTCAAAGAACATAAATGTTTTAAGCGCTTGAAAACAACAACAAAGCCATAATTTTCCAGAGTGGTTACACCATTTCACAGTTCCACCAAGTGTATATGTATGTAACATTCCAGCACTGTTCCCATGTTTTTTCATCTTTACCAGCTTGCCAGGTATGAGGCAAAACCTCAGATGTTTTGATTTTCATTTTTCTTATTTTTAGTAATTTGGAACAATTTTTCTTATGACTGACAATAGTTTGTAAAGCAAAGTATTATTTGTATCCTTGACCATGTATTTATTGGATCTTTGTTTGGATGGCTTTTTGTCTTTTATGTTAGTTACCTATATATCTTGGATATGATAACTATTTAATAAAATATTCTGCTTACTACTTTAGTATAGTACTAAGTCACTAAATTAATTTAGATAGTGTTTTTTCTTATATTAGCTATGAAAATCCTTCTAATTTAATCAATCTTGAATTCTTAATGTTCTCTAATTGTAATTATGATGTGCTTTATAGACCAAGTCTCGGATATTTCATGTGTTTTTTTTTTAATAGAATTTACTTTTCTACTATTTACTCTTGGATTTTGTTACTGCTACATATAAATGCTAATGATTTTGTAGATTTATTTAGTATCTCAATACTTTATTGAAATCATTAGGAGAAGAAAGGAAGGAAAGAAGTAGGTGCCTACTATGTGCTAGTTTAAAATCACCCTGATTGATTCTCATAACAGTCCAGGGAGGTAGATGCTATTATTATCCTCAATTTATATTTGAGAAAGCTGAGGCAGGTAGAGTGTTTTGTTTTGGTTTTGGTGAGGCAATTGCGGTTAAGTGACTTGCCCAGGATCACATAGCTAGTAACTCTCAAGTGTCTGGTGAGAGATTGAATCTGAACTCAGGTTCTCCTGACTTCAGGGTCGGTGCTCTATCCACTGCACCACCTAGCTGCCCCAGTTTTTTGTTTTGTTTTGTTTTTGGCTGAGGGAGGTAGATTAAATGATTAACCTAGTGTCACACAGCTAGTAAATGTTGGGGGCTTGATTTGAAATGAGGTTTTCCTAACTTACACCTAGCTACCTCAATTATTAATTATCTCTGCTTTTCTTTTTCTTTTTCTTTTTTTACTGATTCTCTGAGATTTCTTAAGTAAGCATTTCATCTACAAATAGATAACTGGATAACCTCTTTGCCAATGTCTATGCCTTTAAATTTTTTTTCCTTGTTTTATTGCTATTGGTAACATTTCTGGTATTGTGTTAAGTAGCAACCACATGTTACCAGTGATGACTTAGCATATATGACATCATTGAGGATTTGTAGAACAGAAAAAAGAAACAGGTTAACAGTGTATAAAGTGAGAGCAAAAGGACAGCCTAAAAATTGTACCTATTTCCAAAGAGAATTAAAAGAATCAGAGGAAAATCTCTGTGTTCGTAGGATTGTGCAGAATTTCAGAATTAGGAAGTGATCTCAGGGTTTATCTGATTTGACCCATTCCTGAAAATGAATTGACTTGACAAAACCAATCTGGTAACTGGCCCTCTAGCCACTATTTGAAGACCTCCTTTGAGGAGCAACCAGCTACCACCAAAGACTGCCTGTTAGTTGTCTTAGGTCTAAATTGGAACATTTTCCCTTCAAACAAGCCTCTTTGCAACATCTCCCTGTTGTTGAGATCTTTATATGAGATTTGTGGAAAGAATGGAGAATTGCCCCAGATAAGGTATGAATAGGTTGTCATCTCTATCCATGGAGAAAGAGCCTATGGTAACTAATCCTCAGATCAATAACTTGCAAGTTACTGATCCATCAAAGTATCAAAGAGCTTATCCAAAAGTTGCTCTAATCTGAGGGCCCAACGTGAAGATTTGCTGAATGAATGAAAGCATGGTACTTTAGTAATATAGATCCTACCCCTAAATGCAAATATTTCAGCTTGATTTCATTCAATAAACATTTCTTTTAAGCTCTTGGGGCATGTAAAGTCCTACAGTAATATAACAAACCTCCTGGTGAAGCAACTGGCTCTCTTTCCCACAATAAACATGTATCATATTGTTTGCAAAAATGCCATTGTAAAATAGTGCATGTGCTTATCACAATCTTTTTAATATTCCCAATCAGAAGAAATATGACTTCTCCATCTCATTTCCAAACTCCAAAGAAATATTGGTTCGGCTCTGGCGTGATTTCCCAGTAGCACTCTGTGCTGACAGCCTGAACTTTATGATGGGTCCAGACCTCATCAAATTAAAGGTGAACCTTTTCACCTTTGACCTCCTGAGTCCAAGTCTAGCTGGACTGGCCCCAAATAATAACATTGGATGATTTGCTCTTTTGTTGGGGTGGGGGGTGTCGAGGGCAGCAATGCAGCAACAAACTGCGACATTTCCCTTTGTGGGTTGACTTGGCATCAGTTTTCTCGATTTGAGCAGATGACATGATGACAGAGGAGGAAAGGAGGCGAAGAAGTGAAAATCTGCCTGATCTGAAATGGGGGCTCTAAGCCTTGGCGCCATCATAATAGAACGTTTCTATGAATTTCCTTTGGTTTCCAGCCCTGCTTCTGTATGAGTTGTCACTGTGAAAACCAGGGAAGACGTGGGCTGAAAAATGAGGTCTTTGGATTTGTGCGACGGCCCTTCCTTACACACAGACCTGGCGCTGTTTGCGGTGGGTGAGGAGGCAGGCTTGGTCTGAGCTTAGATGTGCTTCATCTTGACTCTGCAAGCAAAACCGAATCCACTTTGAACTTGCTCTCTCCCGTTGGTGCCCTTGTCGTAGTTATCCATCACCCAAGAGCTCCCCTCTGACGATGTATTACAGCCATACATCATGGAAGCGAGCTGCCGCTTTCCTAATGCATTGCCCTTATGCATCAACAAAGCGAGCTGGGCCTCTCATAATATATTAGTGTAATACACTATCGGGGGAGGCATATTGATAGAGGAAAGCTGGTCGATCTATGAATTGTGGATATCTAGAAAGTTCGGGTCAAGAGAGTAATGCAGATTTCAGGTTGGATTGATGTGGCTATGAATGGTGTTTTATGATATAAAGTTTGCCTCTGGTTTAGAAAGTAATTTAATGTGGGTGACAGGTCAGGTTCAGGTTAAGAGAGGTTGACGTGGTGAGATATCTGTAGATCTTGGAAGATGTATTTCAGGAATAAATTACAAATCTGGATACTTTTATTTCATTCTGGATGTGTCAGAGGGCATATCAGAAAATGGGCAGGGGATGGAGGGGAGGGGGGAAGAGGAAAGTTTTGCCCATAAAGCAAAACTGTTCCCCTTACCCTTCTTGCCAGAAGGACAAAGGAAATGTTATTTGTGCTTGTGTCCAGACAAAGAGAACATATTGTTGACTGCCTCCCGAGGGGCTGTTGCATATGGGAGTTGGACAAAATATATGCAAAAGCATAGAAAGCTGGCCATGGTAATAGAGAAGAGACATTTGCTCTAAACATTTGCTCTAAACCTATCCATGCTGTATGTACAGTGGTGTATCTGCTCAGAATTAGTCCTCTTCTTTCTGGGCCAGATGGGAAGTGATTCTCTTCCTCATATGTGTAACCTTTGTTTGCCATCCAGCAAAGTACCATGCAAATGAGGCTTGTAAATTAGCCTCCACATATGATCCCAGTACCATAAAAAATCAAGCCTAGGTGCCAGATTGGGAAATAAGCATTCTGATTTTTAAAATTAGCTTTTATACTCAATAGCAAAGTTTATATCTCTTGTGAGATGGATATGATGGATAGAATATAGAATTTGAAGTCAGAAGATTGAGAAGTCCTGGTCTCTGACATTTAGTGATAACTATGTGATTTTAGGCTCTTTGGCCTTAGGCACACATCAGCTCTTTGATCTTTAACTTCCTCACTTGTGTAGATATTGTTGTTGCTGTTGGTTCTTCAGAGGACGAATGGTAAGATAAGGGTCATGTCTTGACTTGAGTGTGAGTCTGCCCAAAGTTGTCAGCCTCACACTCTCCTCCAGAGTCCAACCTTTGGCTCTGAGACTGTGGCCAGATCACCACCTCACAGTGCCCAGTGCAACTCTATGAGATAAATTACAAACTGCCAATTTCCAGAGGAGCGAATTTCCATAGCGGGAGAAGGGAGAATAAGCATCTACTACATGCCAGGGAGGGCACCTACGTGGCACAGTGGATAGAGCACTGGGCCCAGAGTCAGGAAGACTTGAGGTCAAATCCACGTCAAGACACTTACTAGCTGAGTGACCCTGGGCAAGTCACTTAACCCTGTTTGCCTCAGTTTCCTCAGATGTAAAATCAGCTGGAGAAGAAAATGGCAAACCACTCCAGTGGCCTTGCCAAGAAAACTACAGATGAGGCCATGTTCAGATGTGACTGAACTGACTGAACAATAAGGAATTGTACTAAGTGCCTTACAAATGTCATCTCAGCTGATCCTCACAACAACCCTGAGAAATAGGTGCTGTCACTATCCCCATTTAACAGCTGAGGAAACTGAGGCAAATATAGGTTAATTGATTTGCCCAAGGTCACATAGCTAGCGCGTATCTGAACCTGGATTTGAACTCATGTCTTCTTGATTCTGGGCCCAGCTTCCTATCCATGAAGTCACCATCTAGCTGTCCAGAGTTACCTACCCCAGCGAAGTCTCAAGGCCAGACTGAAATGAAAACTTTGTAGGTATTGTGTAATAAAGGGCTTCATAAAGCATAAAGTATTCTATAAATATGAAGGATTATTACAGTTTTGGATGCTGCCATTGCTTTTGGTCATCTGCCACCCTCACCTACAACCCCATGGGTGGCAGGAGTAGTAATAGCACAGTATAGCAGGGCTGGTACATAATAGGTGCTTCGGGGTGGCCAGGGGGCGTAGAGAATAGAGCACCGGCCCTGGAGTCAGGAGGACCAGGTTCAAATCCAGCCTCAGACACTTTACTAGCCATGTGACCTTGGGCAAATCACTTAACCCCAATTGCCCTGCCCTTCCCCCTTAAAAAAAAAGCATAAAGGCACTTAATAAATGATTGATTGTGTAGTAAGGTCAGTACCCAAGAACAGGGGCTTCTTGCGCCGCTTCCCGCAAACCCTTCCACCTATGGATTTGTATCTGGTGTGGTTGCTATCTTAGAATTCATTTGATGACTCTAAAAATGTGAGCTATATTTGGAGTCAGTAGGACCTGCATTTGAGGTCCCTTCTAACTCTGAACCTACGATGCTATCTGTGATGGTCTGAGGAAGGTTCCTCCTGAGCCTCAGGCTCAGGTCCTTGGTGGTCAGAGGGCCCTGGGAAGCTTCTGAAGAATTTGTGTAACTTTGGGCTGCTGGGTGGCACGGGGTATAGAGCACTGCGCCTTGGGTCAGGACAGACCTGAGTTTAAATATGACTTCAAATTGACTCCTGTGATCCTGGGCAAATCACTTTTAAGCTGTCTGCCTCAGTCTTCTCAAGTGTAAGATGAAGACAACATTATCACCCATCTCCCGGGATTGTTGTGATCAGACAAGATGGTATTTGTAAAGCACTTGGGCCCATAGAAAGTGCTGAATAAGTACTCATTTCCTTTTGAAGAGCTACTTTTTAACGCCTGTTTAAACATTTAGCGGCATCTTTCTGTACTATAAATGCAGTGAGGAGTGAAGGAACACAAAGAATTCTTTTCAATCATCCATAGAAAAGCAAAGTACTTGGAAACTCAGAGTGTTGCATGAAAGTAGAGGGACAACTATCACTAATGGCACCTCCAGGTGGACCAGAAAACCCTCCAGGTTGTTAGCATTCTGCTGACGGGCAACTTGGGCTTTAGTCACCGTCCTGAGTCCCTGGGTCCCTGGGCTTCTTCCTAAGCAAAAAGACTCCCTTCCTTTTAAACTTTAAAAAACAAAAGGGAGAAGAGACAATTCATCTTTGTCAAAGACATCCCAAGGAAGGGCTCCCAACCCCAAAGGAAATGGAATGTTTTGTTCCCAAAGAGAGGCTTTCCCCAGTTGGGGCCAGACAGGACAGAAAGCGCCTGTGTTCCATTCCTATCATTCTGGGCTGTTGAGAACTATGGCCCTATTGTGCAGGAGTGGCCGCCGTGAGTCCCCTGTGAACCCAGTCCTTGTGGCAGCCGTTTTAACGACCGTTCTGTTCTCCTCATTAGACGCATTCCTAGGGCAGCATTCCATTCTAGAGCGGAAAATGGCACAAAACCAATGCATGCAGCAGTATTGATGAAAACAAGCAAACTTTAAAAAAAATGCAGCCAGCCGTTTTCTCAAAGGTTTGATCTTTAATGAGGGCAGAATACCACATAGTAAAAAGCTAATTCATATCTTAATAGCAATGCTGGAAATCCCCTTGATAGAATATTAATCTTTTTCAGGTGGCATAATATTAGTTTTGGAATCAAATCTTGCATCTACTATATATTATGCAGCTTTGAATAAATCACGTCTTTGAGCCTCAGCTTCCTTATCTGTAAAATGAGAAATTTGGTCTATATCAGCGGTTCTCAACCTGTGGGCTGCGACCCCTTTGGGGGTCAGGTGACCCTTTCACAGGCGTCACAGGGGTCACCTAAGACCATCGGAAAACACATATTTCTGATGGTCTTAGGAACAGAGACACTGATCCTCTGTGTCCAGGCGGGTCCGCCCACATGCAAATACACCCACCTATGAGTATTAAAGGGTCGTGGCATTAGGAAGGTTGAGAACCACTGGTCTAGATGAGCTTTAATTATAAAATAAATAAGTCTGTGCTAATACAGACTATGTATCTTCCCAGGTTGCTTATCCTCTCTCCCCCTATAGAACATAAGCTTCTTTTATTTTTATATTTTGGGTATTTTTTTTGGATGGGGAAAGGCAAGGTAATTAGTGTTAAGTGACTTGCCCAAGGACACACAGCTAGGAAGCATCAAGTGTCTGAGGCCAGATTTGAACTCAGGTCTTTCTGACTCCAGAGTCAGTGTTCTATTCACTGCAACACATACCTGCCCCTAAAATGTAAACTTCTTGAGCGCTGAGACTATTTTTGCTTTTCCTTCATATCTTCAGTATTCTAGTCCATAGAAGATGCTTAGCAAATGACTTATGAACTAATTGATTAAAAGATTTGGGCAAATCATAGCTGCCTTCCTTAAATAGAAGGAAACAGATATAAATATGCACATGTGTATGTATTTGTAAATATATGTATTTACATATAATTATATTTATTTATATTTACATAAATATAAATATATTTATATACATATACACATAGCATAAAATCAGACTTGCTAAAAAAAAACATAACTATTCAATAGTCTCAAATAAAACCATGTACATATTGACCGTCATATTCTGCAAACATACACGCCCATATAAACAGGCCTCCAAAGGCAGGAGGCATCCTTTTCATGTTCATGTCCAGCAGAGCCAGAGAGCCTCCCTGCCCTTTGATCTCCAGCCCCTTGTCCGGTGGCACAGTTCAGGCCAGAGCAGCCAAGCAGTAGACATGGAAGATACTTGATTGTTTTTTATTTCATCTTGGCCTGTAATTTCTTTTTATTGTTTCCATTTAATTTTGTTTTTCAGTTGAACAAGCTGCATGAAAACAGACACATTTGTGAACTTTTTATTTCACTGGAGTAACAGACGCCGAATGACAACCACCAATGGTATCAGATTCAGTAGAAATGGGAGCCGCAAATCATTAAACGTGGACCACTGTCAGTGCATGTTGACTCATCTTGTATTTTTTTTGTATATTTGTTTATTTATTCTGATTTATTGTATTTTTATTTAACATTCCCCAGTTATATTTTTATCTGGTTCCATCGTCACTCAGGAGAGCTGCCTGGCCGACTGGCGGCATGATGCCCCTTACTACACTGCCTGGTAACTTTTCCTGCTGTAACTTATATCAGTATTTAAAATATAAATGTATTTACTAAATCCAGATACATTCATTTGGCATTTCTATCATAGATTTAGAGCTAGAGGAAATCTCAGAAACCATCTAGTCTAACCCCTTCATTTTATAGTTGATGAAACAGACCCAGAAAAGTGAAATGACTTGCCAGCAGCTGGGTGACACAGTGGCTAGACCTGAAGTTGGGAAGACCCGAGTTCAAATGTGACCTAAGACACTTAGTAGATGTGTGACCTTGGCTAGGTCACTTAATCTCTGTTTACATCAGTTTCCTCAGCTGTGAAATGGGGATGATAATATTGTCTACCTTTCAAGGTTGTTGTGAGAATCAAACAATATTTATACAGCACTCAATGAACACAAAGCTTGCCACATAATGGGCACTACCTTCATGCTTCCTTATCCTTCTTCCTTTGCCAAAGGCCACGGGCCTAGTAAGGGGCAGACGCTCTTTCCATTGTGCCACGTTGTCTCCCGTGTAATTACTCTTTTAGTTGAAGATAAAATTTAAAAGAATAAAAATGCAAATGATGTTAGCAGGAGAAACTGAATCAGTCCAGCAACCAAGCAATAAGTGCATTTGCTCCCACAGAGTGAATAGCATTGTGTTAGTTGCTATGCAAATGAAATGTAAGATGTCCTCCTTTCTTTCTAATTGTTTACTATTTCAGTGAGAGAATAAAACTCGGGAATAAGAAAAAAATAATGGCAAAGCGTCATGAGGGTGAAGGTCAAGTTGCATAATATTGATCATGAGCCCTGACAGAGGTCGGAGAAGAGAAAACCAGTGTCTCCCGGGAGAGTGGCAGAAGGCCAGCTCATGGAGTGAGATTTGAGCCAGCCCCAAAAGGAAGATGATTTCAGAAAGGGAGGGATTGTTTGAACATTGTGCCTTTATTGGACAGTGAAAAAATAAAACCAAACCATCTGGCAACCCTTGGGCTGCTTCTGTGGATAGTAAGGGCTTCAAGGGACTGACTCTGAGAAAAAGGATTTCCCTCTCACCAGGCTTCCTCGGCACCAAGACCCAGTCAAACCAAATGGTCAAGTACAGGACAAAGAGAGGCCAGTGCCCTTGTCCTTCCGGGCTCATCTAAATCTATCCTCTATGCTAGATGTGTATTTATAGATGAAGAAATTAAGACCCAGAGGCGAAGCGATGCCCCAGGTCACCCAGCTTCCCTATTCATCTAAAAATAGGATGTAGGCTGCTTCCTTAAAATGACAACTCGACGAAGGTATGAGGATATGTATGTGTGTAGATGCACATGTACAAACATATACATGTATCTATGTATACACACATACACACACACACATATATATATATACACATATATGCCTCAAATGAAGAGTATTGAAATTTTTTTGCACAATACAAAGCAATGCAGAAGTTATGAACTGAGTAGATGACCTGTGTCCTAATTTTACAGGATCTAAAGCTAGAAGGAAACATTAAGGTCATTTCATCCAACCCTCTTATTTTACAAAGAGGAGAACAGAGGTGCAAAGAAATTAATAGATTTTAGCATGTCGCACAGGTGGCAGGGCAAGGATTTGCACCCAAACCCTAAATTCCAAATTCATCATTCTTCTACACCATGCTATTTCTTTTCCTTTCTGAGCCTATCTTTGGCCTCTTTTTGTAACCTTGTGCTTTTAGAACAGTGCCTGGCACGTAGCAGCTGTTTGATAAAGTATATTGATCCAAAGCTTTATCTGGCACAAGTTTCCCTTTAAAATAATAAAATCTTTCTTGACTTCTTGTGAGAGGAATTTTCATATTTCCATATGTAATTATCATTATGCAATTGAAATGATATAACATTTATATGACATAATTTAAATAATACTCTACAACGATCAGACCCAGCACGGCGCAGTGATTAGAGAAAATAGATCCAGAGTCAGAACTGTTTGAGTTCTGCATCACCTGCCTGTGATGCACGTCTGTGGGTCCCTGGCCATCTCGCTCAGCCCTGGAATGTGTCGGGCGATTCTCTAATAGTATAAATTACTGAAGAGTTGTGTATCAGCCCTAGTGGAGGAAGTCTCTCCATCTGCTGTCTTACCAGATGTGTTTATGGATGTGTGCGTATGTTTGTGTGTATGCCCGTATAGATACTTACACATATACATAGAGGCATATATGTGTGTGTGTGTGTGCGTGTGTGCATATTTGTGCATATAGGCTTACATATATGTAGGTAGATAGATGGATGCTGTAACAAGGAGCTCCCTGACACATATCAAATCTGAAAATCAGTGATTATTCCTAGGAGAACAAATAATAACACTCAAAGGAATCTAGAATGCATTACTAAGAATTATGACGATGTCCTGGTCAAAAACTGAACACTTTAGGGGCCCAGAAGGTATTTTTTTTTTAAACCACTACTTCCAGTAGCAGGAAGGTGATTCAAAAGAGCAGATTTGGGTAGTAAATACCTGACTAGGAAGGTGATTTGGATTTCTGGACCATCAGTCTGGGATTGAGGACACATTTAGGAGTGAGGCAAAGGATGAAATAGAAGAAAAGGATAATGTAATCAGTAGGTGAATTAAAATTAATCAATAAGCATTTATTAAGCACCTATCCAGGCTGAGGAAATAGACCAAAAATGAAACAATCCCTGTCCTCAAAGAGCTTACATTAAAAATTCAAGATCATAAAAGTAGAACAGGTTACGGGGTATGGTGAGTAAGGTGTATGGCAATGGAGTATTCACTTCATCAGAAGACACAGGTCCGAATCTTACCTGTGTTACCATTTAAATGAGCATAAGCAGATTACTTAACCTTTCTAGGTCTCAGTTGCTTCCGCTCTAAAATAAGGGGATTGGACTAGCTAAACTTTAAATTCTCTTTCAGCTCCAAATCTAAATTTCATACATTTATTCTTATATCTTTCTAAATCTATAACTACTCCTATTGTAACTGAGGTAGAGAGGAGATAGAGGTCATAGGATTTGAGGAGGCTGGGGTATTGGAGGAGGACATCAAGGTAAATGTTGACTTTCCCACACCTAAGGACGAGAATTGGGATGTAAAGGAACTGAACTCCTTTACAAGTGAAGGAAAGAAATTTGGAGGCCAAGTAGATTATAGCAACAGGGGATCTGGACAGGGATTGAAGGTCAATGGATTGAAGGTCAAAGGAGGGAAGCTCTGGAAGTGTCAGTGAGGAGCACTATTCCTCTTGGCCCAATGTGTAGGGGTGGGAGGTAGGGGGTGAAGAAAGTTATAGCAATCCCTGGAGAGGGTGACCAATGATAAGGTGTCATCCAGGGAAGTGGTTTTCTTGAGTGCAAGAAGGTGAGAGGAAGAGACCTGGAATAAAGGTTAAGTCTAATGAGAGAGAAAAAGTTTCTTGAGTTCTCCTATAATCTATCCTCCTTTCAGCCACCAAAGTGATTTTCCTAAAGCTCAGGTCTGACCATCTTACTCCTCTAATCAATAAAGTCCATTGGTTTCCTAACACCTCCAGGATTCAGTACAAGATCCTTTATTTGGTGTTCAAAGTCCTTTATAACCCAATCCCCTCCTATCTTTCCAGTCTTCTTAAACTACTCCATGCCTGGTTGCTGTTGATGGCAGGTGCTCTTCAATCCAGTGATATTGGCCTTCTGGTCTTGTTTCATGAACAAGACCCACCTCATTAGGCTCCAGACATTTTCTCTGACTGTCTCCCATGTCTGGGACGCTCTCCCTCCTCATCTCTGCCTAACTGCTTCCCTGCCTTTAAGTCTCAGCTAACATCCCACCTTCTACAGGTATCCTTTCCTTGTAATTCTAGCGCCTTTCCTCTCAATTACTCTCTAATTATCTTGTATATGGCTTGTTTGTACACATCAGTTTGCTTGTTGTCTCCTCTAGGTTGTGAGCTCCTGGAGGGCAGGGACTGATTCTTGTCTCTACTTGTATTTCTGGTGCTGGCACAAAGAAGGCACTTAGTGTTTACTGACCGATTAACTGAGAAGAGACATCAGGGGCTGCAGAGGTACTGGGTTACTTAGGTAGAGGTGAAGGGGAGTCCCAGGACTAGGCAGGAGAAGTAAGAAGAAGTCCCAAAAAGCAGCTTTAGTCTTCAGCTAAATAAAACATGGCTCGGTGGCAGCAGAGTGATGATACTTCAAGTCGCAAGCGAGAGAAACATTGAAATCTGGGGGGGGGGGTTTCCCCTGTGAAATTTGTCACTGATCAATAATGTTGGATTTTAAAGGATAGTTCTATAGAAATTGCTTTTTCTTTCAAAACTCTATTCCTGCATCTCTGGTACCACCAGACACCTGTTAATAGATGTTTATGTTAAATAACAATGGGTTTTTATTAATGTAGTTTTTTGTGGTTTAAGCAACACTTTTCTAAAAATAATAATAGCATTAAATAGCATGGTAAGTTTTGCTAAGCACTTTATATGGATTATCTAATTTCATCCTCAGCCTCTGAGAGGTAGGTGATATTATTGTCCCATTTTATGCATGAGGAAACTGAGGCAAACAGAGGTTAAGTGTCTTGTCCAGGGTCAATAAGTAATCTTGTGAAACAGGCCGTGCATTTATTACCACTATTTTTCATAAGGAAATTAAGGCTCAGGGAAGTTATGACTTGCTTAATTTCATACTCTAATAAATATCAGAGTAAGCTTGTCTTATTCATTTAATAATGAATGTTTATTAGATGTTTATTAGGTGCTTAATGTGTGCAGATCCTGAAGAGATAGAAAATTTGTTTTTGTCATGGTTTAATAAGATGAGATGCCTCTACTTCCTTTCTCTGACTCTTTTTTTTTTTTAGCTTTCTGCAGTCTGGCTTTTGGCTTCATAATCAATGGAAACTGCTCTCTGCAAAGTTACCAGTGGCCTCTTAATCACCAAATGGCCTTTTCTAATCCTTATCCTTCTTGACCTCTCTGCAGCCTGTGCTGCACCGTCAGCCACCCTTTTCCCCTTGATGCTGCTTTCTTCTCTCTAGATTTTTGTGAAACTCAGCCTCCTGCTTCTCTTTCTACCCATCTGACCACTTCTTCTCAGTCTCCTTTGCAGAATCTTTGTCTAAACTGTGCCGTCTTACAATGGATGTCCCCCAAGGCTCTTTCCTGGACTTTCTCATTCTCTCTCTCTGTACTATTTCACTTGGTGAGCTCATCAGCTCCCATGGATACTAAGACCATTTCCGTAAAGATGATTCTTAGATCTTTTTTTCCAACTCAAGCTACTCTCTTGATCTCCTGTATCCAAATGACTGTTGGACATCTCAAGACTGGATGTCCCATAGACATTTTAAACTCAACATGTCTAAAACTGAACTCATTATTTTCATCCTAAACTCTTTCTTCTTCTAACTTTTCTATTACTGTATTGTCAAGGATTCCTCCATCCTCCTGGCTGCCCAGGTTAGCAGCCCAGGTGTCACCCTCTACTTCTCCCCTTCACCCACCCTTATGCAATCTGTTGCCAATTACTGTCAATTCTACTGTTAAAATATCTCTTGTTAATGCCTTCTCTCCTCTGATGCTGCCATCACACTGGTACAGGTCCTCATCACCTAGTGCTTGTACTATTGTAGAAACCTACTGGTTGGTCTTTCTACATCGTCTGGTTTACTCAAGTCCATCTTTCACTCAGCACGAAGACTGATCTTTCTAAAGTACAGGTCTTGACATGACCCATTCTCCTACTCAGTAAACTCCAGTGTCTCCCTTTTACCTCCAGGATCAAATATGAAACCCTCTCTTGGCTTCCAAAACCCTTCACGGTCTGGTTCCTTCTTACCTTTCTGATCTCATACCTTGTTCCCCTCCATGTAAGATGTGATCCAGTGGCACCAGCCTTACTATTCCTTGCACAGGACCCTCCATCTTCCTCAGGTCCAAAGTGCCCCTTCCCTACCCCTTTTCTGGCTTCCCTGTGCTTCAAATCTCAGCTCAAATCCTAACTTCTTCAAGCTTTTTTCTTGGTGTTTCTCAATGCTAGCAGCGCCTTTCCTCTGAAATTATCTCCCATTTACCTTGTATATATCTTGTATGTATGTAGTTGTGTGTGTGTTGTATATATATATATATATATATATATATATATATATATATATATGTATATATATATATAGCATGTTGTCTGCCCCATTAACATGTGAGTTCCTTAAAGTCAGGGACAATTTTTGCATTTCTTTATATCCCCAGTATCTGGCACATTTAACACAAGCTTGTTGACTCAACTTGTCTTGACTTTTCTTTATCACTGCTCCATCTGGTCCATGGTTAGAAATCTGGGGAGTTTGTGTGAATTCGAAGCTCCTTTAGATCCTCACATGCTGCCTTCTTCACACAATGTCCAGTGTTCTTTTCATCCTCGTGTGTTGTGCAGAGAATAAGAGCAAGCTGAGACCTGGGATCAAGTGTGGATTTATTGATCAAGCACGTGACTACCAGAGTGTTCACTCAAATTGGTAATGTTCATTGAAGGCAAGGACACTTGTTTAAAAAGGCTAAAACCACAATCGTGGAGGGGAGCTAGCAGAAGCTCTGATGTACAGAAGTAAAGAACAGTGATTGGTTAGATGTATAGCTCAGGGCTAATTTGGGAATATGGTACAAGGATACAAGGGTGCAACCTTCCTGTGACACGGCTATCCCTCCTAGAACAGGGTGGATGGCACAGGGTGGAGGGTCATAGTCAGCTTTGTAGAGCAGGGTGGAGGGTCATGGGGCAAGGGGGACTGGAATTCCCCAGAACAGGCCAGGGTCGTGTTCTGGGTGAAGGATGTGGGCACCCTTCTTTGTCAGCAGAACAGAACAGGGTGGTCTCTACAGACACCATAACTTTAGGCTGAACCTTGTACACTTAGGCTGATTCAGGGAGAATATACAGAATGCTAATTTGAGGAAGGAGTGGGTTAGGGAACTATGCCTTGGGCAATACTCAGGACTATGCCTTAAGCTGTTTCAAGCTATTACAGAGTATAGGATGGAGACAAAGACAAAAATATAAAGAGGCTTAATGGTGGGCCACAAATCAGGTGGTGTGCAGTGACCTGGGATTTGGATTTGGGTACAACACATGGACCATAACTGAGGAAGTGAGCTAAAGCTTGTGATCCACCCAATACTTTATTTTCTGTGGACATACACTCAAATAAAACAATGACATCCAGGTTTGGCTGCATGAGACAAAGAGTAAGCACACTTTCTTCTCTTCTTTCCAGAAGTTTCTGGCACATAGTAGGTGCTTAGTAAATGTTTATTGATTGACTGTTTGCAGAGACAAAATACTACATATTCTTTCAGCCTCTATCAATATGTTGGTTTTAATGAGCTTTTCCTTCCTCTCCCTTTTCTTTTTTTTTTATTCTTTGTTACAATGAGCAGGGTAGAGAAATATATTTGAAATGGAGGTGAAATCAAAGCAAAAGTCATCAATTTTTTAAAAAAATTTAAAATTTAAAAAAGAATTAAAAATTTTAAAATTTAAATTAAAAAATAGCAATAAATATGTAATTGCCATGCTTTCAAGGTATAATCCAAGAGACAAAATATGTAATAAGATTTAAAAGAAATATTACACTGAAGTATAAATTCCTCGACTAATTTCAACTGCTGTTCATCACTGCTTAGAATACATACCTTGACCCTCTCTTCTCTCCCTCCCCAACCCCCAAACCAGGCAAAGTAATAACGGTAATCAGCTCACATGGAATTATTTGTTATGGTTAGAAAACTTAGCAACCAAGTTTCTAAAGTCTCATTCCAATCTACTTTGAGACTCTGGGCTCGTAGGATAGAAACATTTGAACTAAACTTTTCAAATTCTAAAACTTTTATTACCTTTCTATTGTTGGAAACTTTGTAAAAGGGACCAGACCCCCTTTTTCTTCTTTAGCATTTAAAAGTATATTTTGAAGAGAACAGAACATTTAAAAATACCAGTTATATGGTGGTTTTCCTTCTTGTCCTTATAATAGAGTTAGTTATGTGCTCTCTTATTAGTATCCAGAACTAATGAGAAAAAAATTACCCCATGCAGAGATTTGTTTATGATGTGTTTTGTCTCCCAGGGGATGATAAAAACAAGATCATAGATGTGAAAATACTTTAGGAAACTCAAACGTGCTATATAAATGTAAATAATAATGATAATTATTATTATTATAATATTGACTTATCATTATGAGATCAGCATCTATAAGGCATGGCTGCCAGCAGGTAAATGGCCAATACCTGTGATGTTTTTTGTGGGGAAATGCAGAAATAGCTCGCTGCTATGGAACTGCAAGGGTAAGATTCTATAGAAACTAATTTCTCTTAAAGCCCAATAATGGCATGTCAGGATAGCTAAGAGAAGTCGGTTTGTCAAGTTTAGGACTCTCATCTGTATTTCACATTCTCTGAGCTAAAGACATACTGCTGGTCATCCTATTTATTGTCTTAGTCTGTCTCTCAGTAGTGGCCACATAAATAGACTGAGTTGACTTTACCTATTTGAAGGCAAAGTGAGTAAAGTTTTTTTTTTTTTAAGCTCAGTAGTATGATATTCTGGGTTCAAAAAGCCCTTTGCATCAAAATAATTACCTTTGAAATTCTCCCATTAAAGAATTCATTATTTTGATATAACAAGAAAATAGTAGATAATGGATGGTTTTTGTATAGGCATTAGGATTCTTGCAATGGCAGCTTTTGGACTCAAAAGAGTTTGTATTGCTCCCTTGTAGCAGGTATATGGGTAACCTGAGAAGAAGCAGTGATCCCTGGGGAGACTTATGCTTACAAAATTCCTGAGAGCCTCCAACTGCTATGATAGACACATCAATGATTTACTTCTGTGCCTCCTCTGAAAGTCTACCAGGTAGTCCCCTCTTCCAGAGGTATGTAAAAGCAAAGCAGTGCCAGATCAGACAATGTCAGATACCAAAAATAATGAATTTGTCTTTGCTGACTCATGATGATAGATTCAAGAACCAGGCTGTGCAGTCATAGCTCATGAGATCATAGTTTTAAAACTAGAGGGATGTCAGAAGCCATCTAATCCAGCTCCCTCATATTGCAGAGGAGGAACTGACAAGGAAGTGGCTTGCCTAGAATCACCTACTGAGTAAATGCCCTAAGTGGTATTTGAACCCAGGCTCTTTTAAATCCAAGTCACAGGATCCACATATTAGATAGGAGGAACGAGCAGTTTGAAGGCAGCTAAGTGGCGCAGTGGACAGAATACTGAACCTGTAAGACTCATCTTACTTTGAACTTACCAGTTCAAATCTGGCCTCACGTACTTACTAGTTGGGTAATCCTGGACAAGTCACTTAACCCCGGTTGCTTCACTCAGTTCCTCACTTGTCAAATGAACTAAAGAAAATGGCAAACCACTCTAGTATCTTTGCCAAGAAAACCCCAAATGGGGTCACAAAGAGCTGAACATGACTGAAAGGACTGAATAACAGCAACCAGATGGGCAGATTGATATTATCCCTATGGCCTATGTCTGTGTGCTTATGCATCCTAACGGCTAGAGTCAAAGCAGGAGAGCAGGAGAGCACTGCTGTTTGATTATCAAGTCTGCCAACAAGTAGCCATTTGACTTTGGACAAGTCATTTCATTTTTCTGGATCTCAGTTTCCTGTAAAGCGAGAGGGCTTGAACTCATGATCACGAAAGCCCCTCCTGACTCTGATTTTGTATGAAATGTCTGCAGTTGAGTCAGCAGTCTGAGAAAGGGAAGCTCATGCAGGGGCCACATGTGTACCTTTTCTAGGTGAGGGAAATGCCAACAGTTCTAGAGAATATATACATTATATATATATATATATGTATATATATATATATATATCATATATATACTCTTCTCACCATCTGTTATGACTTTCATTTCTTCCTAGAGCTGGGATGACAGAAGCAGGAGTGACTGGGCAATGCAATCAGAGGCAATAGAGATCTACCCATATGGTCTCCCAGGTTGCAGTGAAATTTTGTGAGGGTGCAGAAAGTCAGACTGATGGGAATTCCCCATGCCAACCTATGCCCCTACACAGATCCGTATTTCAGTGCAACTTTACTGGTTCTACCACTTAAGTTATACTCTGGCATGTAAAACATATGTTACTGTTATGTGGAGTCACAAAATATATCTGGGGCTGACCCCCCTGCCCCCTCCTCCACAAATGTTCCAGGTTACACTCCTAGATGGAAGACTTAGATAGTAACCAGCCAAGCAACTGCCCCAGTTGAGAGATATAATTTCCTGAAAGGAATTCTTCAGTGACTGAATTTGCCTTTCTAGTCTTGTTTGTTCTCATAAATACATTCACTAAGGGGTGTGACTGAGTTCTGTCAGAGCCCAAAGGGGCAGGATCAAACCTTCCTTTCTCTTTTGACACACTGGAAAATACACCATTCTTTTGGCAATGAAACTGTTGACGTTTCATCTGATTACCTCCGTAACACACGTCTTCATAAAATGTTTGAAGACACAAAATGCAAACTATAGAGTTATGTGACAGCTAATGTTGATATTTCCAAGGTACAGCGTGATTGTGGACCGTAATCATTGGCTAAAATTATAATGCTTTCAGGAGAATAAGAAGAAGCTCCACCAGATCAGCTATTGCACTATCTTGGCCATATAGGCAAGGCATTGGTCTAATGAGAAACACATGAGCACATCTTAAGGGTTAAAAGCGGCTCCTAGCAAAGTCCGTTTTACATATGCTAAGAATTTTCTGGTTTACCCTCATTGCCTCTTAAGCATTCATACAATTATTGGAAAGTTCAATGGGTTTTAAAACAATAAAAAAATCATATTCTATTGTGTTTTGCTCCTTCCACACCCTCACCCCAAGAGACGCAGAAGGACTTAGTGCCCAGTGACATAAATGAGTTTGACTCAGCAGATAGGATGCTGACGAGTCAGTGCCTTGGTCCCCTGATCATTTTCTTTAGGAGATGTTGAAATATTGAGGCTGACACTCTTTAATCTACCACCACAAAAGCATAATCCTCAAAATAATTGCTGGGAAATACAAGGGTAGTGATGTCATGGTTTCGCCTCACTTGGTATTTGCTAAATCCACAGGGCAGGAATGGGTCTCCTTTAAAGTTCCCAGTGATTTATGCAAAGAGACCCGACTCTTGGATGTTTCTGTAGCAATAAGTAGAGGGCATTAAAAAAGCATTTGAGAAAGAAGCCCCACTAGAGCGTCTGGATGGGGTCTTTGGCAGCCTAGTGTGGCCGGGCACTTTATTTGAAATAGCACCAGAGAAATAGGAGAAGTCAGAAGGTTTTTCTTTTCTGCTTTGCCTTGAAGCTGTCTTCAGAATCGATTTGTATGGAGAAAAGGCAGGGCAGCTGATCTGGTTTTGGCATTCATCGGAGGTCATGAGTTCTCTTACTGGGGAGGGGAAGGGATGCTGGATCTTCTTCCCTCTTGCAGGGTTATGTACTGTTTGACAAGGGCTCCTTCCCTGTCCCTAAATATGTACCCCAAGAAAGGCTCCAGCTTCTCAAGCTCACGGTTGTCGCCCTCAGTAAGAATGTAGGCTGACAAGTAGGTGACATTCTAAGGTCGGCAAAGTACTTCCTCTAGGGCTGTAACACCCCTGTTGTTGTAAAAATGGTGTTATTTCCATGTAACAGATGAGTATTAGAGAGGTAATGCTCAGTTACCTTATTAGAGAGGTAATGTCAAAGGTCACACACCCAATAAATGGCCTTACCGGTCTCCTAATTTGTCCAAGTCCAAGCACTTGCTTTTTTGATTTCCTTTGTGACAACAATACTCAGCAGTGAACTTGTCTCTATGAAAATTCATCAGAAAGCAATTATACCTTTTTTACTAGGCCCCAGAGAACAGAACTAGGAATAATGGGTATTACAAAGAAGCAGATTTAGGAGTAATAGCAGGGAAAACTACTTAAAAGCTCTGATCAAAATTGGAATGGGGAATGGGGGGGGGAAGCCTGGGAGCCTTTGGCTTCCTTCATTAGTTGGTGGTAGTCTTCAAATAAAGGCTAGATAACTATGTGGCATGAATGTTGTAGAGAATTCACATTCAGGTATGGTTTAGACTAGTTGTGCTTGAAGGTCCCTTCCAACTCTGAGATTCTTTGAGACTGGGTTGTTTTTACATACATCCAGAGCTCAGTCTACTAGATCATGTTGCCTATAGGTTGATGGTTTCTAAGAACACATCTCTAGATCTGCACAGTTAAGATGTTTAATTTAGATCTTGGCTTATTTTCAGTAGAAGTTCATAGAATCTGATTTATATTGGAGCTGGGAAAAGGATCTTAAAGTTTCTCTAGTTTCCTCCTTTTCTGGAATTGAGGTACAGAGTGGAGGTGACTTGCTTGTGGTCATACAACTAATTGATGATAGAGTGAGAACTGGGACCCAGGTCTCCTAATACTGCACCACTGACTTACTGAAGGTCACGAGGAAGTAGATGGTAGATCTAGATTTTCAAGGCTCAACTCCAGTTTTAGTATACTTTGTTCTCAGTCAGGCTTCTTCTAAATTCAGTAAATTTCTTGTTGTTATCACCCTTTAGTCTTCTACAAAATGATTATCAGTCCATATAGACTAACAATATAGATGTGTAACAAAAGAAGCTTGTTTGGATGCATAAAAGTCAGCACTGATGTGTACATATTGGGCCTTTTACAGACCCGATTTCATAATTAGTTCCAGTAATCTCTAAAATGTTCCAGGGAGTCCAAACCAGAGTGACCTTTTCTGTCTTTCTAGTGATGGCTCCTCCACGTCCTGTGTTAAGGGTTGAGCTCATCTGGAGGCTTAGTAATGATGGCCTGCTCCTTAGAAATGTCTAATAATAGTAATCTAACTCCAGAAACTTCTTCAGCTCACAAAAATTCTTCAGCTTTGGGAACTAAAGAGCCCATCTGTCTTCTCAGGGTCTGCTGAGAGATAATGTAACCAACATAATTCAAAGAGGTTCTACAAAACTGTCAAGAGTCAGTTTACTGCTTTAAACCAGAAGCTTCTAGCCAATCCAATGCCTAAGTCTTCTCTCCTTCAGAGCTTCCAATTAAACAGAATGCCATACTGATAAGCCAACATCTCCAAATAGTTCATATCCTTAGTAATCTTTCCTAAAAGTTGCTGGAAAGTGGCCAGGGCTTTGGAAATTCCTTGAGGGGCATATTCTCAAATTGGTAGAATCTTATTAGACAGAATAGGTTTTACTTTTCCTTCTCTTCCTCTGCCCGTGGAGACCTAGTAGTTCCCACTGGGCAAGTCCAACACTGGCTACCCAGAAGACACTTATGACTTTTCTAGGAAATTCCATATGCACTAAAATGTAGCCCAAATATGAATAGTCCTTCTCACTCAACTTATAGGGACCCACCTTTTTTTCTGGTCATTTTAGAATAATATAATTTAAAAGGACCAATCTCTGTTTGATCACCTCCAAGCAAGCAGTCCTGAGACTCTAATGGGTAGAGATGGATACTGGTCAAACTGATGAGGTTTGGGGAAGAGAGAGGAGAGGCATGGAGGAGCAAAGGAAAGAGAATTATGAGAGTTCTCTCCCTTCAGTCTAAGACTTCCCTACCTCTGAAATGTTTAAGTCTCATGCCACTTTTCCAAAACATTATGGTCAAATACTATCTCTAGTGATTATTTTCTGCTCATTTCTATTTCTCTAGCAGAATTTAACTAAAGAGAGTGGGCTTAGCTTCCTGTCCATTTGGCTTATACACCATTAAAGGGCTGTCACTTTCCACAGTGGGACTAGCTCCATTTTAGAAGCAGAGAATGCAATCCCGAGGCATATTTATATATCGGTTTGTAAATCACTTTAGAATCCTTTGGGATGGCAGATGCTGAGTAAATATGTTATTTATTATTTATCAACTTTATCCTCTTAATGGTCCCTCCTGACTATGCAGAGTAAATTGAGAGGAGGGCTGGGTGTAAGAAGTGCCATGTGACTCCCTCAGAGTGAATGGACTTGGCAACAACAGCTGATCAGCAGAATTACTATTATTACCACGAAGTAGTGTGTATGACTTCAAAAGAGACTTACGAGCAAAAAGCTGAAATGAAATGCACATGAAATTTTCCCTATTATCAATCACAAGGACATTTTTCAAAATATATCAGAAACTCAATTAATAGAATGTTTGGGAGTGGAATTTTCTAGAAAGATGACTTTTCTTGTTAAACATGGTTATCTTTGACTTTTCATTCTCCCTCATCGCACATATCTAATCAGTTTCCACATCTTGTCATTTTTTTTCCTCCACAACATCTCTCCCATGTGTTGCCCTCTCTCCACTAATACAACCTGGATGTTCAGGTCCTAATCCCTTCTCTAGTCTGGACTATTGCAGTAACCTTCAAATTGGTCAACTTCACTAAACTATCTTCTCAATGATTTTTTTAAAGCACAGATCTGACCACATCAGAACCATCTTCTCCCATTCAATCCCTCTTAGTATAAATATAAAATCTCAACTCCTTCATTTCACATTCAAAATTCTTCATCTCTTGGCCCTTTCCTACCTCTTCATTAGACATCTCTCCCCTCCAACACACTCTACAATCTGGCCATATTGTCTTATTTGCTGTTTCATACACATACTCCAGATGACTCACAAGCACAGGAGTAGGAGTGCTTTTGCTCTGTTTACCATGCCTGGAATGGATTTCCTCCTGGCCTCCACCAGCAAGAATACCTGATTTCCTTCATCCTGTTTCTATATGAAGCTTTCAGTTCCCTGACTAACAGTACCTTCCCCCCCCCCAAAATATTGAGTATTCATTTTTTATATATTCTGAATATACTTTCATATTTATATATATATATTTATATATACTTTTATATTTATGTTGTCTCCCCCATTAGAATGTAAGTTCCCTGAGGGTACAGACTGCAGCACTTTTGCCTTTTAAACCCCAGTGTTTAGCTGGAGCCTGGCAAAGAGTACAAATTTGATAAATGCTTACTGATTGGTTGGTGGATATAGTGAAGGCAAGAGCAGCTGGAATCTATTATACATAAAAGGATCATAACATAGGTTAATATTACTTATTATGACTCCATTTGAATTTCTTGCCTTGATTGTCCTTATAAGAATTTCCTTTAGGAAGTGGCTTAGCTTTATAGAAGCTAATATGCAACAGTTCTTGCCTCTAAAAAAAATCAATTAACCAGGAAGTCAGTCAATAAATAATTATTCAGATTATGGGCCAGGCACCCTGCTAAGTACGAGGGTTCCAAATATAAAAAAGAAAGACAATCCTTGCCCTCAAAGAACTTACAATCTAAAGGGGGAAGACTGTTTGTTGTCCTTAGTTCTCAAAGAGCTCCCAAAGTACATCAGTATGTTGGGATCAAGGCACGTCATTTCTGACTGTGGTTGATCAGAGCAACATGAGCTTGGGATACCACAGATCGGGTACAAATAGTCCATATGAACATTTGGAGTGGAGACATTTCATGTTTCTTTTGAGCTCTTGCAATTCTACTTCATTTAAAGAGTGCAGAGTCTTCTATGATGAGGGCACACCATGCTGGATGGTCCTTTGCCATTGTCTCCCATGTCTTACAATCAATTCCAAAGTTCTTCAGAGGGACCTCGAGAGTGTCCTTGTATTGCTTCTTCTATCCACCACATGAGTGCCTTTCTTGTGTGAGTTCTCCATAAAATGGTCTTTTAGGTAAACATACATTTGGCATACAAACAACATGGTGAACCCATTGGAGTTTTGCTCTCTGTAGCCGAGACTGAATTCTTGGCAGTTGAGCTTGAGAAAGGACCTCAAAAATATGAAAGACAACTATTTGCAAACAGGCTATAGATAGTGTATATGGAATGTCTGACAGCTTCTGTATGTCTCATTCTACATCCATAGTCCATCACCTTTCTACTAAGAGGATGGAGCAATATTGTACCTTTAAACACAATTCCTGGCACATAGCAAGTACTTAATAAATGTATATTGATTGATTGATTGATTATAGTAAAGGCAGGTTATTGTACTGATACAAAAATCTGTTATCTTTTAGGGGTTTTTTTACATTATTGTTTTCATTTTGTGAATAATTATTTATAATTGATTTTTCTTTGCTCTACATCACTTTGTACATGGTTTACTCTGTAACTTTGAATTCTTCATATTTATGGTTACATATGGTATAATAATACTGTCACATTCATATATAACAACTTGATCAGCATCTCCTAAAGGAGAGGCTCCCACTGTGTTTACTACCATAAAAAGATAACCATAATCTTTCTTACACACAAACCTTGTAGGTATCTGCTCTTCTGCTCAGATATCTCCAGGCTCTTCCTATTGCCCCTGATGAAAGTTCACTTTCTTTCTTGGGCATTCAAAACCTTCCTCGACAGGTGCCACTCTGTCTTCCTAGTCTTGTCACATATTACTCCCCATCATGCATACCCCAGTCCTGTCAGACTGGTCTCCTTTGCTCTCTTCTCTGTTCTGGGGACATTCTGCTTCAGTTTCTTGACTCACAGTGTTCCCTGTACTTGGAATGCCTATCCCTTCCTTGTTTGCCCATTAAATACGCACCCAACCTTGAAAGCCTTCCTTGTGTCATGAGACCACCTCTGATTCTCCCCCACCACAGTACGTCCTTCCTCTTCGACGTCACAAAGTACTTTGTTGTGTAACTATCTATCATGAGCATCCTGGTTTGTGATTGTCATTGCCTATACTTGTCCCTCTTTTTGACAGGTGCACAGTGACAGTGTTTTATCTAAACCTTGAATCTCCCCATCTCTCACATACCCCTGCCCCCCCAGAACCTCTAGCACAGCATCCTGCCCTGAGTATGCGCTTAACGAATACCTGTTGAATGAATGATCGTATTATATGAGCAGTTCCAAACCCTTCATCTCCATCATAGGCGTGCTATGGCTCCATTATTTACAATGCGTTCTCGGGGCATTTGTCTTCACAATACTGATACATATGTTCTCATTTGTATTCAATATTGGATGAATAATGACACACATAAGAGAACAAGGACCAGTAGGGAAATTCAGAGCTTCATCATGCTGTGTGGCAAAGACCCATTCATTACCTTGTAGGTACAGAGCTGACTGTATTATTAATTGTCTATGGCAGATTAGCCTGATTGGGATCTGTATTTAAAAAAACAACCACCCTTCCTATTCAGGGGAGTCAGTGTGATGCAGCAGATAAGTGTTAGGAAGGCCTAGGTTTGGATCACACTCGAATATGTACTTGCCTAGCTGTGTGGTCATTGGCAAGCTGCTAAATTTCTCAGTTTCCTCTTCTGTAAAATGGGAATCATAATACCTAAATGTCTCCTTCACAGGGCTGCTCTGCAATCAACTGAAATCAAGTCTGTAAAGTGTTTTGCAGACCTCAAAACACTGTATAAATGTGAGCTATTATTTTTAAGACTGAGCTAGATTATAAACTCCTAGAAAGCAGGAATCATACCTTCTTAGATCCCAGTAGAAGACTCCTTGCGAACAGAATTTAATGAATATTTTTTTATAACAGTGAAGAAGATCCAAGAAACCAAAGTTAAAAGTTTGCATAAAGGCAAAATGTTGCCATATTGTAGCAAGTATAAAAGAGTTATAAGTGAGTTTGGTTTTGGATCTGGAGACACAATTAGAACGTCCAGAAATTTCTGCCTTTTGATCACTTGTAACTGAGGAAGATTTGACTTTGGACAATTATTAAATGGTAGCAAGAGAAGCATGTGTCAGACGTGCTTATTCCAGTCTTTCTTCCCAGTCTTTTTCCACATTACTCCAGTAGGACAGGAAAGGAGCCATGGTGAAGTTTTGGTTTGGGTGATGGGGAGGGTGCTATTCCTATGAACAAAAATAAATGTTCCCATGGATTGTTTGTGCCTGACCTGCACCAGAGCCTTCCGAGTTTCTATTGGTCAGATGAGTCATAGTCAGATACATTGTACCAGATCCCCAACATAGTGATATCATTCTGGTCCTCTCTGAGCATGAAGGACAAACAACCAGCCAGTTAGGAACATGTTAGATTTGAGGTTTCACTAGGGTATCTAGTTAGAGATTATGTGAGATAGGCAGTAAAAAATGAGGGACTGGGCTTGGGACAGAAATTGACATTCGTATTTTATTAAATGAAATTTATTTTGGTGATATCTCCAGTTGTATGATATTGAATTGGTAGTGGAGACAGGGGGGAAAAATCACTTTATTTTCTGTCAGTATCCTCAATCTCTCTCTCTCTCTCTCTCTCTCTCTCTCTCTCTCTCTCTCTCTCTCTCTGTCTCTCCCCTCTCTCTTCTCTCTCTCCCCTCTTTTTCTTCTCTCTCTCTCCCTCTCCCTCTCTCTCCTTCTCTCCCTCTCTTTTTTCTCTCTCTCCCTGTTGCTCTCCCTCTTTCTCTCTCTGTCTCTCTCTCTCTCTCTCTCTTTCCCTCTCTCTCTTTCTCCTTCCTCTCCCTCTTTCTTTGTCTCTGTCTCTTGTCTCTATCTCCATCTCCCTCTCACACTCCTTTTCCCCCTCTCTTACTATATTATAATGTTTACTTTTGGACTCTCCCTCCAAAGACATCAGTCCTCATACTACCATCATTCTCCTTTCCCATCCATGATTTGGTTTATACTTAACATCCCTGAGATATTGGGATGGGTAGGCCACATCAGCCTCCTTTTACTGATAGACCCCAGTTATTTATCCACTCTCTCCCTCATTAGAATTTGAGCTCATTGAAGACAAGGACTACTTTTGGCGTGGCTTGGCTTTGCACATGGACACATAGACTGACTTTGGAAATGGACACATAGAAAGTGCTTATCAAATGTTTTGTTGACTGACTAATAATTAAAACTATAACAATAGAGATAGGTACCATACCTGAGATTTCTTTGGCATAGGAAATTTCCAGAGGAAAAATTGCTTCTTGCCAATGTAAGTGGGCACCTTCTCTGCAACTTAAAATTATAAAGAGTTCCCCAGATCACTTAGAGATGAAGTAACTTGCCCTGGGTCACACAGCCCATAAATGTCAGAGGTTGGACTTTGACCCAGGTCTTCTTGTCTGTAAGGTCACCTCTCTATCCACTACACCAACTTCTCTCTCTGAGGTGATATCAATGATAGTACAAATAATTGTTTGCATTTGTCTAGCACTTTGTAGTTTAAAATGCTTCAGCCACAACATCCTAAGACAGAAAGAAGCTATGTTTGTGATTTGCCCCAGTTCATCAGACCTATGTTTAGTGAACTTGTACTAGAACCTTGATTTTCTAAACCTGGGCACCTTCACAAGGTTAAAGGATAAAGCCTTCACTGGGAGCTTTGAGAATGTCTCCTCTACAGGAGTAACCTGTTTATCTATATTTATAGAATAGCAGTTTATCAGAAAAGATTTGACTGCTATGGCTAAATGTAGTGTTCCTGGTATGATGAAAACTGACTTTTATAGAAACTGCTTTAGTACCTTCATTTACTGAATTTCTCAAAAAATCTTTATATAAAAAATTCTTCAAATAATGTCTTATTACAGTAAAAATAGTGTTGATAGTAGGTACCATTCCATGGGCAACTGGAATATGGCCAAATTTTTTTAGAAATAAATTCTATCTAAAGAATGCGACAAAATTACAGGATTGATGTCCACTCCTCTAATAAACTGATGGCTCTTTCTGTCAATGAACTGTCAAAGGAGCCATCCCCATACAGACACAAGACATCCTTACAGAGGTTCACGTCCCCTCTCTCTGGCAATTCCTTGATTCAAATCCAGACAGCATGAGAAGCACCTCTAAGAGTTGCTGGCAGTAGACAGGCACAGAAAATTACAAGAAGATAATAGCTCTCTTGGGTGGCTCGTATTGAACCTAGTAACTTCCCTTGTTAGAACACTTAGAAAGAAGGTAAGAGTTGCTTTGGAAAGCACTGGGGTAGTTAAACAGGCTGCTTAAGAAATGGATGCTATATGCATAGGTCTTAAAATATTTACTGTGTGACTTCAGCTGCAGTTTATCATCTACACTAATGACATCTCTCACTAAACTGTATGTTTATAAGTTTGTTGGATAATTCAAAGCACTCTCGATGGAAGGTATTGGAAAATTAGCCTCATTAGAAAAAAACAAACAAACTATTTCAATTAATTGTATGTTTAGGATGGTTGAGCCCTATTACATTTTGTCTGTGTGGTACCTACTGGGATAGTCAAATATCATTCACTTAGCAAAGTCAGGGTCAGCTAACCAAATTTCCTTTTTAGATATATTTACTGTCAGAAATACCCTCAAATAAACAGTTACTTAGGATATGCTGTTCACAAATGGGAGCTTTAGGTCTTATAAACCAG
Organism: Pseudocheirus occidentalis; assembly: GCA_028646575.1. NCBI lineage: Eukaryota > Metazoa > Chordata > Mammalia > Diprotodontia > Pseudocheiridae > Pseudocheirus > Pseudocheirus occidentalis. The sequence goes on along the minus strand of CM053593.1, from coordinate 82,631,589 downwards.
TCATCTTTAGACAAATTCTCTGTACTTCCGGGCTAACCTAAATTTCAGACAAAACTTAAAATATGAGTAAACTAGCTTTAAAAATGATTTTTTTACAATGTGCACAATGACTGTAATAATGCACATAAAAACAACACTTAATGGTAATTGAACAAAAATCAATTATACTAAATTATCTTGGTCCAGGAGAACAAATGTTGGACGCAATTTCTCACTTCTGTGACTTTGGGTCTATTGTTTAGATTCTCTGGGCCTCAGTTTCATCATCTGTAAAAGAACGAAGTTGGACTAGATGATCTTTTCTAATGTTTTAATCCTGTCTTTTCAGAAAAGAGGGAGGGGAAGATGAGTGTGAAATGCTGAATACACTGTCCTTTGTTAGTTTGCTTAACTTTGTTACAAAGGGAGATTTAATGGGAGTGGTTGTGGTGGTATAGATGGAGAAATTAACTATGATGCAAAAAAGCAAGAGGCATTAATAAAGATTTAAAAGTAAATTCATTAAATCCTATCTCTTTTTTACTGAGGTTTTCAAGTGCCATTGTGAACTGAGTGCAGAGACCAATTGAGAATGGCTCATTCATGTGGCTAGAACTTCAGAGGAAGATAAAAATGCGATGGCACTTATGATGCGCTGTTGTGCCAACTGCTGACAGGGGTGAAAGCAAGAAGGCTGAGACTGTGCAGCCTAATAGATGAGCTAGACGTGGAGAGTCTATTTCCTCCCAATACAAGAGAATGAGTTTACATGCCTACACATAGTACTTCTCAGTTCAACTGACTGAGGTTTCTTTCCCTACACCTAAATAATAATCACATCAGGAAGTCTCCTTTCTCAAGGATAATACTAAAATGGACTGTCTTTTGTGTTTGCTGCTTACAAAAATAACCAGACCATTGGTTCATTCCATTGAACTTTCAAGCTTCTGGTCAGCTGTGTGTGGTCTTATGAGATTAGGTAAATTCAATTCCCCCCTGCTATAAGGTCCAATGTAAAGCCACCTTATAAATGCAAGATATTCACTACCCCTTTCCCAAAGGAGATTTCCATTTATATAACTTTTTTAGAAAACCACCTCTGTTTTTTGTTCTGTTAATTTGAGTGCTTTACATTTAGGTAGATAATCCTCAATTTCTTTTAGTGTTTAGTTTTTCTAGTGTTTGTGTATAGGAGATTCTGGTCATTTTTTTTCTTTTGTGCTTTTGCTTTTCAGTTTTGATATTTGATTTCCCTTTTTCTTCTTTTTGATTAGACTAGCTAAAAGTTTCTTTTGTTAGTCTTTTCAAAGAACCAATTTTTGGTCTTCTCAGATCTTTAGTCCTTTTTTTTCCATTTAATTTCTCTTCTAATTTTCAAGATTTCCTCTTTCTGCTTATTTTAAGTTTTACTTCTTGGTTTTATACTTTTTTCAAATTGTATACATTCAAGTTATGAATATTCTTTTTCTATTTCATTAGTTATGTCTTAAGTGACATAGTTTTTTCCCTCTGAATGCTGCTTTAGCTGCATCCAGAACTTTTGGTATGTTGACTCATGGCTATCTCCATAGCTTTTAACATGACTACTTTTCAGACTTTTCCAATTAATTTAATAAGCATTTATTAAGTAACCTTCATGTGCCAGGCAGCACGGCGTAGTGAATTGAGAACCAACTTTAAAATCAAGAAAACCTGCGATCAGATCCTACCTTTGACATATTACTGTCTGTGACTCTGATCAAATTCACTTATCCCCAGTGTTGTAAACATCTCTCTCAGACGCCATGATACAGAACAATGCCAGATCTGTACTGGTAGGGGGAATTTACTTCCTTAGAGTTTCTTATGCCAATGGAATTCCAGGTCTATATAAAACTGTGCCAGGTTCTGTGCTTCTGAATAATCTATTTAGTTTTTTCCCATTAAAAAACTTTAAGGAACTGTTTTCAAACTGTATTTTTTCAGACAATATTTGATAGTATTTGTGGGAATAAAACTCTTTAAATGGCACTCTTTTCTTTTAAAATGAGCCTAAATTAATGAGGTAATGACATTAAAGGAAATCATCTTTGCCTCTTTGTCCTCACATTGGCCACTAGATGGAAGTGTCTTATAAGAATACCATACAAGCTGTAGATTGTAAGTCTTTTGAATGACATCTCTATTTTAGACATGGAAATGAAATTTATCACTCCTAAATAACCTAATGAAAAGAAAATAAATGTCATAAAAATTCCCAATTTGTTCCCATTTAAAAAACTGTCCAAAGGTCTCTAACTCATATGATATTATAGATGTATGGTGACCAAAATTATGCAGGTAGCATATGCATGATTGAGGGAGTTTAAATCTCTTGGTTCTCTATAAGTAATTCTCTCTACTTGCTCTGGAAACCTGATTTCTATCATGTTCTCTCTGTGAGAATTTGGGAGCCATCTTAGTGGGAGTTTGGCTATGGATGGGAATGGCTGCCTGTACTTGATGGTTTTTACTGGTAAAATATAGAAGGACAGTCACTAATCTTCAGAATTACTGAAAAACGTTGTAGGAGATATCTAGGTTTTTTCCCCCAACTTTACCCATCCACATCAATGCTTGCCTCTTTTAGAATATAAATGTGTGGGCAAGAGGCAGCCCACAATTAAAAAGCAAACAAGCAGATTCATCTCTTCATAGCCTCTGCAAAGTACCTTGACTTCTGAGGTCTCTTCTAGTGCTCAGTCTATGGTCCTTAAGTTTTGGGAATTCTTTATTAGTGGTGAACATATCTGACAAAGTTTTCTTAGATTTTATCTCATGATAAATTCTTCTGTCCTACAGTATGCACTTAATATGTATCTTTCTACTATCTGTTTATATGTATGTATATATGTGTGTAGATTGATAGAAAGATGATCAATATTACTCTGTTTTTTCTGTTTATCATGTTATAGTCTCATTATAAAGAAGTGTCTATGTTTTCATTTTTTCTTTCCTTTTCTCAGCTCCAAACCATCAAAAAAGAAAAAGGAACTCATTTTTTTAAGTGACAACATTTATTAACAACAGCATACCTGCTCACTCCTCTCCAAGAAGATCAATGAGCTTTCATCTATGATACAGGTACTACCTCTTTATTGCTGAATTTCAAGTATTTATTCCTACCAAAGGAATAAAAACTGGGAAAAGTCTAAGAAGAAACCGTAAGTGAACGAAAAGTGAAAGGATATATAGAAAAAAATATCCCCCTTTGAAGGCTTAGCGGAATTTTCTCTCTTAAACAACTCCATCACATAACCCAGTCACTTTTGTGTGGTTACTTTTATAGAGATAACCCTAATCTTAATTCCATGGTGACATTTTGGGTCACTACATGACATTCTCAATGAAATCCATAGTCATTCAAGAGATTGGACCAAGCCATCCATAGCAAAATAGCGAAGTAAATGAATAACGCATCTTGCCCAACTTATGTATTTGGATAGACAAACCATTGAGTTTGTCCAGTGGTGTGTGTGTGTGTGTGTGTGTGTGTGTATACTTATGTATACATTTACTATATATATGCATATCTACACATATATGCTACATATATGTTTTATATACACAAGGCATGTCTGTGTGTGTGTATGTCTTGAATAAGGATAGAGGAATAGACTAAGTTCCATTTGAGAAACTATACAAGGTTTCTAACAAATTCAAGCTGGTTGCTGACACAAAGGCTATCTTGTTTGACACTGATATTTTTACAATGATGCTACATGACTGTGAATTGTGGATTACTACAATCTCAGAAGATTCATAACTGCAGATGATCTAAAGAGCAATGAAAAGATGCATAGTGGATATAAGTGCAACATTTATGCCACATATTATCAGTGAGGAATTACTCACGAGAAATAGTACATAAGATGTCAGCACAGATGTTTGTGATTAAAAAAGGAGGTAAACTGTTCAGGTATTGAATGACTGATAAGAGTCGGACAGCCCCAGTATGATACTGGTACTCATGATATTAAAAAAAAAAAAGAAGGGCTACAATATGTTAGGTAGAGCCTTTATAGGGAATTTGGGGAAAGATATTGACAAGAATTACATGGACTGAGAATATGGGGTGAGACTATTCTAGTCTATGAAATTTAGATCCATCTAAGTAACTAAAGAATAAGCCAAAACATACAAGCACCAGGGTTCATATCTCTTGGATGGTATATCATCTTTGACCTTTGAGATGCAATGATTGAACTCATTCTTTTATCATTTATATAACCACTGTTGACAAAACACTATCCATCTCCATAGAGTGAACTAATGAAGATTGAAACATATTTTAAAAATTTTATGTTTCTCACTTGTTTCTATGTATGTGTGTTTTCTTTTGCAACATAGCTAATATGGAAATATATCTTACGTAACTTCACATGTATAATTTATATCGTATTACTTGCTTTCTCAGTGGATGGGGGAGGGACAAGAGAGAGGGAGAGAATTTGGAATTCTAAATTTTAAAAAATGAATATTGAAATTTTTGTGCATATAATTGGGAAATATCTAATAAAATATATAACAATATATTAAAAAGTAAAGTGTACCTTATGAAAGGCATTTTCCTTCTCTGTATGTTCATATTTTTCATTAGTTTACTAGTCTTTATGCTCTAGAATATAGTCAATAGTTATAAAACTATTCCTTCAAGCTCAGAAATAGGTATATTCCTTTTGATTTCCATTCAGTAATTACCATAGATCTAGCATATTTAACTTTTCTAAAATTCTAATTGCTTGGTGTGTGTGTGTGTGTTGTCTCTCGTACTCACTGATTTATGTTTATTCTATTCTATTTTTCAAAAAGTCCACTGAGTAAGGTCTATTTTAAGCTATTTATTCCCCTTCTTTTTTCTTTCTGCCTCAAGACCTCTGGTTTTAAATTCCTTTGTTTTTTAAAGGAAGAATTTCTTTTCTGCCTGATAATGAGATATCTGCATAGAACTAGTGATACAAAAAACTATAAGAAACAATTTCTATCATCAAGAAGCTATGATCTAGTTGGGGACGCAAGACATACAAACACGTACATATGTTGTATATGGGTATCTTACATAGATACACACATATGTATATGTGAAAAATCCTGATTTTGCCACTTAATACCTTTGCAACCGTGGGCGACTTATTCCACCTCTTTGTGCCTCAAATTTTTCTCTTCTGTAAAATGAGGAGGCTGGACTAGATGGTATCTAAGATCTTTTGAAAAGATACTGTCAGTACTAGACAGCATATCCAGAGTATTATGTGAGTAATATCCAGACACAGAAGGTGCTGTAGGAGTTAATAATAATAGCTAACGCTGATGTAAGGCTCTAAGGTTTGGAAAACACTTAACAAATGTTATCTCATTTGCTACTCACAAAAACCTAGAGTGAGAGAGTAGTCTCTATTAAGTGTCTGATGCTGGATTTGGACTCAGGTCTTTTTGACTCCAGGTCCATCACTCTTCTCACTGAGCTACCGAGCTTATTGTTATTATCATTGTTGTTAACATTGTTGTTATTATTATGGTTTTGTGAAGCATAAACCATGTGATTGAAGTGATAAGAGAAGATCCAATGAAATAGATGGATGGATGGATGAATGGACGGATGGATGGATGAATGAATGAATGAAAGAATGAATAAAAAGGCATTTTTAAGTACTTGCAATGGGCCATACCCTATGCCTGAAGAAATAAGAACAAATAAGGCAATCCTCACCTCAAAAAGGGGCATACATTCTATTAGGATTCTTATATAGAACTACTGAATCACACCTTTAGAACTGGAAGAGTTCTTAGAGATATCTTATCCAGCTTCCTCATTTTACAGATGAGAAGACTGATGCTCCAAGTGGTGCAGTGACCTGTTGCCCAAGGTCACAGATACTTTGGACAGGAAAGTCAGAGCAAAGGCTATTGGAGGCAAAGGACAAATAAAGTATGGAGCCTGTCCAGAAAAGAGTTGTATTTGATTCCTATTAATTAAAGGAGGTGAGTTTTTAGCTTAATTTTAAAGGATGGTTGGAATTAAGATATACCTCAGTGAGGAAAGAACTTCATTGCAGGTGGGGCCGTTTTCCTCCATCATTTGTTGCCTTTCTCTGAAAAAAGTGGCATATCCTCTTGAATTGACCTTGGTACTACACACACACACACACACACACACACACACACACACACTCACTCACTCACTCACATTCATACACACATGAGTTTTCTGTATTTACCTTCTGCTACAAGTTACAAGTTTAAAATTTTGCAATAAATCTTGAGCTTTAATGAGAAGCAGCCTCTTGGTGCTCAAAGCAATCTCTCTGAAGGCTTCGATGCTATCGTATTTTCTTCTTCCACTGGAAAGTTTTGCTATCAGCCTGGGAAATAGCATTGTTGTCACAACCACAATGGGACCTGATCTATCCTGGAGAATTGGCCAAACCTTTGAAAGTGAAGTCTATCAGAAAGGTTAGGGTCACTTTTGCAATTTTCCCTCTTGCCCAGAGTTGGACATTGGTCTTTGTCCTATATTGTTAGGTGATGGCAATGGACCCGGGAACATGAGGCTTCAGTAAGATATACAATACACATAAAACACCTTTATGACACCGTGTAGTGTCAGTGTTGTGTTGGTCGCTGGTGATGTCTGGGGAATAAGAATGGTTCTGTGTCATGTGCTATAGACCTGCAACCACTGTTTATGCCCAGAGCAGTTTCCCATATAGGAGAGGCACCTACAAGCCCAAAGTCTAGATACCAAGCCTTTCCTTTTGCAGGTTCCCCTCAGTCAAGGGGAATATGTTCTTTTGCCTTTTCTCTCCTTCATCAGTCTTTCCTCAAAGCCTTTGAAGAAAACATGCCCATATAGTCTTTTTTTCCCCTGCTAATGGAAAACTTTTCTTCTCCAACTCACACAAAACACATCTTATATATCACACACATATACATATTACATATACTATATATTATACATATACATGTTTACTGAACAAAGAAATTTTACTAATTTTTAAAAATATTACTGATGATTAATTAAAGCAATGTGCATACAATTAAATGAACAGGAAGAGCTATTTGGGAAGCCATGCTGCATTATAATTTATACCAGATATTGCTTATTTTTTCTGCTGCTATGAATTACCAGAGACGTGTCCAGCAATGCCTAGAGTAAATGCCCACCTTTCTGCCTGGCATGAGAATCTTACTTCCCTCCTCCTTCTCCTTCCCCCTATTTTTATGTCTCTGGATTTTCCCAAATCTGTTGGTCTCATATTTAATAGACCTGTGTTTGTGTAAATCAAGATCTATAAACAGTTCACTTGGGAACCCAGGGCTAGGGTTTTTTATGGCCCCAAAGGACAGTAAATGCAGCCTCCACACACTGCAGGACTAGTTTTGTGATTGAGTTATTAAGTTGTTGTTAGATTCATCCCTGTCCTGATGGGCAGCCCATCCCTTACAGGGCAGAATTTCTCTGCTAAGTAAAGGACTAGAAGAAGAACAAGCCTCAAATGAAAAAGGGATCGAGGGCTGAAATGTGTTTCTCTCTCTCTCTCTCTCTCTCTCTCTCTCTCTCTCTCTCTCTCTCTCTCTCTCTCTCTCCCTCTCTGTCTCTCTCTCTGTTTCTCTCTCTCTCTCTCTGTTTCTCTCTCTCCCTCTCTGTCTCTCTCTCTCTTTCTCTCTCTCTCTCTTTCTCTCTCTCCCTCCCTCTCTCCCTCTCTGTCTCTCTCTCTGTTTCTCTCTCTCTCTCTCTGTTTCTCTCTCTCT
>CM053593.1:82605929-82623340 GCA_028646575.1 Pseudocheirus occidentalis | reverse complement strand
AGCACTTGTCATTTTCCTGTTTTGTCATCTTAGCCAATCTGACTGGTGAGATGTGATACCTCAAAGTTGTTTTGATTTGCATTTCTTGAATCAATAGTGATTTAAAGCATTTTTCCATATGCTTAAAGATATCTTTAATTTCTGTCTCTGAAAATTGCCTTTTCATATCCTTTGACCATTGGTACCATTCACTGCCAATGTGCCATGGCATTCTCTCAGCCTGGTGTATGAGAGTCAATCTTTTGTTTTTGAGTAATTTTTCAGTTGTGTGTAACTCTTTGTGACCCCAATATCTTGACAAAGATACTGGAGTGGTTTGCCATTTCCTCTTTCCAGTTCATTTTACAGATGAGGAAACTGAGGCAAACAAGGTTAAGTGACTTGCCCAGGGTCACACAGCTAGTAAGTATCTGAGGTAGATAAACTCAGAAAGAGTCTTCCTGATTCCAAGCCCAGTGCTCTATCTACTGCATCACCTAGTTGCCCATATCATCCCACTAGCTTCTCTGTACCTGATCCTACCCTAACCCATCCCACCCACCTCCAAAAAAAAAAAGAGAAAATTTATATTCTTGTAATGGGAAGAGAAGACAGACCATGCAGCATCCTAATGCACAAGTATATGTGTTGTGAGTGGAGGATTTCTACACCTCATGCTTGTTCTGGAACTGTTTATAAAGAGATGTACCATAATTTGCCAAGGATCAACTGTTCTCTAGGTTTAATTAAGGATATTGCTGTTGTAGTAACATGCTAACGGGTCTCTCTAATTCTAATCTCTTCCATCTTTAACTCATTCTCCAAATAGCTAAAAAAAAAAACCCAACAACCCTAGAATGTTGATCTGATCTAGATTCTGTTGGTCTTCTATATTTGTTAGGGGTAGCTAGGTGGCACAATGGATCAAAGTCCAGCCCCAGAGTCAGGAGTACCTGAATTTAAATCTAGCTTCATGCAATTATTAGCTGTGTGATCCTAGGCAAGTCACTTAACCCCATTTGCCTCAGTTTTCTTGTCTGTAAAATGAGCTGGAGAAGGAAATGGCAAGCTACTCCAGTATCTGCCAAGAAAATCCCAATGAGGTCACAGAGTCAGATATGACTGAATTGGTCCAACAACATGTTTACTGGTTTTCATTCCTCTCCAAGCTACATGATTGATTCTCTCAGACCTTCTCTATGGTTCCCCAGAAGCCTCTTCACTCTGGAAGCTCACTCCATCCTAGACTGCCCACATTGGAACTGATGAGGTGCAGGCCTTGGGAGCCCCCTTGAGCTCTCCTTGAATCTTCCCACTAAGGCATTAGCCTGAGGTCATGGGCCTTAAGTTGTGGCTCTGCCCAAATCTTTAGCCCTCCTTTGTTCCAAGTTTCCCACCCTTGAACTGGCCCACCATGGTCTATGGTCTCCAGGTAGCCTTCAGCAGCTTCCCACCCTTAAGCACTCATTACTGGAGTCTGACCCTTGAAGACCCTCCCCAAACTCGTTACTGGAGTCTGACCTCATCTGACTCCTCCTGAAGACCCACCCCAAACTCCTCCTCTAGATTACCCCTAAATTCTTGCCACAACCTTTCTATATATAGAATCCCATCTCCCCTCCAAGTGGTATGAGAGTGCCACAGAATACCCTAGCACAGACTTGCTTTTTGAGGGTGCTGTGGAATACCTTGGCACAGACTCGCTCTGTGTGAAAGCACCATAGAATGACCTAGCATAGACTGGCTCCTTGAGAGTCTACCCAACATGGAGAACTTTCAATAAACTTTGCTTTTCTTTGGCTGAGAAGACTTGAGTCGAATTCTTTTGGCAGGACCTGCCATGTTGTTATTTTGGTGCTTCAGGCAACCCTAACCCTCTTTGTGGGTTCTCTCTTCAGAACCACTTTCCACCCCTGCATCCCTCCCTCTGGCTGGCTGGATAATCCTAAAACCTTCATTTTAAGAGCATCCATGTCAATCATTTCACACCATCCTGCACTCCTGACTTTCCCAGGGTTTCTCTACAATGCCTCCTTGACACAAAATACCTTCATCTCTTCTTTTCCACCTCCATCCATTTTTCAGCATCCTTTTTGGTATGGTTTCTCCACAATCAGAATGAAAGCTTCTGTATTTGAATTTCCAGAACTTAGCACAGTGCACTTAATGCTTCTTGACTTGGCCCCCTTATTTCCCCTACTCAAAAAATCTTTCATAGCTCCCTATTGCTTCCAGAATAAAATGAAAATGCCTCTATTTAGCATTTAAAGTCCTTTTCAATACAGCTTCTCACTGACTCCTCTCATCTAGGTTCATATTAATCCCCTTCACACTCTTTTCCAGTCAAACTGGCTGTGCTTGCCATTCCATCTTTGTTCAAGCAGAAGTGCTCAGCCATGTCTGGAATGCAAGTTCCTTGTCACATGTATTACTTAGAATCCATGACTTTCTTCAAAAACACAATCTCCAGCAGGAGGCATTTCTTGAGTCCCCTGGCATTTAGTTCTTCATCTCTCTTGAAATAACTTTGCATCACTTTGTATTAACTTATTTGTTTACATGTTTTATTTTCCCTCCATTGTTTTTTCTCTGTTAACTGTAAATTCCTTGAGGGCAAGGATTGATTAGATTTTGCTTTTTGTTTTCCCAGTGAATGGCTACAGTTCCTGGCACACAGTAATTACTTAATGAATACTGTATTGAATGTTCAGTTCAACCCATAATATCATTCAGAAATGGTCAAATATCCTCAAACATAGGTTAACATATTTAACTGTCTGATTGTGTTCTTTTTTTTTGTATGTACTGATGAGTCATCTAAGGAAGAGTGAGAGATGTCAAACTCACTCCCAAGGGCCTCCAGAACCAGAATAAAATGTAATTGTGAAATGTTCAATAGCATAAATAAAAATGCAATACAACATAGACAATGTTAATTTGTGGTTTTCTAAGTCAAATTGCAGCAGAGATCCCTTTCCATTTGAGTTTGACCTCACTGAAGCTGACGTGAGCCTATACTTAACCAACTCCAAAATGTAGGGTTTGAACCCCATAGAAGCCATTGTTAAGAACAAAACTCCCATATACACAAAAGTATCTACAGCATCATTTTTTAGTGATAGCAAAGAACTGCAAACAACCTAATAATGTGATATGGTCATAAACCACAATTTTTTTTAGCCAATCAATGGACATACAGTTTGGTTCAGATTTTTTGTTCCATCTTGAAGTCAGAATTATCATTGGTGAGGATCCACAGTTCAGCATGTTACCATACGGGACCTTTTCTTAGCAATTCAACAAACATTTATAAAATACCTTGAGAAGGTAACTTAGCCCATTTGAATGACATTATTTAGTATTATTTTCTTTATGTTGTATATAAATATGCCTCAGTAAATGCTCTCCAAGTAAATAACATGGAAATAATATAGTAATTTATACTTTGGGACATTTTAAGAAGCTTGGAGTTTATGATCCTTTTTATAGCAGTTTCACAGATCCAAACATTACTAAGAAATCTGTGCATTTTAAAACAAACACTTTTTAACACAATCCTATTGACACTAAAACAGAATATTATAGAACTTCTACAAAACTCCAAACTACATCCATTCGTCTTCTACATGAAACTAGCCATTAATTTTGCTTTATAAGTTTGGAAGACTCATAAGTAATTTGTATTCAACAGACATTGGAGAAACTTCATAGTTGGTGGCATATTTTTCAGTTGTTACATATGTCATACTTATATAGAGTAACTGTTAGCTCATGTCTGGAATTGATCAATGCAAAAATCTTTTTTCTCAAATGAGTTTTATTAATTTTTATATTTCCAAATGTATAACATTAAGAGAAAATTGTTTTAACGTATTTTTTAAATGCAAAAGGCCCATTTTGAAAGTGACATGGCAAAAGCTCTTTCTTCTTAAAATTCTGCTATTTATTTATTTTGCAATTATCTGATACATTGGCCATAGAGAGTAATGCCTCATGTCATACAAAAGCAAACAAAGTCATGTTACATTAATGATATGTCTGAGATCATGTAACTGACTGGCTATAATTCTATGCCCCCTTGCTATAAAAAACATGACCCTGGATCTCAACCAGCTTTGGAATAAAAGACCCTGCAATTATGTTATGGTAACAAAGTTCACATTATTTACAGCTTGACTAGTTCAATGTCCTTTGTCTATCCATTTTTATTTTAACTTTGATTTTTATACATGGTGGTAAAAAGTTAGTGGAAAATTCCCTCCTCTGCCTCTCAGAGGCATATTTCATTTTTCCCAGGTGGAAAAGAGAACCACAGTTCACTGGGAGTAAAACTAATAAGAGCAGAACCCCTTTATGGCACGGGTACTTGGAAGATAAAAAAAAATAACCATTTCATTCATTCATTTAGCACTTACCAAGTGCCCATTGTATATTATATTATACTTAAAACACATTGGATTCAGAGTAGCTAAAAGAGAAATTGTGCTTTTATGGCGACTAGTTATTTAGGAACTACCGAGTAAAGAAAAGGTGCATGGGATGGAGAGGTTACCTTGGGGTCAGAATGACCTGAGCCTATGGGATATAAGTAAAACTGTGTCCATGATCTCAAAAAGTTTAAAATATAAGAATATTACATATGATATAATATATAAGAATATATGTTTATATGTAATACATAATAATTTATAAGAATGATATAAAAAGTTTTAAAAATAAGAGCTAGAAATGGAAGCCTACAAATATAACTGGGGATGGGTACATGTTCAGAATCCCATTGATTTAACTCTTCCCCACAAGAGAGGCTGGGGAGCCTCCTTCTGGGACAGTTATGATGATCTGTAATGGAAGTTCCTTAGTGAGACTTTAGACCGTACATAGACATTCTGTAACTGGTTCCTGTCAGCTAATCACCTGATGGACAGAAACTTCACTGATTGGTTGCAGATGTTGAACTGAAATTGGGGGTTCCTTCAGAAGGCTTTAATCAACCTTAGCCTTTTTCTCTTTATTAGGCCTCTGCTCGTAGTTTGACTCTATGGACTATGCATTGTGAGACACAATTCTGTAAAGGGCCTTTGGATTTTTCTGAATATGCCATGTGGTCGCATGAATGCAGGCGTTGGTTCATTTTCTGTTTCAGGGTTCTTTCGTTTTAGGGGACAGAGATTAACTTGGGATCTTTGAAAGGTCAAGATGTTCATCTGAGCATTGAAGAGGATGAGAACTTAGGCCATTATCAGATATTGCAGTCAACAGAGCGTTAATGCCCAGTTGGCTGAGGAGCGACCTTCAGGAGCCAGCCCAGTAGGAGCTAACAAGAGTAGCAGGTAGCAGAGTTGAGGACTCATCAGGCAATGATGCCGAATTTGGACCCAAATTTAATGGGACCGGTGTGATACAGAAACTGTGCTAAGACTAAACCCATTTTTCCCAGACACCAAGGTGATATAGGAAAGAGTAGAGCCCTGAGGTGTTGAGGAAATGTGTGTACTTTACTTTTATTAACAATCTATTTGTAGAATTAACTGATGTTAACTGATTAAATGGAACTGGGGTACTAGTCATTGGTAGCTAACAGAAGGGAAACATGGGATAGGAGCTTCAGCTGATGTCATTGGGGAAGAGACGCTCTAATCCTCTTCAAAGGTACCTTTAGAACCGTCAGAGATATCTAGCAACTCAGTTCTGGGACAGTGAACCAGAGCTTGCTTGCCACATGAGAAGAATACAATTACAATACAATGGTGGAGTTAGAGGAACTGGCTTCTTGGACGAGGTCCCTAAGCTGTCTTCTAGCTTTAAATCTATAATCCAATGACCCTCTGATCTTAAATGAGGACTGTAAAATACTCTGACATAAAATGAAAGAGAAATAACTTCTTCCTGGAGGCAGGCTCAGGAAGGCTTCATGGAGGAGGTGATATCTAAGTAAAATCTTGAGGCATGAGTAGAGATAGAAAGAAGGTGGGAGTGGGAGAGCTATCCAAATACCATGCGTGCAACAGCATAGACAAAGCCAGAAAGTCAGAATGTGTTCTAAGGAGACAGAAGTTTAGCAGGATTGAAGACAGGGAATAGCATGGGGGGGGGGGGGGGGAAAGGTCAGTTGGAGCCAGATTGTGAAGAACTTTTAACAACAGGCTGAATTGTTTGTATTTAGTCCTTTAGGTAATAGGGAGCTATTTATTGAAGGTTTCTGAGCAGATGTGTAGCCATGCAACATCAGACTTTCAAAGCTTTTACATATAGAATCAATTCAACAAATGGTGTGGATTGATGATTTTTTTAGCACGGGGAGTTTTCTGCTGTGGGAACTCCCATTCCTAAGGTGGATCAGATGAGCAGGCAACTCATTGAACAAACCAACATCTATGAAATGCCTACTATGTGCCAGGAGGGGAGCTAGGTGCTGGTGCCTTGCCCTCATGGAGTTTACATTTTATCGAAGGAAACATTCTTCAGATAACATGTATGAAACCTATATATGCAAAGACAGAGTCAGTTTTTGTCAGGGAGGACATTAACAGTTAGAAGGATGAGGAAGGATTTGATGTAGAAGGTGTGTCTTGAGGGACATTTTACAGGAAATAAGGAACTCTAAATGGCCAAGGTAAGGTGGATGTACATTCCAAGCCCAGGGAACAGCCAAGGGAATGGGTGTAGACATGGAGGATGGGACTGTGTGCTGGCAATAGCAAAGAGGCCAATTTGGTTGGACTTCAGTGATGGAGAAATGGGGAGTAATATATAAGACTATGTAATATGATAGCTCATTTGTGATTTATAGTCTCAGAAAGTTGCCTGGGGTACTGATGGATTAAATGATTTGATCAGAGTCACACAGCTAATGAATCAGTCAGGACTCACTCCCGGATCTTCCTTAGTCCAAGGCCATTCCTCATCCACGTACCTCACCTTTTCACTTTTCACTAATCAGTTCCTTTATTATAGAAGTCCTGTCCATTCAAGCTTCTCTTTTTACAAATTCAAAGTGTTTGAAAAATCATTTTTAGCAAAAGTTATCCAAGGGAAAAAGTGACTAATGTCTTAGGGGAAGCATTCCTAGTACAAAGAATACTGATGTGTTTCTCTTTTTTCTTTCTCAGAAAGCAGAACTCTTGTAACCACTTTTGTCCTTCCTGTGAGTTATCAGGGTCTGGGGCGGTGGCGGGAGACTCCACCAAAGCTCCCACCAGCGTAACATGTCATGCAGTGCCCCCAGCTTTTATCTTCTTCAACAAGTGTTTACAGAAAAGTGTTGATGCTTATTAATCTGTTTCTTGTCTTACAAATGTATTTGTGTGTGATTGGTAGTAAAATTGGCATTTCTGACAGCTTTCAATGTAATCTACATAGTGGGGTGAGGCTATTACATTGAACAGATGTGGTTTGGGGTTGTTATTCTTTGTAATTATCATCATTAAGTGAAAGCATGTGTCAATCAGTGGGGTACTTTAAACACACCAGTCATTTTGGAGAAAAGTGCATTTTATTTCCTATAAGTTGCCTGCGTGTTTGACATGTTGAGTGTGGGTATGTGTGTCTACATGTCTTTAAATACTAGGGAGATGAAATTTCCCTATTTATTATTTCCTCCTGGTTTGAATTTGATTTTTTTTAAGTGGTTAACAACACCAGAAGATGATGGCTCATTGATAGTTTAATAGATGGGCTAATTTTATACTCTTATTTCAAATGTATTTCTTTTTTAATAAAGAAGAGAACTCTTTGCTTTCCACCAATAAAAGTATACTTCCACATAAGCTTTGACCACCAATGTTTCTTAACCATATAAATTCTAAAGTGCTTTTACAATTACATGTAATTGTACATGTCAAAGTTTACCACGCAGATGGTTTTCTAGATACACTTGAGGTTTTATCAGGAATTACCCAGATCTAGAACCTGTATATCCAAAGGAGAGGCCCCTTCACCTAGAACATCCTGAACTTTTGATAAGAATAACTGACATTCTGTTTTCTTTCACAGCATGACTAATATGGAAATAAGCTTTGCATGATTGCACGTGTATAATCTATATCAAATTGCTTACCATCTCAGGGAAGGGGTAGGGAGGGAGGAATGAAGAGAATTTGCAACTCAAATTATTTTTTTAAATGTTAAAAGTTGTTTTTACATATAATTGGGGAAAATAGAACATTAAGAATGTTAAAAAAAAAAGAAAAAGAATTGACATTAATATAGTTCTCTAAAGTTGTAAAGCTCTTTATGTACATTGCTTCACAATAACCCTGTGTGTTAGGTTACCTTTGTATTTCTTTTGTTTTTTGTTTCTTTTATTATTTATTATCTATCTATCTATCTATCTATCTATCTATCTATCTATCTATCTATCTATCTATCTATCTATCCCACTAAAGCTAGAGAGGCAGTGTGCTACACTGGAGAGTGCATTGAACTCGGTGTCAGGAAGACCAGACTTCAGATTCCGCCTCAGATCCTCCCTGTGTGAGGACAAGGCCCCAGGTCTCTTATCAGTAGAAGGAGTGTTTAGGACCAGATAAGATCTTCCAGCTCTATATCTACTATGCCTCCAGTTCAGAATAAAGGAGGGTAACTGGATATAATGAAGGCCAACGAAGATAAGGAATGAATGAGCGAAAAGCATTTATTAAATACTTCCAAGCCCGAGGTAGAGAGGTGAGTAAGGTCTTCACCAATTAAGTAAGCTGGGGAAAGGGGGAGGGAGGAAGGGGGGAAAGTGTTGGGGGCTAAGAAGATACTTCCTGGATATAGAGAAGCTTCAGGCAGGCCCTGGAAAACTGAAGGTGCCAGATTAGAGGCCGAGGGTGGTGATGGTTAGAGTTCAGGCCTGGGAGTCAAGAAGATCTGGACTCACCTTCTGCCACAGACACTTCCAAGCTCTGTGACTATCAATCAGTTGATCACTAAACATTTATTAAGGGCCTGCTATGTGCCAAGCACTGCGTTAAATGCTAGATATTTTTGTTGTTTTGTTGTTTTCAGTCCTGTCTCACTCTGCATGACCCCATTTGAGGTTAAAGAGACTTCAGAAAGTCCTTGTCCTCAAGGAGCTCCCAGTCTTGAGGGATAAATGCTGAAGGATACTTTTCTCAATTTTTAAATTCTTTTCTTTCTCTCTCTCTTTTTTTTTTTGCAACCTGGCTAATATGGAAATGTTTTGCATGACTTCACAGGTATAATTGATATATTATTTGCCTTCTCAGTGGGTGAGACAGGTTTGGGAATCCAAAATTCAAAAAGAAAAGAATGTTAAAATAAAAGGCAAAAACCCACCACAGTCTTATGGAGGAGACAACTCGCCCCCCCATATATATAAATAAGCTATATACAGATAAATAGGAAATAATTACGGGAGATAAGGTACTAGATAGAATTAAGAGGGGTTAGGAAAGGCTTCCAGCAGAAGATGAGATTTTAATTGGGATCTAAGGGAAGGCAGCACAGAGATGAGGAAAGCATCCCACGTGGCGCTAGTCACTTACACTCTCTGTGCCTCACGGTCCTCAGCTATAAAATAATTAAAGGGATAAACTTGTATAGATCTGAGGTCTTGTCCACCATAACATTTAGGGTCCTATGAGCTTATGAAAGCTTTATTAAATAGGAATAATTCAGGAGACCCTGGAGGTCTGATGCCATGGAAAGGGGGGATTTCATGGGCAACATCTAGGGGAGCCATGGAGTCAAAATTCCATTGACTTGAGGGAAATTCATTTCAACTTGGGATGGAGGGATTTATCTTTATTACTTATATACTTCCTCTGTAAATTAGATTTAAGTGAGGGAGTGCTGTGCAAAGTCGCCAGCCTCCTTCTAAGGTCATGGTCCTCTTCAAGAATGAAGGACAAACAACAACCTTTGATTAGCATGAGTTGCCCCACTGGGACCCAACTGGCCAGTTCCAGTTGGGCAATGCAGTTTCCTCTCCCCTTCCCTCCCCTCCTCTCCTCTTCTTCTTCCTCTCCCTTGGGCCACATAGGGCATCATACCTTTACCTGAGGGTGTTCTGTCCAAAGGAATGTAAATTATGATCACCTGGTCTTTAAAAAAAAAAGAAATCTAGCCTGTAAACCCCACGATATGAAATACTGTATCATCAACATTTCAATGAAGAAAAAACCCCACAAATTTACAATAAATTATTAAATTTAATGTGCATCATTTTAACATTTATATTATTTTTGAAATGATGCACGTTTCAACCCTTAACAGTTTTTTTTGAAATTTGCATCATTTCAAAAAATATAATTTTTTTTGGAGGGGGGAGGCAGGGGAATTGGGGTTGTGACGCCCCAAAATCATACTGCTAGTAAAGTGTTAAGTGTCTGAGGCCAGACTCAGGTCTTCCTGACTCCATGGCCAATGCTCTACTCACTGTACCACCTAGCCGCCCCCAAAACATAATTTTTTTAAAAAAATGATACATCTTAAATTTAATACTTTATTGTAAATTTGTGGGGTTTTTTTCTTGTATTGAAATTTCGATGACACAATACTGTGTCATGTAACCATATAGTATTGTATTGTAGACAAGGCATTACATGCACATATTCCTCCTGATGCATACTGGACTTTCCAACAATGCTCACTTCACAATATGCTCACTGGCCAACACTTACTTATTAGGACCTGATCCCAGACTTGACCACTGACAATTATAACTTGCATTTTGTATGTCTATTTCGAAAATAATATACTCACTTCAACTTTAACTCTGTTATACAATAGATGATACATGTACGAATGGTTTTTCAGACTTTTTTTCTGTTCTTTCCTTATGCTTCCAGAGCCCCCTTATTTTCTGTTCAATGACCCACATTTGCACCCAAGCCTCCTATGGCCCTTCTGGATCATTCCATTGCTCACCAGGGGGCAGTATCGCCTACTTTGGGAACCTCTGCTTGGATTGTTGCTTAAAGTCTAGGGGAATGGATTAATTAAAACCAAACCAAAACCCAAGTCTTAGAATACTTTGCTCATGGCTTTGCCTACTTTTAATTCCTGATCTCAGAATAGAAATGTTAATTCACTCAGCATATGGGCTAAATGCAAGTTACTAATAGGAAATTGAAAGCAAAATGTAATCACCTTAATAAATGTAGTAACATGTGAAGTAGTTCATGTGCCACTTAATCTATTAGTTAAGTGTCCAATTCCCTTTACCCCCTTTCTTCTGTACCCCTCACTTAAACCTGCTTGTTGGCTATTTGTAGAATGGTGCTCTCAGCCTCAACGGTCAAAGGTTGGACTCTCTGAAGCAGTTGCCTGGGGCTTCAGGATGCTAGCCAGGTGAATCTAGAAGTCTAATATTTCAATGGGTTGGCCACAGGAAAGCCCCCAGTGGTACCTTCCAGGCATAATTTTGTCCTGAAAAGAAGCTGGTATACAACACTAGCAAGAGAGAAAATGCCACAAAGCCCTGCATTTGCCTTTTAAAAAATCCAACCACACATTGTGATCAGCATGTAATCCACAGTGATTGGTGCTCTGGTAGCCCTCCCCTCCTCACTTCTGTCTCTCTTTGGTGTTTGAGATCTAGGCAATGCAGGAAAGACTGGCAAGCACTGGAGGCTGCTTCGTAGGATTTACATTCAGTTTTACTGATGCCTTAAAACAACAAGAAAAAAAAATAAACAGTCCTGACTCTTTAAACCCACACGTTCATTGAGCTGTTTGTTGTAACAAAGAAAAACATTTAAGCAAAACCATCAGAGTGTCTACCATAGTTCCCCACTACTCCACTGAGAGGAAGAAAGCAATTTACCCCCCCAAACCAGGGATGTTCTCTTCCTCCAATGCACATGGAATCCATGGGGAAAGAGTAGGAGGTGGGAAGGAGCACATTCCAGGCATGGGAAACAGCTAGTACAAAAGTATAGGGTTGGGAAAAGGACTGTGTGTAAGGAAAGCAAGTAGTCCAGTTCAGCTGGACCATTAGAGAACATTATGGGGAGAAGATAAGGGGTGTGATGCGTGAGAAGACTAGAAAAATATGAAGAGACAGTGAAGTGCTTTACATACCACATTAAGCTTTGCTTTGGTCATGATGGGTTTGAGAAGTCTGTTAAGAGATAATGAGGTACATGATGTGGGACAGAGCTTGGAGGAGAGTCTGGAGTTGAATCTATGTATAGATCTGAGAGTCAGTGGCACAGAGATGGTAATTGAACCCATGGGAGACTATTATGTCACCAAATGAGTGTAGAAAGAAAAAAAAAAGGGAAGGGCAATAGGAAAAAGAAGAGAAAGAGTAGATAGGAAAAGAAGACAAAAGGGAGACCACATAAAGAAGATGCTGTATATATAAAAAGGAGAAAGCAAAGACAGCAATTAAAAAAGAGTAAATAAGTATAGAGAATAAAGATAAATGAAAGAGAAAGAAGATGAAGGAAACTACACTTAGTAGCTGTGTGACCCTGGGTAAGTCACTTAACCCTGTTTGCCTCAGTTTCCTCATCTGTAAAATGAGCTGGAGAAGGAAATGGCAAACTACTCCAGTATCTCTGCCAAGAAAACTCAAAATAGGATCATGAAGAGTTGGACACAACTGAAAATATGTATATGTATGGAAAGTTGGGTAAATCAAGCGTGAGCAGATAAAGGAAACAGAAAATTAGAAAAGAAAGGAATAGGTCAAGAGAGAAAGAAGAATGAGGTAGTAGACAAGAAAGAGAAAGCATGAGAATCACTGGAGAAGGAGATAGATGAGAAAGACAGAAAGAGCTTCCTAATAGGAAGAATGGTAACGTAAAGTAACAGCAATGACTCTGGGGCTCTTCATGCCAGAAAACCTGATGTTTATTTTTGTATTTTGACTTGTGTTGACCATCCTCAAGACTGTCATTGGTGTGTGACTGACTGGAAACTGGTTATTTGAAAAGCTGCTGATCTTCAGTGAAAGAGCCACCAGGAAAGAGAATGGCTTTTCTCTCATCTTGCCTGGAAGTGTTTGTGACTTTTCAACAGACCTTCAGTAAAACGAAACTCAGGGTATGAGGGTTTGTTTTTTTCCTGGAGATAGAGCACAGAACAAATGGCCATTTGGCATATATGTCAGAGCCCACATTATTAAGTCTAATGAGTGCTTAGTCAAGAGGGAATTTTGACTGAGACAGTTTTTGGGCTCTTGCTTTGTGAAGGCCTGTGCAGAATCCGCATCTGCTCCATTATCTTGGAGAATGCCTGGTGGAACCTATGAACATTTTCTGTTATTCTCTCCACTACCTACCTGTGGCCATCCTACCTGTCTCTCAGGGTGTAACTCACACTCTACCTCCCCCATCAGTCTTTCCCTGATCACCCCCAGCTGACTTCAATGGAATATCTCCATAGACCCCTCATTTAATTCAACAAAGCGTAACGTGTCTAGTATGTATTAGGCTCCCTGCAGACGATGGAGCTACAAAGGCAAACACAAAACAGTCTCTGCCATTAGGGAGCCTACATTCTTCTGGGAGGCATACCACAAATACACAGATAGCTAAGCACAAGATCACTTAGGGTTGGTGAGGACCCTTTCTCAGGGCAGCCAGGTGGCACAGTGAATAGAGTGAGTGCCAGGCCTGAAGTCAGGGAGTTATTTTTCTGAATTCAAATCAGGCCTTGGACACTTAGTAGCTGTGTGACCCTGGGTAAGTCACTTAGCCCTGTTTGCCTCAGTTTCCTCATCTGTAAAATGAGCTGGGAGAAGGATGTCAAACCACTCCAGTATCTCTACCAAGAAAACTCAAAATGGAGTCACGAAGAGTTGGACACAACTGAAAAAAATGACTGGGCGCTATGATTTCATTGGTATAAGGGACTCCCAGGTGAGGGAACTAATGCAGGTCTACATCTTCCCTGCAACTGATAGTCTTAGAGAAGTTCCTAGAGCACTGAGGGGTTAAATGACCTGCCCAGTAAGGAGGTGTCAGAGGCAGGACCTAAATCCAAGTTTTCTTTGTTGGTTCTCTCTCTCCTGTACCATGATGCCTTCTGTGTGTGGTGTGTGTGTGCATGCGTGTGGGTGTGTGGTAGGAGAGAGAACTAACAGTAGAATGCACACATAAGGGAAAGCTTTAGAGAGGAGCTAGTCGTGCCTAAGCCAAGTCCTGATGGAAGATACGGCTGCTGAGAGGCAGTAAAGCATAGGAAGGGCATATCTGGAGGTGTGTAGGACGGCACAGAGGTGGGAGAATCTGTGTGGGCTGGAATTCTGCATAGCTGCCCTGCAGGTATCCTCCTGTCTTCTAGCAGGATGGGTGGCATGGCGGATAGAAGGCTGGGCACAGAGGTAGAGGTCCAGATACATCCTAGCTGTGTGACCCTGAGCAAATCATTTAACCTCCTCCTGCCTCAGTTTCTTCAACTGTAAAGTGGGAATAATAAGAGTACCTATTATTACCAGGGTTGTTGTAGAGATCAAATGAGATGGCATTTGTAAAGAGCTTGGCACAGTGCTTGGCACATAGTAGGCATTTAATAAATCCTTGTTCCCTTCTTTCCTTTCCCCCTACCCTCTTGTATGACAGTGACTTGCATAAATGTCCTATCTCCCTTACTAGACTGTCAGATCCTTCAGGGAACAGATTGAACCCTATTTATCTTTTTTATTATCCTCATGAGCAGCCAAGTATCTTGCCCATAGGCTTAGTAAACATGTGTTGAATTTAGCTGAATGAAAAAGTGCAAACATATGTGGAAGGAACCAATTGAGTCCAAGGCTCCTCCAAGGCAGACTGGAATTTCAATAGGAAATCTGTAACCAGCTTCTCCAGTTTAGAATTAGACAGAGTATTCTGGAATGAGTTCCCTCACTCCGTCCTACTCTGGACTTGTAGTTCTGGATTTTTTTCTGGAGAGAGGAGGTTTTGCTCATTCGTTCATGTATTCATCTGACAAGTCTCTATTGGGCATCCCAAAGTCCCTAGCACTGAAGAATCCCTGAGGAGCTATTAGGCCTATATCCCAAAAGATAAAAAGGGGGGAGGATCCATATGTACAAAATATTTATAGCAGTTCTTTTTGTTGTGGCGAAGAACTATAAAGTAAGGAGGTATCCATCAGTTGGGGAATTATGGTAAGTGAATGTAACAGAATATTATTGTACCAAAAAGAAGAGATGGTTTCAGAGAAACCTAGGAAGACTTACATGAACTGATGCAAAGCTAAATGAAAACCAGGAAAACAATTTGTACAATAAAAACAACATCATCAAGACAAACAACTTTAAGAGATTTGAGGACTACGGTCAATGTAATGATTAACCACAATTCCAGAGCATGCTATGCAGTACCTGACAGAGAGATGATGAACTCAGGGTGCAGACTGAGACCTACGTTTTTTTAGATATGGCCAGTGTCAGAATTTATTTTGCTTGAATATGCTTTGATGCACATTTGTTACAAGGGTTTTGGTGGGGTTTTTTTTTAGTTGGGGAGGGAGGATTAATAGGGAGAGAAAATAAATGTTTGTTAATTAAAAAGAATAAAGGCATTGTCGATGATACAAAGGAAGTTAAGAAAATGAATTAAGGAAACAATTTATACAACCTTAAAATTAAAGACCATAGACCTGGGAGTCAGGGGACTTAGGTTTTACTTAATGCCAGATAGCTTGAAAGAGCCAAGAGGCACACAGCTAGGAGCCCCAAGGTTAACACATTCATAAGGCATTTCAAGGTTAGTGAGCAAGAAAGACTTGACCCATGGTATAGGCTGTGTGTTAGCCACACATTCCCCCTCTCTGTCCTTCATCCCATTATAGCTTTGTATCCTCAGCTTTCAGGGTCTGAACCACTGCTCACAGGTGAAGGCTAACTTCAAATGGTAAATGTATTGGAAGCCAAGGGCTTTGTGGGCTTCCTATGACCCTCAAGCCT
Source organism: Pseudocheirus occidentalis (assembly GCA_028646575.1). Taxonomy (NCBI): domain Eukaryota; kingdom Metazoa; phylum Chordata; class Mammalia; order Diprotodontia; family Pseudocheiridae; genus Pseudocheirus; species Pseudocheirus occidentalis. The sequence goes on along the minus strand of CM053593.1, from coordinate 82,607,493 downwards.
GAATCTGACACCAATTGTATGAGTTCCAGGTCTGAGCTGAACTCTAATCACTGCTTTGACTCTCCCATTCCTATAAACACTTTCTTCTAGCAGAGCATGAGTAGTTACACTTAATGCAGGAGACTAATATTCTTGTACTATTTGGAGAAATATGTTTTTAATCAGTATTTTATTTTGGGGGGACTTCTGGGGCCAGTCAAGATGGCAGAGTACAGAAAACACTACAGCCAAATTCCCTTAATATTCCCCTCCAAGTTTCAAATAGTACCTCAAATCAAATTCTAGAGTGGCAGAACCAACAAAAAGTTGGATTGAGATTAATTTTCCAGTTCAAGATTATTCAGGAAATTGGAAAGAGAGGTCTATGACATTCAGGCAGGGTTGGCCCACAGCTTACATGGAGGCAACACCAGATTGGGCCTTGGTAGGAGCAACAACAGCAGTAGTAACAGCTTCAGGAGCCCTCAGCCCAGAGATGGTAAAGGAACTGGAAACTTAGCAGAATTGGTGAAATGGAAAAAGAGGTATAAAAGCTTACTGCAGAAAATAATTGTTTAAAAATTAAAATTAGGGAGGTGGGAACTAATGATTTCACAAGACAACAAGAAAAAATAAGACAAATCAGAAGAATGAAAAAATAGAAGAAAATGTGAAGTATCTCATCAGAAAAACAACTGACATGGAAAATAGATCCAGGAGAGATAATTTAAGAATTATTGGACTACCAAAAGCCATGATAAAAAAAAGAAGAGCCTCAATATCACGTTTCAAGAAATAATAAAGGAAAATTGCCTCAATATCCTAGAACCAGAGGTAAGAGAAGTAAGAAAATACACTGATCATCTTCTGAAAGAAATCCCCCAAAGAAAACTCCCAGGAATATTATAGCCAAATCCCAGAGCTCCCAGGTCAAAGAGAAAATACTTCAAGAAACCAGAAAGATACTATTCAAAAACAGTTATCCCTTCCATAGCATGGCTTTCCACATTGTAGTTTCGATATATTATGCATCAACATAAGAAATTAAATGTTAATTTTGGGGGGAGTTTTGCAGAAGCCACAGATGACACATAAAGACCAGCAGACAACACAGAAAAAAAATTTAGAAACTCAGAAATGCATAAGATATATGTATAGTATTATATAAAACCAATTCAAATTTATAATAAGGAACTATAAACATCTCATAAAAGAAAAAGAAAAAAAATTTCAGACTTCTTCTCTGGTACAAAGGGAGGGCCAAAAAATTTTACACAGATTTTCCAGATGGCAGGAGCAGCACATCCCGTAACCTTAGTGATGTGGAAGGGATAACTGTATCGTGGAGCCACAGTCAGGATCACACAACACTTAGCTACCATTTAAAAGAAGTGAAGGATTTGGAATATGATATTCCAGAAGACAAAAGATATTAATTTGAGTTAATGATTGTCAACTTTTGTGAATTTCCTCATTAATGTTATATATTTTCACATTCAATTTAAAATGAATAACATTTTGTCAGTTCTAAAGTGAGTTGCAGTTTTCCATGTTTTGTTCTAAAAAATAAAAATATTCGTGTTAA
>CM053593.1:82530160-82605429 GCA_028646575.1 Pseudocheirus occidentalis | reverse complement strand
GTGAAGGATTTGGAATATGATATTCCAGAAGACAAAAGATATTAATTTGAGTTAATGATTGTCAACTTTTGTGAATTTCCTCATTAATGTTATATATTTTCACATTCAATTTAAAATGAATAACATTTTGTCAGTTCTAAAGTGAGTTGCAGTTTTCCATGTTTTGTTCTAAAAAATAAAAATATTCGTGTTAATGGCATAGCACCGCTCTGGAGTATTGCCCACCCCTGCCTCCAATTCACATTCATGGGTTGAGTTCTAGGGGTACAACCATTCCAGGTTCAGGGTACTCTTTCGGTCTGCACTCCTAAAACCAGAACTCAAGAGCCTCTGCTGATCTGTTTCCCTTTCGATAATCATTTACAAGACACAACTAGATCAAAGCAAAGCATTTACCAAAATGATATGGTTAAAAAAAAAACAACCAAAAAACCACAACATATAAACTTGGGGATATTCTTCTACTGATAAACGCAGCATCTGCAGGAGGAGTGAAAAAGCATGTAAGAGTCACCATGGAGAGGCCCACACCTAGGGAATACGCCCCGGGCCAGAGGAAGCATCTTGTGTATCTGTTGCTATAAGCTTTTGGAGGGCAGGGACTGTCATTTGATTTTTGCATCCCCAGAGCCCAGCATAGAGCATGTGCAAAGACTCAGGCCTCGTGCTACAGTGGCATAACCAGCTAGATCTTAAGTTGCTTCTTTGCCATAATAAGGCATTAGAGTAGGGCTTTAGTAGAAAACTTTACTATGACAAAATGTTTTTTTTTTTTAAATTATAAAGTATAGGGGCAGCTAGGTGGCGCAGTGAATAGAGCACCAGCCCTGGAGTCAGGAGGACTCTATATCAGAACACAAATTATGTAGTTTGGGGCCTACTCTCTATTATTCTCCTTTGCTCTTTTCTATTCAAACTAGGAAATCTTAAAATATTAGAGCATCAAGGATCTTAGAGGACATTTATTCCATTCCTTAATTTTATTATTATTGCTATTTAGTAATATTTTTCCCAATTATATGTAAAAACAATTTTTAACACTTCTTTTTAAAAAATTTGAGTTCCAGATGCTTGTGTTCTAATACAGAATAATAGACGTACAACCGGAAAGGACCTCAGAGATCATCTAGTCCAAACTCTCCAGCATAGCAACGAGGAAATTGTGACCCAAAGAGATTAAATGAACGTCCCAAGGTCACCCCGATGGTAAGGGTGAGAGGTAGCACTGGAACCCATGTCCTTTGACCCCAGAAATTGTCCCATCTTGTCCCATCTCGTTCTTACCTGTACAGACTCATTTGTTGTTTGCTCACATAATTTACTAAGAGCTCTAATAATGTTTGGGAAAGTGCAACCTACGATGGAAACAAAATAGAAAGGGAAAGAGGCTATTAAATAATGATCATTGTTGTTGACTTGTGTAAGCAAAATGTTAAGGGAAAATCCCCACCCGATGCCATCTCCCTGGTGCAGGTAGAGCCAAAGTGCGCCATCAGCATGGCCACGCCTGATGTGGATCTCCGGCTGCTCAGAGAGCAGCACAGATTTTACGCTTGCACAAGCAAATCCTCTAAAAGAAGTAATTTTCTCTTTAGGAGTGTAACAGTAAAGAGATGGGCCCAGCAGCAGTAAATTCAGTGTTTTACAAGAAGAAAAGCGAAAATCATATGAAAAGGAATAAGAATGCAATCAGAGCAGCCAAGCTCATATGACTTTAATGACACAATGCCTTTTTTTTTTTTTAAGGAGGAACCTCTAATGTTAGGTCTCAGGAGGGAAAAGGAGTTTAGGGAATTAATTCAAACAATGTCATTAGTAGGCATTTTGTCTTGCAATATTTAGATTGGATATTTCCTAAATTATTTCTATCATTTTCCTCAGGATTTCCTATCAGCATTTTGAACCCAATCTATCTAAAGAAGAACTCATTACTTCCTACCTCTCTCCTACCATGCACATAGATCCCCTTCTTTCCCCCCTAAAAAACACACACACACACACACACACACACACACAAAAACCAGAAGAAAAACATCCTTTTTCTTCCCCACATCTGGGAGGACACCAACATTTTTGATCACCAGTTTCACAGTCTTGGAATCATTCTTTTCTCTTCCCTCTCCCTTAACCCATCAGTTGCCAAGTGTTTTCAATTCTACCTATACACCATCTCTCATTCCTTTCTCTTCAGTTACATTGCCTTTATCCTATTTTAGGCCCTCATTATCTCTCTCCTGTACTATAGCAAGAGACTCTTTAAAAAAGAATTGCTGTTTATACGCTGCCTACATCCTCTTGCCCCAGACACTTCTCTTTCCTCTTCCCCAAGAGCCAGGGCAGATAACATTTTTTTAAAAAATAGGGATGAGGGAAAAAAATTGAACAAAATCAATCAACACTGAAAAAGCGTGACAATGCAAGAGATGGGAGAGTGTGTGTGTGTGATCTTCTCTCCTCTTTGGGCCAAGCTTGGTCTTCATAATTTTGCCAGCTTTCAGTTTTAGTTGTTTTGTGATGGTGGTTATTTCACTGTGTTCATTATTTCTCAAGTACAATAATATTCCATTATATTCATGGACCACAATTTGTACAGTCACTCTCTAAAAGATGACCAAGCTTAGGCTTCATAATTTTACAACTTCAATTTCAATTGTTTTGTGGTGGTGGTTCTCATTTACATTGATTAGTCTGTATCATTTTTCTGGGCTCTGTTTCTTTCACTTAGCATCAGTTCATGGAAGTCTTCCCACGCTTCTCTGTGCTCATGTTCAGGAACAAAATATAGTATATAAGTACAATGGAATACGATTTTGCCATCAGAAATGATGAAAGTAACAGTTTCAGAGAAACCTGGTAGAACTTGTATAAACCAATGCAAAATGAAGTTAGCAGAACCAGGAGAACATTTTATACACTAATAACATCATTGTAAATATAGTCTTTAGAAGCCCTGGTGATCTTTATTCCAGCTCCCAGTCTTAATGGCAAAGCTCTATTTCCTCCCCAGGGATATAGGGATACATATACCTGAGGGATAGTGGGGTATCTCTCCCCTGCTTTCATCCCGAACACCTATTCTGCCATGTCTTCCCAATATCCATCACTAGTCATTCTTAGAATCTCCCCTATATCATTGATTTACCCAGTGATTAGTTACCTTTTATAATTTAACCAGCTAATATCAAATAGCTTTTTCAAAAAGGGTATTTACTGAGAAGATATTGCAAGAACAGAAGTAGAAACACATTTCTCTCCCCACGCCCTCATCAGGGACAGACCATCTCCTCTACCACCTTAGTCCAACTGAAAGCATTTGCTACAGAGGATTCACCCCACCAAGTTTACCTGTGAATGTGGCACAGCCAAAGTCGCTCCCTGGCTTGTAGGAACCAGCATCTCACTGGTCCATGGCTGTCCTTGGGAAGGCAGTTTTCTTGGTGCTTCATTCCTAACTTCACTTTGGTATAGGAGCCAGTTTCTGGACCCCAGGAGTTCTTCTCACCTCTTGAAGTTCACAGGGTCACTAGTCTGTCTACAATACTCCTTTACTGAAGGCACAAAGCACTGAGCATGGTGATTGGAAAAGAACTATGCTGAAAGGATAGAGAATAATACTAAGAGCTGGTATTTCTACTATGTGCCGGGCACTGTGCTAAGTGTCTTATGAATATTATCTCATTTTGATCTTCACACCAGCTCTGGGAGGGTAGATGCTATTATTATCTCTATTTTATAGATGAGGAAACTGAGGCAGGCATTGATGTTAAGTGACTTGCCTAGGGTCACACAGCCAATATCGGAGGCTGGTTTTGAAGTTAGAGCTCCCTGACTCCAGGTCCAGTGCTCTATCCAACTGTATTACCTTGTCACATTTCAGGAGAATTGTGGATGTGGAAGGTAAATATTTCTAGGCTAAATATTATGGGCTCCCAAGGCAAACTGACATATGCAGAGAATGGGCTGGAATGATGGTAAATAGGTAGAGTGTCTGGGATGGGGATGTAGAACCTGTGGCTGCCACAGTGTCCCTAGGCTATTGGGACTTTCCCAATTGGTGCCACAAGCTTTTGTGGTGATTGAGACCAAACCATTTCAGAATCTAGGACAGGGCATTAGGAAACTGCACTCATTGTGAAAATTGGTGATAAAATTTCCTAAATGCATTGACTAAAGGGATTGATCAATTAGACTTTACTCTGTTTCTTACCGTTACAGAAACATTTTTACATTCAAAAGCCTCAGTTTGAGTTTACCAGAAGAGTCTAGAAATAAGCCAGATTATGGCTTCAGATTCCTCTGGAATAAGAGGATCTGAGTCTTCATTCCTCTCCAGGCTGCAGTCTCTGGACTTTCTCCACCATGTCATCACAACAGTCTTCTCATACTGGAAGCTCACCATACTCTGTGTACCTTCTCCTACCCAACCCCCTTTTTTCTTCCATTAGTAAACTCCTTGAGAACAGGGACTGTCTTATCTTTTGCTTGTACATGTATGCATTCCCAGCATTCAGTCTCATACCTGGCACATAGTACTGGCTTAATCACTTTTTTGCTGATGAGCTCAATTCCAAGCCCCGCTACTTACTTGCCTGTGTGGCTTTGGACAAGAGACTTTGCTCTTCTGGGCCTGTTTTCTCATTTGTAAAATTGGAAATCTAGATTAGGTGACTTCTGATGTTCCTTCTAGCTCAAAATGTATTATCCAGGATCTAAACCACAAGACATAGAGATATTACTATTGATAAATTACCAAGATCGAATCCAGTCCAACTGTCTTCAATCAACACACAGGTTACACATTAAAAAAATGGATAGACTCACTGAAAATTTAAAAAGAGAGGAAAGAGCTACTTACATGTTTAGAACAGATGATCTGACCTTAGCCAATCAATAGTCCCGCCTGTTCTCCTTGCTAATTCTTGCATTTATTTTTTCTCTTTGTGACTGTATAGTCATTCGGCTCTCCACTCTTGAAACCATCTCAGAATTGTTTCTGGTTCAGTCTCACTCTCTTTTAATACTGCACACCGCATGATTAAGTAGGAGCATAAGATGTTGCTGCTGAGCTTTTTGCTCTTTTGCAATTTAAATATGAACCGAATGAAATAAGCCCACTGTGTTAACTCTATTAAAATGTAATTGCTTTTCATTTGTATACTGGTGTACAGTAAAACAGCTTGCATTTACAAATAGCTTTAAGGTTTCACACTTTATCTCAGCTGATCCTCATGACAACCCTGTGAGGTAGTGGGATTATTACCTTCATTTTACAAGTTACTGTAGCTCAGAGAAATGAAGGGTTTTGGCTAATGTCACTCAACTAGTGAGGGGCAGGTCTGGGATCCAATGTAGTACTTGGAACTCCAGGTCCAGTGCTCCTTTACTCCCCCTTCCCCCTTAAATATTTAATTTAACATAATGATATATTTTTCCTTTGCATACTTGCATCAATTGCAATTTATTCTAAAATCAATAATGTGTTTGTTGGATCTTTTCAAGAAAAAGAAATACTTTGAAAAAAAATTTTTTAGCTTGGTTGAAAAAGTAGATCTTTTTGTTTATTCCTTCCCTCTTTTTTCCTTCCTCCTTTGTTTTTGCCTTCTCTCTTCTCTCCTTCCCCCTTCCTCCCTTTCTCCCTCCCTTCTTTCCTCCCTTCTTCCCTTCCTTTCCCCTCCCTTCCTGCCTCCTTATTTGTTGTTTCTTTCCCTCCTTTCCCTTCTTCCTTCCTTCCTTTCCTTCCTTGCCTGCCTGCCTGCCTTCCCCTTCCCTCCCTCCTTCCTTCCCTGTCTCTTTCTTTTCTTAAAGTACAGTTTTGTTTCTTCATCTATGGCTAGCTAAAATGAGAAAGACATTTGTTTATTATTTATTCTTGGGTTTTTTTCTCCATTCAAAACAAAAAGTATTATGATTGATTGGATTTTTTCACTAGGTACTCCTTAAAATGTAATACTCACTTGGAGATTTAAATTCACTTATTAGGCACAGAAAGCTTTCATCATTACTCAATTATCTTTTAAAAACACAAGCAGAAAAGACATGTCCTAATTGAAGAAACAAAGTTTTCTCACAGTAATATCTGGCTAAGCCCCCTTCACCACTCCTCTCCCCCACCCCCAGCTGTTGATGACAGCCAAAAGACCAGTATCATTAACCTTAGGTGTTGACAATTTAGAATTCATGTAGAAATGAATTAGAAAAAATAAATAGACCCCACCCCTGAATTGGAGCAGAGCAGATAAATCCTGAAATCATTTTATATCCATTACTTACACTTCACTGGAGTAAGAATACTTTTCCCACCTCCCCACCCCCAATCAGGCCTTGGGAATTCATAGAAGAGTATTTTATTTCCTGCTTGATTTTTTGAAGTAGAGGGAAACATTATTTTAAGGAATAAAAATGAATCTGTGTCCTATTCAAAGTGTTTTTTGAGATTATATAGTCAAATTTATTTGTAAACTGATATTTCACTGAACCTTTTTACCTCTTTTGTCAGTGATTCATGTATAAATTAGTTTTGGATTCCTGATTAATTTATTTTTGCTGCTGTTCTTGGATTTTAAAAGCTTTGCATTCCTCAAGATAATCCTCTTCATAAATACTCCCATAAATTTCCACTCAGGATGATCACACAAGTTCTAATACTGAATGATCTAATTGGACGTTTTAAAGAAAATAGGAATTTACTGACCTCCCCTCACCACATGGATTGAATTAGATCTGATGAAACAAAAACAAGTTTACTGTTAGGAGTGAAAATGGTCTGTGCCTTTTCTCTGCTTCAGACACAAATGTATGCAGGTAAAATCTGATGTGGGCATCCTTCCAACATGTGGGATTTTTATTCATTTTTTCTCCTTTATCATGTTTTTTTCCGCATACACGCAATTAGCTACAACACTTTCATACATGCATTTTGCTTGAAGCTCTTTTTTCTTTTCAGAAAAATCAACTGGGAGACACATCTCTCTTCTTATAAATCCCATTAGTGAAAACCAGAGTCATCTTGCTGCACAGGGCAATGTTCCTTAATGGACACAACATATTCCTGAGAGAGACCTAACTCTCATTCAGATCTAATTAGTTGATTTTTGACATGCTTACCTTCTCTTTCCCTGCCTATATGGTGTTGATGTGTCATCATCTATGGAATCAAGGAAGGAAGGAAGGAAGGAAGGAAGGAAAAGAAGGAAAGAAGGAAAGGGAGGGGAAAGAAAGGAATTTTTAATATTATCTTGTCATAATGATCATTTTTCCCAGTAATTAGGTCATTTATTAACATTTTATTTAAGATCTTTAGACCTATAGTGAGAATGGATTTTGAGAGTAGCATTTGACTAAAACATCCTTAGAAGATAAATCAAATCCCCCAAGTTCTTTTTTGTTACTATTCTCATTGTAACATCTTCTTACCTTAAGAAGATATTATTTACAATTTAACAGAATGATTGCAGCTGTATATAATTGAACTTGACAATATCTAAAAGGATGGGGGAGATAAAAATCACTATATTTAGAAAATAATGATTCTCCACCCTTTCACTCTTTCCCCCTTCCCACCCCAACACAACCAGGCACGTATTCAGGTTAAATGTGTGCACATCCTGGTAGCTGGAACATCTGTTTCTAGCTTGTTGTTCCTCTTGGCTGCTTTTCAATTGGATTTCCTCAAGCAGGTCCCAAGCTTGTCACCTTAGCCAGGGTCTGTTAACTATCACCACTGGTCCCACATTAAGTAGGAGGTTCAGGGCTAAGCTAATAAGTCTCCTGCCTATCTGACGGATCGAATCACAGCGCAGCGCAGTTTCTCCCAGTGGCTACTTATCATGCTGGGCTCCTTTGGGAGGGTCATCTTCTTTGTCTATACCTCTGGGTGGAACTGTGTTCTTTCCCCCCACCCCTTACTACATGTAGAAATATGGAGAGCATTGCTGCTGGTGTGTGAAACAGTGGGGGGTCCTTGTCTGCTGAGTCTACTACCAAGAAAAGCTTCTGTAGCACAAATGGGTGATCAGGCAGTCTCTGAATTCTCTGAATTTCTGAACTGGGATGTACCTTCTATATCCATTGGGAGTCCAGCACATTAAGTGAATCCTGATAGCTCCTGCAACATTTAAAGCATTAAGTCTCCTCCAGCTTGACACCTATTATCTAGGGACCACAAGGCTAGTCTTTTCCCTTCTCTATCTTTCCCTCTCCCCCCAACAACAGACTCCATAGCTTACCGAGTCTTAAGGGACAGAAGAGTAACTTTGGGATGAAACAGAATATTTTAAGGTTCTGAATTTTGGTCATGATTTGGCACAAAAGCATAGGACTTTAGGGGCTGTGCAGTCCAGCTCCTTCAGTTTACAGAGGAGGTGTGGTGGTGCAGCTGAAAGACCACTGGTCCTACAGTCAGAAGTTCAAATCCTCCCTGAGAGACCCTGGACAAGTTGCTTGACCTCCCTGAGCCTACTTCCTCACCTCATTTTACAACAACGGCATAGAATTCAGTGGCCTTGCCATTCCTCTTATCTCTAATTCAAAGATCTTATGAAACAGGGCAAAGTGATTTGCCCAGAATCACATAATACCATATGCCTGAGTCTCTGACCCTCATCTAATGTTCTGTATTTCTTGCTGCAGGGTGTGAAGCAGATTTAACCTCTTTGGGGGTCATGGATACCTTTGGCAAGCTGGTAGGGCTTATAGATGTTTCAGAGGATGTTTTTAAATAAATGCATTAAATAAAATAAACTTTAAAGAAAATTTAAAAAAATTTCTCTTGAAATAAAGATGTATTTTCCCCCATCCAAATTCATGGAAACTCAGGACTATAATCCCTGGACCCCTTTGTGGTATGTAGACCCCAGATTAGGAACTCTCAGTATAAAAGAATCTAGTAGAAGTACCTACAATTCAAAGACAAAGCAAAAAACAATTCAGGGAAATATTTAAGTAAGTGGTAAAGCCATCTGAATTCTATAGGAACTGAATGTCAGTTTCAGTGGAATTTTGGGGACATTTATTTTGACTTCTATAGGCAATAATCCCCATGCACAGGGAGAAGGGGGAGAAGGAGGCAGAGTGATCCAAAAGGATGCTTGTGAACGTCTCTTGCTGTTGGATGATTTCTGTTTTATGCCCACTTCAGAGGGTCTGCACTATCTAAAGGGTAGTGATCTTGTCCACAAGGGAAGGACGAGGCCACCGTGATAAGCTGCTGTCTAAAAAGAGTGAGAATCTAGCTGACTAGGCTGCTGCTACTTATCACTCTCTAGGTGATTTCTGAGAAACCAGAAAAAGCAAAGGCATTCTGGGGGCTGATCAGTCTTGGGCTACTGTCCTGATGCTGCCCACTGCTGAGAAAAGTTAAGTGAGTCGAACCAGAGTCACACACTTACTGGCTTTTCTCCCCCCTTGTCCCCCACCCAATTTTCTCTTCCTGTCCTCTATTCCCCCACTCCAAATACTTATTACTCAACTACGTTTTTAAAAAAAGATAGAGATTTGTGATTTCATTGAGAAGGGGAGCTCCCAGTTAACTTTTTCTTCCATGTTAGGACAACACCTTCTTTGCAATTTCATGTCTTAAAGAATGGCCTAGATCAGAAATGGTACAGCTAGATGGCAGAGCGGATAGTGCTCTGGCCCTGGAGTCAGGAAGACCTGAGCCCAAATTCAGCCTAAGACATATACTAGCTGTATATATACTTCCCTGTGGAAGTCACTTAACCCTGTTTGCCTCAGTTTCCTAATCTGTAAAATGCAGTGGAGAAGGAAATGGCAAATCACTCCAGGATCTCTGCCAAGAAAACTCCAGATGGGGTCACAGAGAGTCAGACACGACTGAACAACAGAAAGCAATGGGGACAAACACAAGTCCCCCTATCCCCATGTGTCTTACAGTATTCCTGATTACAAACCAAACTAGATTAAAATGTAATTCCATCTGATTTGAATGTGTTGATGTATTTATAAAAATTGTAGATAGATAAACATGTATGATTTTCTAAATCAATATATGACCTGCAGGAATCCTTCTGTACTCTTTGTTGGCCCCCCGATTTTGTGTGAGTTTGATACCTCTGGCCTAGAGAACTGAGAAGCTAAGTGGCATTTGTGTGTGTCAGAGGTAAGTTTGAATCTGGATCTCACTGGTTCCCAGAATGGCTCTCCATCCATTCCACAACACTGACCCTCATGTCTACAAAGATTTGGGAAATAAAACATTATTCTGATAAACACGGGCAATTCTGTTAAACAAACAAAAAATAATTATTCTGATCTCTGCCCTCCCCCATAGCATTGGGCCTCAGGAAGTATGGGTTGAAATGGTGAGCTTTTACTCTAACTTCTGTCTTCTTCAGGATTTTTAGCATGTGGTTCAACACAATTGATTCAATAGGGAGGGCATAGTGTTAGGCACTGAGGATGCAAAAATGAAAAACATTCAAAAAAGCACAGCCTCTACCCTCTTGTACCAGCTTATAGTCAAGTAAGAGGATGAAAGTCATGCCTGATAAACACACTGCAAATTAGTATATGATTAGGGGAGTATTCTAGGCTCAGGTCACCGTCCCTACGTTGTAACCCTGTTTCAAGTCAGGAACTCTGTTTTTATTGGGCTCTTTTTGACCATGATCTGCAGGGATGCGTGACAGGAATGGAGTCTGGGCCTGAGTGGCAAGAGTCAAAAGGGGCGGGGGGTCACTTCCAGTTGAGGGAAAAACAGGAGCTGCTTCATGGAGGAGGTAACACCTGAGCAAGAAAGAGAAGAATTTCAGCCGGTAGCATGAAAGAAGCAGATCCCAAGCCTCTGTGAAAGTGAGTTCATGTGTGAAAAGCACACACTTTAAAGTTATAGATGAGGGTTATTATCGTTATGGTTCATACACAGGGAAGTGCATAGAGTGGGAAAGAACAGAGGAAGGAGAGAATGTGAGGAAATCAGGCAACAGAAGAATAGCTCGGTTTGGCAGGAGTGTAGAGCGCACAGAAGGGGCCAGTGTGGAGCTAAGGCTAAACAGCGAGGCTGCAGTGAGATTGTAGAAGGCCTGGAATGCCAGGCTAAGGAATATGGATTTTGTATGTTAATCAATGGGAATACATTAGAAGCTTTTGAGTAGGGAAGTGATGTGATCAGACTCTTGCATTAGAAACATGCTTTTGCCAGGGTGGGGAGGCTTGGCAGTGCTGTCTTTGATTTTTCTCTCTCCCAAAGGATGCCTTTGAAATGTCAAGTCACTCTGTATGGGTCACTTAACCTCTCTGAGCCTCAGTGACCTCATCTGTAAAATGCAGCAGCTAGACTAGGTGGCCCTTCAGGCTCTGCGCCTAGGATCCTGTAGCTAGCAGTTGCTGAGAACTGTTCATTTTACCTCCACAATATCTCTTGCATCTGCTCCCAATGCTACCACCCTAGTTCAGGTTCTCACTGTCCCCTAACTGTTGTAATATACTGTAATTGGCCTCCCTCCCATCAAGCTCTCCTTCCATCCTTCCTTCACATTAATATCAAAGCAATCTTCCTGGCATCCAACTTTTAGAAACCGTGGACATGGAAACGATTTAGGTGACCGCTAAAGCGAAGATTTTCATTCCCATGGAGGCTTAGGATATTAAGAGGCAATGGATTTTTGGCAAGTTAAAGGAACCAGCATTTGTTAAATGCTTCCAACATGGCTTTCCTTTTATCTAAACAGGGAAAGACAGAACATATAAAGGCTTTGCATTTGAAAGTTTTCAAAAAGGATGAGTTGTACCAGAAAACATTCAGCAGTATAAAGCCATGTGTGTGTCTACTGACTCAGGAAGTCAAAGAATACATCATTCTCTCCCTCCCTCCCTCTCTCTCCTTCTCTCTTTCCCTCTCTCCCTCTCTTCCCTCCCCCTCTCTCTCCCTCACTCTGTCTCTCTGTTTTCTCTCTCTCTCTGTTCTCTCTTTTCTCTCGCTCTCTCTGTTTTCTCTATCTCTCTGTTCTCTGTTCTCTCTCTCTCTCTCTCTCTCTCTCTCTCTCTCTCTCTCTCTCTCTGTCTTCTCTCCCTGTCTCTCTCTTCTCTCTCTCTCTCTCTCTCTCTCTCTCTGTCTGTCTCTGTGTCTCTGTCTTTCTGTTTCTCTGTCTCTCTGTCTCTCTCTCTCTCTCTCACACACACACACACACAATCATTAGAGGGAAACTTTGGGAATGGATACAGCATCCATGAACCTTTTTGCTAACACTGAAGTTTGTTATCAACCTGGGAATTACCTTCAGGAAAAATGACTGAAGTTAAGGAAACAACCTATTCTAGAAATAGCTTTTGTGTATTTTGTACTCATTATTCTATACTGGTGCTTTCCAACAATAGAATGTATGCTCCTTGAGGGCGGGGTCTATTTCCTTTTTGCTTTTAAATTCTTAGAGCACAGTGGGGTTTTGTCAAAGGGTCACACTTGAGGACCTAGCGAGTCATGGAGTCTACCACTTAATAGACTCTAAAAATTCTTGATGAATGAAACTACTCAAGGAACCATCCCCTAGCAGTTAGTACGGGTGGTTTCGTGTCTTGTTTGTTTTGCCATTAGGCATTTCCTGATCTTGTCACTCCAGTTCATCATTTCTCCTTTTGCTTCCATTCCTTCCCCCTTTTACAATTTGGGAAACAAACAAAAAAGGAGAAAATTATTCCCAAGAACCACTGTACACCAAACACCATTACAAAATACACGCAATTTCCACCTGCCTAAAACTGAGAGGTTAAATCATGGGGGCTGACCCTTGCATTGAGTGTCCTGAGTGTAGAGATTTAATTCAAACTCTTCATTTGATATTTAAGAATTTTTTTCCCACACATAAGAGAATCAGCAAAGCAGATCATAGAATTTAATGATTACGGGAATCTTAAAGATCAGGATAGATCTTAAAGATCAGATAGATAAGGAAACAGAAACCCAAAGAGAGTTTCAGCTTACCTAAAGTCACATAATTAATAAGTGGAAAATCTGGGATTTGAATTCGAATTGGCCAGCTTAAGATCTAGCACTCTTTTGACCACACTATATTTTCATACATCTTGAGCACTTCTTGATCACTGGACTAGAATTCAGGAGATTTGGTTTCTAATCCCCAATTCACTATTGACCTAACAGGTGACCTTGTACAAGTCACAGCATTCTGAGTCTCAGTTTTCCCACCTCTAATGAATGGCTAATACTGTCCTACCCTATAGGTTTTCATTGTTTGATCTGGTCCTGCGGGTTTTATCCATTCCTGGATTTCTGGTTTGGAATCCACTCAGATGACCATAACTGCTGCATAAATGACTGTTTTAGCTAGTTGTCTGAGACTGCAAGAGATTAAGTGACTTGCTTATAGTCACAGTGCTGGCACTTGTCCTGAGACAGAATTTGAACCCAAATCTCCCCAAGTTCAAGGCTAGCCCTTTATCTATTTTACCATGCTGCCTGCCACAGGGTAGATGTAAGGACTATATGAGGTAATGAAGTCTAAGTACTTTGAAAAATATTAAGAGATTGGGGTGGCTAGGTGGCACAGTGAATAGAGCACTGGTCCTGGAGTCAAGAGGATCTGAGTTCAAATTTGACCTCAGACACTTAATATTTACTATCCATGTGACTTGGGGCAAGTCATTAACCCCAATTGCCCTACCTTCCCCCCTCCAAAAAGCAAAAAAAAAAAAATTTAAGAGATGGACAATTTAAAAGCTCTGTTCTGTGGTCATAATACAGTGTTGTTTGCCCCATTTTGGGGCAGGGATTAGGTAGATCTATAATTATTGTTGTTCATTCATGTCTGACTTTCATGACCCTCTTTGGGGTTTTCTTGATAGAGTTACTGGAGTGGTTTGCCATTTCCTTTGCTATCTAATTTTACAGACGAGGAAACAGTCAAACAGTTACTTGACTTGCCCAAGATCATAGCTAGTAAGTATCAGGCCAAATTTGAACTCAGCAAGATGAGTCTTCCTGACTCTGGCCCACTGCTCTATCCACTGTGCCGTCTAGCTGCCCTTCATAACCTCTATCCTTCATAACATTTCTCAGATATGTCCTCTTCTCTCTTCTGACATTACCTAGGTACAATCCTTCATCAACTCACAGCTGGATGATTGCAATAGTCTGCTGGTGGGTCTGCTGGTCATGAGTCCCTCTCCCTTCCTCTGAGCTGTCAAACAGACCTTCCTAAATACAATTCTCACCATGTTGCCCTCTCTATTCAATAAACTCCAATGGCTCCTTAGCACCTCCAAGAGCAAAATAAAGCCCTTTTTTGGCTCCTTTCTACCTTCCCGGTCCTTTAACACCTTGCTCTCTGCCCTGTGACACAAAACAATACATCTTCACGTTCAGCATTGCTCTTGGCTGGGCCCCAGCTCTGGACTTCTCTTCCCTTTTGCCTCTGCTTCCCAGGGTTCCTTGGAGATTTAGCTAAAGATCCACCTTCTGTCAGAAGCTCATCCCAGGCCTCCCTGATCTTAAGCCTTCCCTCTGGGATGATCCACAATGCATTCTTTATGTACCTTGTTTGTACTCAGCTCTTCATGTGCTGTCTCTCCATTAGACTGCGGGTTCCTTGAGAAGAGAATCTTTTGCCTTTCTCTGTATCTCCAGTGCTTAGCACAGTGCCTGGAGCACACTAGGCACTCAGTAAATAAATGCTTATTGAATGACTAGAAGAAAATCTTACAACTTTCCCTTTTCTTTTCTCCTTAAAAATCTCTTTAATGTTCATGATAATTAGCCACAGCATGCATCCTTTTCCCTCCTTTGGTCTTTTAATAGGTGGCACCTTGGTGGCTCAGTGGATAGAATGTTTGGACTTTGTAGTGAACAAGACCCAAATTTAAATTCTGCCTTGGACACTTGTCAGCTATATGACCCTGGACATGTCACTTAACTCACTGTCTGACATATGGTAAACACTTAATAAATGCTTGTTGGACAGACCTTTTTCCACTTCAGGTTCCCTTTCTGTAAAATGGAGGTAATAACAGCCTCTGCCTTACAGGGTTGTTATGAAGGTCAAACAAAACGGTATATGTAAAACCCTTTGTGGTCCTAAAGTACTATATAAATGCTATCCATGATTAGTCATAATAGTAGAGATTGTGTCTGAGATTGTTTAAACATTTTATCTTTTAAAATGTGCATCTCAGAAGTAGCTACGCTGCCTGCTTAAGTCTCACTGGCCTTGTCCTCTTCCTAGTGCTGCTCTGGTTGATACAGCTTTTCTAGAACTTCCTCATATGTGCATGGTTCTTTGGTCTCCTTCTGCCCCCGGGTCTTTGTGGACAGCGGTCATGTTCACTGAATGCAGAAGAGGAAATTCTCTGGGCCCTGCCTGCTCAGAGGCCTTTTTGACTATACATACCTAGAATTCCTTAGCAGTTCAAGAACTCAAACAACATGCTTCCAAGTCACAGAAATAGAAGTAGTTTCCTTTAAAGCAGCCAAAGGGACAGAATCACATATATCTGTGGGGGAAAAACTGGTTACTTCAAGAGTTTGGCGTTGGCTGAGTAGCTTAGATTTCTACAACGGTTAATTCACTCATCTGACCTCGGAGAAGGAACAAAATTTACAAAACAAAACAGTAGAGTAGTTCCAGAGATTAGTTAGTAACTCTAAACTTATAACCATAAAATTGAACTCAAGAGGAAAATTCTAAAATCCTCGGCATATGCTATTTCCCCATTCATTTTCAATATTTAAATTGTTTTGCGGAATCAAATTTACTTTTCTGACCCATCTCTACACACCAATAAATTTGGTCTCTGACTGTCTTGGGGAAGTGGGAGGGGGTCTGGAGGAAGAGCAAAACAGAGAAGGGATATTAATAGGTCTGTAATGGTATAAAATTTATTCTAGGGGTGAGGTAAAACTTAATGGTTCATAAATAGCAAATTCATTATGTTTTTAATACTTGGGTTATATTAACACCATATAACATCTTTATAGTACCATTAGTACCATTTAAATCCTAGAGCAACTTGGAAAATAAACATTTCTAAGTCTTATTCACGAAACCATTGGTCAAATAAAATGTATTAATAAATTTGACTGGATTAGAACATGGTTGGTTAAGTCATAAACTGTTTTATAAATGTTTTATGTTGTCTGTTATGCCGCATTCTTAAATGCTAACAAATTAATTTATTTTAAAGGCCACATCAAGGTGAAAACACCTTGCTATGGGGGCATTAGCTAGCAGGCCAATACATCATGCAACCTTTTTTCATTCAGTCAAACTAGTAGCAGAAGAAATGTTAAGACATAAAACGTGATATGGTTTGTTAAATATTCATTTATAATTTGCATTCATTATTAAATTATGTGTTAGCACTAATCTTTAATCTTAAAAATACATTCGGTGTCATAAAGCTCTCTGAATACATAATAAATATTTTATAGTTTAGTGTTGCTTTAAGTGTTGACGGGAAGACACACAAATGTTTGCTGCTAATGATATTTAATTATTCCAAGGAGATTTGATCTGCATTGGTATTGATTTCAATAATTCATTCAAGCCTTCGGGTCACTAAGAGAAATATCTGTTTGGGGATGCAGTCTCTTCCATGATTAATGATGATTCAGCTCCCTCTCCTCCTCATGGTAACACTGTCATTTGTTGCCTGAAACCATTCCAGTGTAATGCAACAACCGTGAGAGGCTTATTTCCAACTTATTTCCAACTGAAGTCACCTCCATGACTATAACAATGAAGTTCACCACTCCAAATATGTCACTGTGCAGGATTGGGATTGCAAATTGGGGTTGGGAATCTCTGAGGCCCCAGCCCTTTAAATGGCTGAAAGAAGACAGCACAAAGGGCAGCAGATGGAGTGAAATTCCAGGCCAAGTTGGTTCCAAGGCTCTTGAAGAGCCTCGAAGTGGATCAGTTCCTGTAGTGGTAGTGTCCAAAGTGCAATGTGTAAACTGGTAAAGTAAGGCCGTCGCTGAGAAAGCTGAATGTGACAGAGTAGTGATTTGTATTGGGGAGCTTGGTACTGCCCAATGAACCATGTAAAAACAGTTCATTAAAATGTTTATGTGCTTGACTGGTTAATGCAAAGAAAGCTTTATTGCAGCCTTATAAAAACCTTGGTAACTTCAGATTGAAGGTAGATCAATGTATTATAATAATTCAGGGGCACTCTGCTTGATTTCTTCTGGTTTGAAGAAAAAGATAGGATTCACTTTTTTCTTATGCTTAGTAACAATAACATTTCCATTTTCTTAAAAAGCTTATCTGGACCCTATATATTTGATTGTCCTTTGGCAACACAAATACTATAGGTGTCCCTTATGATGCTGGAACTCTTTTTAAACTGACTCTCTCTCTGTCTCTCTCTGTCTCTCTGTCTTTCTCTGTCTCTCTGTGTCTATGTGTCTCTCTGTGTCTCTCTGTCTCTGTCTCTGTCTCTGTCTCTCTGTCTCTCTCTGCCTCTGTCTCTCTGTCTCTGTCTCTGTCTCTGCCTCTGTCTCTCTCAATGAATTCCATGCAAACAAACTAGTATTTTGGGGAGGTGTGGAAATAGTAGAGAGGAGCATGTTCTGGTTCTTTTCAAATCTCTTTTGAACTTCACATATGTAGATACAGATACACATATATAAACATTGAGTATTATTGTAATGTGATCATTAGTATTTATGTAGCATTTTAAGTTTATAAATCAGTTTATATATTCCTTTGATTTTCATACCAACTCTAAGAGATAGATGCTATTATTGCCCTCATTTTAGAGAGAAGAAAATCCATTTTTAAAAACTGGCTAGTCTATTTGTTGCCTTTGATGGTTTTACCTTTATGGGATTAAGTTATTTGCTCTAATGTACAGCAAATAGAAACCAAGGTGTGTAGAGTTTTAAATGAGAAAACTGATATCTCCGTTTTCTTCTAGCTAGTTCATCCTTCTGATGCTTAGATGTTTTGGAAAATAAAGACATACAGAGTGTGATTGTGAAAATCTGGCTGCTTGAATGATCAAAACAATTTGGTCATGTCTGTGTTAGGATTTTTAAAAGGACTGTTAAAAAGCACTTAGCTCTGATATGAAAAAGAGTAGACATGACTTCTCTTTAACAATACCAAGAAAAAAAAAAAAAAACCAGCAAATAAACAAAGCTATAGTCTAGACAATTGATGCATGTGGGAATTTTGCTTCCACAGTTAAATTCAGTATTGCATTTTTAGGAGGATACAACATTTATTGAGACTCTGGTCTACAGACACTTCCAAAATCATAAACGTGGGTTTGTCCATTAGTTGAAGATGCCGAAAATGCCTCAAATGACATTTAGAAGAAGAGAGAAAAAGTACTGCCAGTAAGATAAAAAAAAAAGACAGTCCATAAAATACTATTAAGAAAGATACTATGACGGGTTTTGTCATCTTTCTCTAGCACACCTATAATGTCAAGAGAATCCACAGACCCCAAGCCTATGTGGACCATCCAGTTAATGTTTAGCCTACAGACATCAATTAAAATAGATACTGCCCTCCACATACAACAGTCCCCCTGGGAATTCTTGAAATCATCTGTTTGCCAATCAAGTTCATTAGACTCGATCTTAATGTGCCATAATCACTATAATCCATTGCTCCAGGTCCAGTTTCTTAAATTACTGTGGTTCATGGTTGTGGTTGGGGGTGCCACTGCTGCCCCCTACTGGCATCTGGATGCTAACACAACATCAGACGCCATTCCAAGCTCTCAATCAGGGATGCTATCCACTTCTAAAGACAGATGAATTCCATGCAAATGAACTGGTATTTTGGGGAGCTGTGGAAATACTAGAGAGGAGCATGCTATGATTCTTTTCAAATTCTTTCCAAATCTCTTTTGAAATCCAGTGTGAGTCAATTTCAAAATTCATTATTATCTCATTTCCCTTCCCTAAGGGGTTGATTTTCACCATCACCATCATCATCACCATCATCATCATCATCACTATGGTTATTATTATTACTTTAAGCCCACGGCTGTTTCTGGGTGGAAGGGATGTCACAGAACAGCCTGGGGAGTAGAATCCAAATGACCACATTTTGGCTTTCTCTGGAGCTATTTCTGCCACATTAGTTTTGAAATCAGTTTTAGAACACTGTATGGAAACAGATCGATAAAGATGGTGTGTAAATGTGCCTAAAAGAATAGACTGTAATGACTCGTAGGGTTGGAACCCTTAACTACACCAGTTCAGCACTCCTAATTGAGCAAATCTCCTTCACCCAATCCAGAGGGTACAGCCTATCCCTTTTCCTATAAGATGAAAAGGATTGGAAGCAGAAATGTGGCTTCCTACCATCATCTCCTGTTTGTGATTACAGATGGAGCCCTTATGGGCATTGACCTGCCTCTCATCCCAAAATGTGGTCATCAGTATCTCAATTCAGGTCACTTTCTTAGAATTGGATCAGGTCCTGTTGCAAGTTAGGAACCATTTTCTTTTTAAACTAGGATCATTTTTTGGCCATGATCTAAATGAGTACATGCTAGATCTAAATGTTGTTTAAGATTGAAATGTCAGGAAATCAGGAGGGGAAAAAAGAAATGAGGAAAATTAGATTTGGACCTCCAATAGAAACTTTCTATTATGTTTTTCTTCTGGAGTGTCAGAATAGTCAGATAAGATGAAAAGAAATCTCCAGGAGGCTGAATTTTCCATTTCTTGGAGTTTAAATGAAAGGATGCATGGAGTGGAGAGGGGAAGTTTTGCTCCCTCTGTGGGGCTCCTCAAGCTCTCACAGCTTTAATTGGGAGTTTAAATGCCTCCCCAGGTCTGCAGCATATCAATTTGATGTGTATAATTGATAAGCAAACATTTTTTTACAGGTTGTTAAATGGTGAGGCCACAATGTAGTATATATAATGTTGATTAAAGTGTTTTTTTGGTACAAAAAGGTCAGAGACATTAGCAAGTTAAAAGAAAGTGTGAACTGTGTTGTTATACTTTTAACCTTTATGTCTTTCCTTTCCTATAATTGACACCACATGTTTACTGTGCATATTTTGGACAAATTTCAAGTTACAAACACTAAATATATATATACATATACACACATACATATATATGTATATATATATATATATATGTTTATCCTGCAATAAGCTTAATACAAGACACTTTGCCATGAATCCGTCAGTGTGGGCTGCTAATGTTATCATTGTAATAGTTAGGAAGAGGACAATTTAAGCAACCACAGTAGCATATCCACCCCGTAAAATGCCATAGGTGTAAAGTAACAGTAACTCTGAAAAGGATTAAAATGGACATCTAAATGATAATTACTGGGTAATTTTGTTTTGGTTATAATTTGTGGTGTTATTTTTATAACTGACATGAGACATAATATATTTTTCAGGGTTCTTCTAGAGTTAAGCAACAAATGGAATCTGTCACAAAGTATTTGCAGGTCCTGTTAGAAAAAAGCTGTAATGCTGCTGCAATGCTACCCAGACTGAACATTTTTCAGTCTGTACATCAGCGGAATACTTTGCTAACAAGGTAATGACTGTAGACATCTGGGGTATAATAAAGGCCTCTTGCCTGACCTTTAGAGAACCTCATCTTCTCACTTAATGACAAGCTGGCAAGATAACATTTCAGGATTTATCAAGCAAATTCTACACAGTATTTCTCTTACCATGATACTTGGCACTGCTTTTGCAGAATTTGGAGGGGAGTGCTGGGTTGGAGTCAGAGGAATCGAGTTCAGATTTTGGTTCACCTCCTCCTGTCTTGTGCCCTTGGGCAAGTTCTTTAAGCTCACTGGGCCTCAGTGTACCCATCTGTAAAATGAGCTATTTGAACTAGAGAACCTCTTCAGTTTCTTTCTGCTTTAAATCTATGATTTAGGGAAACTTTTCCACTTGAGAACAGGTAGGAACAATTAAAAAACCCACCCGTTTGCTTCTATTTTAATTTTGAGAGACACAGGAAAATCAAATCCATTTCTTCTCCTATAGTCTTTGGCATCCCACAGTCGAGACTGAGACAACGACTGATGTTTGCACCAGGAAATTTTGGCTACGTTTCTTACCATTTCATTCACACAAATATTTCTTAATTATCTACCTTAATGGTAGAGACTGTGCTAGGCACTGGGGATCTAGAGATAAAAACATAACAATTCCTGGCCTCAAGCGCCTTACTCAAGTGAATTATTGGAAAATACAATACCATATGCAAATGAATTACACTAGGCAATTCGGAGGAGGAAGAGCGTTAGTAGGGCTACAACACCCTCAGTCTGCTGAAGGCCATTGGTCTCCATATGTCAGAATCGTTCTAGTAATGACTAGTGTATCTCCAAATACAACCTAGTACCTAAACATCTATTTTCAGGGAAAGGGCGGTAATTGGGAAAAATATTAAAATAAGATATTTTTTCCTCCTGATTCCATTTAATTTGATAAATACTATTTCTTTATTATATGAATTATCTGGTTATGCCATGAATTAGAGATAATGCCACCTATGGAAAACATAGGTAATTTTGAAAAAGAGAGAAGGAATGGAAGAGAGAGAAGAGAAGAAAAGAAAGGAAAAGCAAGAGAAGGAGAGGAGAGGAGAGTAGAGGAAAGGAAAGGGATGGAGAAGACAGGGGAGGAGAAAAGAGGGAAATATTTAATGAGGTTAGTGAGTACATGAATTACCAGGGAAAATCTCAAACTCATTACAAACAAATCTATAAAAATAAAGACTCCTATACAATGAAAATTGAATTCTTAACAATAACTCTAAAGAAATGAGATACACAATTTTTTTTCTGAAAGGAGGATGGCAGTTCATTGCCTCTCCTAGGTCCCAATGAGAATATCTTTCCATGAGGCCACCTAGAATTTCAAATTCTTGGGAAAGGAAGAGACTATTAGTTTTCTTTTCCACCCATCGAAAGTTCAGCCTTTTAGCCAGACATCCACATAGGAAGTGAAAAGAAACAAGATTCCCTGCTGCTTTTTCCTGCAGGAAAATAGAAGAAGCAAACCAAAAGAGTTCTATCTTCTATTCTCTAGTCCACTTGGCAGAACAAGTGGAGAGAGCTAAGAGGTGGAAAAGGCCTTGGAGATCATCTGGTCTGATTCCCTCATCTAAGGTCGATTTTTTTCCTACCTTCATTATTTGGACACTTGGCATGCACAAGCTGTCACCTTTCCTAACTAAAGCCCCTGAGATCTTAAAATGTTAGGCACAGGGATGACAAAAAAAAAATAATACAAATATATCCTACTATTGCCTCAGCTATGATGTTAGTGCAGTGTGCACAATAGCCCTATTTGTAGGTGGGTATTTAATCCTAAATCTTATTCTTCAGAGCATTTTTACATGATACACTTCTCAGTGCATTTACCACACCTTGTTATTTTAGTGACTTTTGTCCATCTTTCTTATCCATAGCGTTTAAGATTACTGTTTAAAGACAGTGGGGAAAATGCCAACTACTACTTTTAATATCTAACAATGCTTAGCACAGTACCTTGCACATGGTAGGAGCACAGAAAATATTTGTTAAATAAGTGAACAAATGAAATTTCAGACCAGTGATGTAGAAATACTATTATCCTGTTACTAGTCCCCAGAGATTATTTGGCAGCTAAGTGGTACAGTGGTAAGAGTCCTAGTCCTGGAGTCAATGACGACCTGAGTTTAAAAGCAGCCTCAGACACTCACTATGTAACCCTGGGATATCACTTGACCTCTGTCTGCCTCAGTTTCTTTAACTGTGGGGTAGGAATAATAATAGCACCTACCTCATAGGTTTGTGAGAAACAAATAAGATAATGTTGGTAAAGTGCTTAGCACAGCCCCTTAGTAAATGATTGTTCCTTCTCCCCTTCCCCCCTTGTCAGTCTGCCTTTTTCTAGGGGAGCACATGCTAGAATTGGGAAAGTTTCCACAATTTCTTATTTCCACAGATTGGAAATCAAGATGTGCTCTCTTCCCGCCTACCTCCGCCCAATATGGTAGGAAAGAGATCGGATGCCCTGCCAGGTCAGTACAAGTTTGAAGAAATTCGAATGGTCCTTGAACTCCAATCTCAGAATGACACAGTTTATTAGAGCAGTTGGGGATTGAAATAATGCCGCTGGAATGAAACTGGTTTATCTCAAACAACTTTGATTTCCATTTACAAAAACTGTACTTTGTAGTATCAGAATTTAGAGGTGACTGAGAAGCAGAATTCCATTCACCCAGGGGCTGTCCCTGCTAATATTTCTGTGCTGGTGAATCCATTGTCCTACAGAACAGAAAGAGACACTCACCTTCTATAGACTTAAGGATTAGAACACATTTAACTTTTGAAACAGTGAAAACCCAAAGTCATGTTTCTGTGATTGATGGAAATTTTGGGTAAATGTATTAGAAGCCAAGTAACTATGGTTCTTTGGGGGGATGCTTTGGGTTTTTTACTTTTTTACTATTCATGACATAGTCAGATAATTTATATAAGAAAGAGAGTTGATTGAATTAAATGGAATCAGGTGTAAAAAAAGGTTTAATTTTAAATAAATAATATTTTAATCTTTCCCAATTATTGCCCTTTCTCAGAAAACAGATGTTTGGGTCCAAGGTTGCATTTTCATTTGTTTTCATTTCAGTCTTATTTGTTTTAAATTAGTTTTTATGGAAAATACATTATTTTCTATTCAGGAATTCATTAATGGAACAAAACAATTCTAGTATATAAGAGAAGATATAAGAATACTGAAGTTGGAAACCTGTTTGTGTCTTTTTTTCCCATGACTAACCCATGTCTATTCTCTATGAAATTGATGTCAAAAAAGTATTATATATTTTCAGTGGGAAATAGAAGGCTGCCCTCTACTATCCTTGTCAGGACGTCGTATCCCTTTAATCATACTTTTCATTTCAGTACATTGAAATTTCCGTTACCAAGGACAACATCATAAATAAAAGTGTTTGTGAAATTTTTACCTGCAGCTTCCTAACTTTGTGCATTAAGCATGAGACGAACAGAGAGGTGGTCAAATGTGAAAATTTATAATCATTTATTACGTACGGCTGAGGCGAGAGGGGAATAAAAGCGTGAAGGCATACATCTATAAACTGGAGCAGAAAAGCTTAAATGAAAAGTAAAGTGAATTTCTGTGTCTTGTCATAAAGTAATGAGAAGCTAGAGCTTTTATTCATAGCAACCCAAGATGCATTTACTCTCAATCTAGCTTTAGCAGTAAACGCTTCCCTGATGTATTGCTTTGAACTTACAAAGAAATATTTGTGCTCTACATAATAGTATAGTTAGGAGAATTACTGCATGGTTGAGAGGATTCTATAAAGGTTTATAGCTGGTGGTGTTACTGTAATTTAATCACAATGTAGCTAATGTAGTGCTTTAATATCTCAGGTTACTTTTTTTATTTACCATTTATTAGTAACTGACAGAGTCAATCATTGCTACATCATAAACAAATCACAGAGGGATTCTATAAAAACCCGAAAATTTCCGAAGAGATGTACTGGGGCTGTTTTACACTAGCTGCGTGCCTTATAATGAGTTAACCATCAAATTATTGTTTGATGGGATAAGTCAGGGTTCTTGTTCTCAGGTTATCAGCCAAAGAAAACCAGGTGAGCATTTGGGGTCATGAGTACAATTAGTATTGCATATCTTTTGCGCAGAAAAATAAGTCATCAGTTGGGGATGCTTAGATAAAGAATGCTTCTTCAGATGGTATACACAAGTGGTGTTAAACTCGGGTAGAAATGGGGCCGCTAAACCATATATAAAAGTCCCTAAAGGCCAGATATTGTCTTAGAAGACCAAGTGTTATCTATGTGCTATTGTGCTTTCATTTATTTTGTTAAATGTTGCCCAATTACACTTTCATTGGGTTATTACACTTGGGAGTGTTGCTGGCCTTGTGTAGCCCTGGTCTACACTGTCTTAATTAAGTTTTTTATCCTAATAAACCCTTCCCCTTGGCACATGCTTAACACACATTTCTATCTTTACATCTCTCAAAAAAACTGAGTGCAGTGGTGACTACTACCTTGGAGAATGCTGTTTAACGTAGGCACATTTCCTTTAGCACAAACGGTGGGAACAATTTTTATAATGATGACTGGTTGTTGCATAAATCTATTCTTCAGAACTTGTCACTAAAATAACAGATGATTCTAAGAAAATTGAAATCCTGAACATCTAAATACTATTTAACCACAACATCTAAGATAATTTCTCTCTCTCCTTCCTTCCACTCCACCATCATTATAGTAGGTACTTGACAAATATTTTGTGGATTGGCCTGATTTTTCTTATTTTTTTTCATTATTAAGAACCTATGGGCATAATCTCAAGAGACTACACCAACCACTAAAATGCAATTGTAATGATTTCATGTATAGAACACAATTCACTCACTATTCGCATCCCTACTCTTAGCCTTGTTGATGCTCAGTGAGACCCTGGGCCACTGAAAGACTGAATCAAGAGGGAATCACCAGCTCATAGATCTAAAGCTGCAAGGGACATCAGAAACCTTCTAGTCCAACCCCTTCATTTTAAAATCAGGGAAACTGAGGCCCAGGGAGTCTAAGTAACTTAAGCGAGGTCACACAGGTAGTAGGGGCCTTCCATCTCCAGAACAAGCAATCTGTCCACTATCACATGCTGCTTCCTTTGGAACTGGATCTGCCCATACTTCTGACCTACAAATTCATTCCTATGTCACTATATTTCACTCTGTTCCATGTTATTTCCACTATTTGTCATTTACAAAGCACTATATTAGAGGCATATGGGAATGCAAGAATGAAGGAGAAATCCAGTCCTAAAAAAGTTTATGATCTATCAATCAATCAACATTTATTAAGCACCTACTTAATGCAGAGAGAGATAAAAGACAAGCCTGGCCCTCAAGCAGTTTACAATCTAACTGGTGAGTAGGGATTTGATAGGGGAGACGACATGCAAATATATACGAAAATATATGTGTGTGACTACATATGTATGTATGTGTATGTGTGTGTGTGTGTGTGTGTGTGTGTATAAAGTACGTATATGGAAAATTGAAAGGAAGGCAACAGAATTAGAAGGGGTTGGGGAAGGACTGCTATAGAAGGAAGGGTTTTAGTTGGGATTTAAAGGAAGCCAGGAAAGTCAGTAATCTCAGCGGAGGAGAGAGAGCATTCCAGGCACGGGGAATAGTCAAAGAAAATGCCAGGAGCCGGGAGATGATCTTGTTTGTGAAACAAGCAGGAGACCAGCGTCACTGGATGGAAGAGTATGTGTCAGGGAGTCAGGTGAAAGAAGACTGGGAAGATAGGAGAGGGGTGACAACAGCCAGCCTTTATATGGTGTTTTAATATTTATAAAGTAGTTTACAGACAGCATCTCATTTTTTCCTCACAACAACCCTCTGAGGTGGGTGCTATTATAATTCCTGCTTTACAGAGGAGGATCCTTTGGCATACATATAGTAGTAGATATTTGAGGTGAGGTGAGGTGAACCCAGGTCTTTCTGATTCCAGATTCAGTCTTCTATCCATCATGCTCTACTGCTTCTCAAGCAGAGATAATGTGGACATACAAATATTCATATCCCCAATGCCTACTTAATAAATAAATATTTGTTTACTGATTGATTCCTAAATATACGCTCTTCCCACCTCCTGCTTCTGACCTTGTATGTCTGGAAAAGTGGGAAGAGTAGCCGTTACTGAGGATGGTGGCCAGGCCCATCATGTTCTGTGTTCTATAGCAGAGTTTTAGACTTATTTATGTGCATTTATACATTTTTGGGGGTTCTTTCATTAGGAAAAAATCTAAATAAAAAGTAGGAAGTATTTTGTGGGAGCCTACTATATGATGTGAAAAAGGTTGGAGATTTGCAAGATTTAAAAAAAAGTAAGTTCTGCAGCTTGTCCTAAAGTAGCTGATAAAGTATTTGAGGGCACAAGGCTCACACACAAAGCCTGATCATGTGAATGGTGAATAGTGGACTCTGCACTTCAGGGAGACCTATACTGCTGGTGCCAGGCTATGGGACTGGGGAGGCAGGTGGAAATGGAAGGGGCTCTCACAAGACAGATTGTGCTTTAAAAGACCTGAGGCTTAGTAAGGTACGGAATGAGACATACATTTTTGGATATGGCCAACACAAGAATCTCTTTTGCTTGACTAACATATTTATTCCAAGAGTTTTTTTTTTCAAAAGAGAGATAAAATAAAATTTTTTTCATTAAAAACAAAATTGCATTAAAGGAGACCTGAGGTTCATGTTGAATTAGTTTATAAACTTCCCCTCTTTTCTTACCTAATACCCAACTTCAACACTAAAATAAGGCTTCTGTCACTCCAAAGATACATATTGCCTAGTAGTGGTGTTGGGTTTTTTTTTTTTTAAATAAAACGATTGTATGAAAGTTCAGTAAAAACAAATGCTCTCAGTCTTGGGAGATTGGGTCTGAGAAAACAGCAGCTGTACCACTAATGCTATTTTGTGAACCATTTCTATATCCAAATGATTCATAAGTTGCTGGGTCCTAATGAGGAGAACCCACAAGGGTCAAACCAAGCAGTGGTGAGTGACCCTTTGTGAGTGGTGAAATTGAGCTATGACTTTTATAACAAAAAGGAAACAGACCAACTGATCTCTGTCTGGTGCAGGGCCATGAAAGGAATGGGACTGTAATTCTCTTTCTGCTTTCTGGCCCTGACCTATGGTTTTATTGGCATAAGGAACTCCCGAAGAGCAAACTCCCTTTACCAGTGCAGAGTACCTGCTATGCAACTTCAGGTCTTGGAGAGTTATCTGGAGCACTAAGAGGTGAAGTCAGTTAATTAGCTAATAAGCATTTATTGAGTACCTAGCCCTGTGCTAAAGCCCTGGGGATACAAAGAAAGGTTAAGTGACTTGCTTGCTTGGAGGCACCCAGACAGTAAACTTCAGAGGGAAGATTTGAAGGCAGGTCTTAGTAATTCTGAGACTGGCTCTCCATTTACCACGCCCCCCTGTCTGTTTCCATGACCAATTAGCATTAGATACGTGTGATCAACCAAAACAAAACAAAACAAACCAAATATTCACTGGATTTCTACTAATGACCATCTGACTAACTTTTAGTCCCTGAGCTAAAAGATCGTCCACATTGCCTTTTAGTCTTCTCTGAGGTCCTAGAAAAATGCTGGGAGCTTTGGGGGGTAATTTTAACCAGCATCCACTTGAGGGCAATACCAGAAAAGGTAAATAACTTGCTGCCTGACACAGGGATAAGTATTACTATTAGAATCAATCTCTATTTGTACTGACTGTATAAAAAATGAATATTCAAGCTATTTTAGGCCTTCCCGTTAAAACGCCAAAGCTATGTGTTGGTCTGAGTGATCCCTTTTAAGAAAGGAAGGCTTAACTATTCATATGCTATAAAATTCACTGGAATGTATTTTTATCCTACTCTGACCCTTTATTGTGGAATGGAGCTGGCTTTGGTTTTTCAAAGGCCCTCCCAGCAAGATCCCCTTCCCTCTTCCCCCACTCCCCTCCTCCCTCAGCTTGGAAAGACCTTGGCAACAGGTCATGACTGCTTCCTAGTAACAGCAAAAGTAAGTCTGGAAAAACTCATCACTTGCAGTTGGACCAATGGGTGATATACTCTCTGCCTAGGGTAGCATATGAAACCGGTAGCATGCGCTCATTCTGTATTTGTGTCCTCAATACTTCGCACAATTTTTGGCACTTTGTAAGTAGGAACATAACAAATGCTTATTGATTGCTTGCCTGTGATCTCATTGATGTCATATTCCCTCCTGAGGTACAGATAGCAGCCCGCCCATATTTCTAAGCTGTATGTAGGCTGTCCCTAAAGTCTGGACACATAGGAAATCTCATTAACTATGCATATTTTCAAGAAATGAAATGAAGGAAATTTTCAACAACATTTTATTTAATTAGCATAAATTTTAGCTATGACGATTTCATATGGAATAAAAGCTTTCATTAGCTATTGGGAACTATTTTCCATATTAATGAGATTAATTTAATTAAATTAACTAAAAAGATTTCTTGTGTCTCCTATGTCTTCCCATAAAATCTCATTTATGCTAATTAAATAAAATGCTGTTGAAAATTTCTTTCATTTCATTTCTTGAAAATATGCATAGTTAATGAGATTTTCTATGTGTCTAGACTTTAGGGACACCCTGTAGTTTTAGGGTTGGAGAGGATCTCAGAATTCCGCCCATTCATTTTACAAACATGGCAATCCCGCTCACATGGTGACTTGCCCATAGGGAATAATGGCAGAACCAGGCTATGAACACATGTACCTTCTCATTCTGTGTTATTTTCATCCTTGGACTTTAGGAAATCATCTCTCAGCTTTGCTAAGCACCAACTGATGACTTATTTCTACGTGCAAAAGATATGCAATATGAGTTGTATTCATGACCCCAAATGTTCACCTGGTTTTCTTTGGCTGATGACCTGAGAACAAGAACCCTGACTGATCCCATCAAATATTATTGACTTAGAAAACCAGGTGTTAACATTATCTGTGTTCTATTGTGCTTTTATTTATTTTTTAAAATGTTACCCAATTACATTTTCATTGGGTTCTACACTTGGCAGTGTTGCTGGCCTCGTGTGGCCCTGGTCTACATTGTCCTAATGAAGTTCTTTGTTCTAATGATGAACCTGATTGAGACTCTTCCCCTTAGCATGTGCTTAAAATACATTTCTGTTTCTACATCTCTCTAAAAAACTGAGTGCAGTGGTGACT
Organism: Pseudocheirus occidentalis; assembly: GCA_028646575.1. Classification (NCBI taxonomy): domain Eukaryota; kingdom Metazoa; phylum Chordata; class Mammalia; order Diprotodontia; family Pseudocheiridae; genus Pseudocheirus; species Pseudocheirus occidentalis. The sequence continues at coordinate 82,575,701 of CM053593.1, read as the reverse complement.
ACTACCTTGGAGAATGTTGTTTATTGTAGGCACATTTCCTTCAGTACAAACAGTGGGAACAATTTTTATAATGATGACTGGTTGTTGCATAAATCGATTCTTCAGAACCTGTCACTAAAATAACAGATGATTCTAAGAAATTTGAAACCTTGAACATCTAATACTATTTAGCCACAACAACTAAGATAATTTTTCTCCCTCCTCCCCATCTTACAGTAGGTACTTGACAAATATTTTGTGGATTGGCCTGGTTTTTCTTAACTGTTAATTTTAACAATCTATGTGCAGTACCCCTATTACCTGGGGCAGCCTGGCGGTGCAGTGGATAGAGGACATGACTCAAAAACAACTTTCAAGATTACCTTCATTTCATCTATTCTGTATAGAGTGATCCAATAGTTTAATATTTATTAAAGCTTATAACTGTGCTAAGATTTTTGAAGGCCTCTGAATATCTTGAATATACCTAGTGACTTATATACTGTCTCACCCACTAGACTAGAACATACTCTTTTTAAGGGCAGTTACTGTTGAGTTTTTTTTAATCTTTCTTTGTATCCCTAAGATCTTAACAGTGACAGGCATACAGTAAGTGCTTAATAAATGCTCAAGGGGGCAGGTATGTGGCATAGTGGATAGAGAGCTGGGCCAAGAATCAGGAATACTCATCTTCTGTAGCTGAAATTTGACCTCAGACACTAACTAGCTGTGTGACCCTGGGTAAGTCACTTAACCTTATTTGCCTAGTTCCTCATCAATAAAAATGAGCTGGAGAAGGAAATGGCAAAGTACTCCAGTATCTTTGCTGAGAAAACCCCAAAATAGGGTCACAAGAGTCAGACTGAAAAAATGACTAAACACCAACTACAAATGCTGATAGAACAACTCAGTGCCCCAGAACAGTGTCTGGAGAGAGCTGTGTATTGGCTTCCTCATTATGGTGATCTCTTTATTTCAACTCAGCTTTTGCAAACTGGTGGTAATCAAGTTCAGTATCTTTCCATTTCCCATTTTTAAGGAATCTGCAGCTTATTTAAGTAAAGCAAGTGGAAAAGTATTGAAGTTTTTTTTTACAGTGTCTTCTCATCTTTTTCATCTTTTTTTTCTTTCAGATTTGATGCTAATTTTGAATTATAATCTCACTTGATAATAGTAGTCTGATTACACCCAGACACATTGGTTCTGATGTGATTCTCATATCAATAGCCCATTGTTTTCTCTCTCTCTCTCTCTGGTGTGTGCGTGTGTGTGCGTGTGTGCGTGCGTGTATGTGTGTGTGTGTGTGTGTGTGTCAGAGAGAGAGAGACAGACAGAGATAGAGACAGAGAGACAAAGAGACAGAGAGAGAAAGAGAGAAAGAGAGAGGAGACAGAGAGAGAGAGAAAGAGAGAGAGAGAGAAAGAGAGAAAGAGAGAGAGAGAGAGAGAGGAGACAGAGAGAGAGAGAGAGAGAGAGAGAGAGAGAGAGAGAGAGAGAGAGGTAGATTAGTATTCACCATGTTCAGTGCCTTCTGATTCTCTTCTGGAAGAAAGTATTCATGATGTCTAGGCATATAACTTCTAAATACTCTGTACAGAAGCCTTTGACCTCTCATTTCTTAAACCTGAGCCCTATTTTCCCCACACAGTTCTTACCACCCTCTTTTGTACTAACGTCGTCGAGTTTTCAGGTATATGTTGACTGGTTTGGGGGAATCTTTTTAAGTTCTTTATAAAACTTTACTGCTTCTTCATCTCTCTCAGCAGGTGTTGATGGCTAACTGTAATTGTTTTCACTGTGGTCTGTGCTTAAGATCATCATGAAAACTGCAAGATAGAAGGACAAAGGGTACTGTGCAGTGATATTTCTTACGGTCCTCCAACCTCACCGAGACAGAACCTGTGAGCCGTGCTTTCACTGAGATGACCCTTCCCTTTAAACTTCTATTTTATCCTAAGAATATTATTGTTGCTATGGATCATTTTTTTTTCAATAGTATTTCAGTTCTCTGGTCATTGGACTTCTGACGTCTGCCTTCTTGAGATATAGCTGGGTGGTGTAGCAGACAGAACACTGGACTTTGAGTCAGGAAGATCTCGGCTCAAACCTCTACCTCACATACTGCCTATCATAACCCTGGGCAAATCACTTTGTCTCAGTTTTCCCAAATGTGAAAATGAGGACTTGATAACAAAAGATCCCTTCCAGCTCTAAATCTATTCTGTTAAGAAAGAACTGACAGAGTACCTGGTATTGATGGTTATAGAAAGTCTAAAAGCTATGTGATTCATCAGATTCTTTGCACACACAACCCCCCCCCCCACTACATCATGTCTACCATGGAAATGGACAGGGACCATATAGAAGTAAAGGAAGTTAATTTTTTCTTTGTTTTATGAGTTTTATAGCCAAAGCTATCAGCTAGTGGTTAACTTACTGGTAATGAGTCTCTCAAAAATTAACTATGTTGGTCCTTGGATATCCAGCATATTCTATTGCTGGAACCTTACTGGAAGCTTTTTTCAGAGGTTACACTCTGCCATCATAACCTTTGAGAACCTGGACCAGCTGAAGCAGGTAGGTGGCATACTGGATAGAGTGTTATAGACTTTATATGTGCTGTAAACATTTATGTATGTATGTATGCTTGTATGTACACTTTAGTCCAGCAGATCTGAATTGAATTCCTGCCTCAGACACTTATTAATTGTATGACAATGGCTAAATCCCTTAATCTTTCTCAATTTTAGTTTCCTCATCAGTAAAATGGGAATTACCTCCCAGAGCAGAAATCATGATAAAATAACACAAGATATGTTTATAAAAAGAGAGAAAAGTGACAATTGTTGGAAGACATATGGGAGATCAAGCGTATTAATGCACTGTTGGAGGAGGTGTGAAGTGGTTCAGACATTCTGTAAGGCAATTTGGAACTATATCCCCAATGTCTAAAAACTGCATACGGTGTTTTGACTACTAGGCACGTACCCCAAAGAAAATCAAAGACAGAGCAAAAAGATCCACGAATACAAAAATTATTTATGGCACCATTTTTGGTTGTAGTAAACAAAACAAAACAAAACAAAACCTTGTAAACACAGTGGGTTCCTATCAGTTAAAGAATAGCTGAACTGTTATGAGAAAATAGTGAGCTTTAAGAAATAATGAAAGGACCTGCTAGCTGGTGCAGTGGATAGAGTGCTGGAACTGGAGTCAGGAAGACCTGAGTTCAGACACCAGATGCCTCAGACACCAGTAGCTGTGTGACCCTGGGCAAGTCATTTAACCCTCTTTGCCTCAGTTTCCTCATCTATCAATTGAGCTGGGGAAGGAAATGGCAGACCACCTCAGTATCTCTGCCAAGAAATCTTCAAATGGGGATCATGAAGAGTCAGACATGACTGAATCAACTGAACAAAGATGTGACAGAAAGGACAGCTTCAGAGAAGCCTGGGAAGACATATAAACTGATATAAAGTGAAGTAAGCAGAACCAGAATTATCTATACCATGACCGCAACACACTGTAAATGAAGACAAATTGATAAAACTTAAGAGCTCAGATCAGTGAAGTGACCAATCACAACTCCAGAATGCTAAAAATGAACCATGCCTCCTGCCTCTTGCTGAAGAAGTGATAGATTGTAAGTGCATAAGAAGTCATGCATTTTCAAACATGACCAATACAACACACACATGTGCACATGCATACACACCATAGAGACCTCTGGGTCACTTCCTTATTGTGATGAGGCAATGGAGGACTTTGCAGAGATGAAATATAAAAAATCCAAAGTAGTTCTAAGTCCCATGTGATCACCTTCCACTGCTGTTGCATTACTAACAGAGTAATAATAAAGAGCAGATTAAAATTCAAATGCTATTTAGACAATATACAGTTTTATTGAGATACTTGTCCAATGACCAGTGAGTTGATACACTCCTAACAGAACTAAATTATATAAATATTGACATTCTTGCTATAAATGAAACTGTAAGGCAGAAAGATCTTATAACTAAATGGAAATATGGCTTCCAAGTCTCCTTGGAGAGGCCAAGGAAGGAGCCATCAAAGTTGAGTTCAGTAGGAAGAGTGTAAGTACAATACTTGGAATCAGGAGAGTCAGTCAATCAGTTAACAAGCGTTTATAAAGCACCTTCTATATGCTAAGCATGGACTAAGTGCTGAAGACTAAAAAGAAGGGAATAAAGTAAAAAACAGTTCCTGTCCTCAAGGAGCTATCTGCCTCTGACATTTATTAACTATGTGATCACATGCAACCTCTTTGAATCTCAATTCCTTATCTATAGAATAGGAATTACAATATTCCATGAATACCTATCTCATGGAGCTCTTGTGAGGATCAAATGATGTATGTAAAGTGATTTGTGAATCTTGAATCAACTATTATTTCCATTATTATGCAGCCAAGAAGCATCATTTCATAGGACCATTGGTCATTTCAGATTTCATTACTTATGATAGAACCACCATGAATATAGATGCAATTTATCCACCAACATTTGTTGCAAAGGATGAAGAAATGAAGAAATTCTACAAAGAGACTCCAAATTAAGTAAACATCTGTTGTGATTCTCAAAGACTTTGATATTAAGGTACGTTCAGGGGAGAATGTGGGGATATATTGAAAACATAATTTTGGAATAAAAGATGAAAAAATGCAAAAGCTTATAGAGACTCTTCAGAGCCTTGGTGCCTGAATAGCCTGAACATATCTTCTTTAGAAGAGAGTTGGAAAGTGATGGACATTGTATGAGAACTGAACATAATCATAAAAATGCAATCTACCATATTTTAACAGACAAAGAAATAATTCAGAATCAGCTTTCTATATGTAGTTGGATCATCAGCTGGTTAGAGGAAGGGCAAAATGTCGTATGTCAAATCAGACATAAGATAGAGGAACACTGGCTTGCTAAAAGTGCTTGTGATTGTCCCATTGGATATCCTGTATAAAGTCTCATCACAAAGGAATATTATGAAATGATTAGGAACCAAGCTACTGGAACGTACAAAGCCTATGTCCAGGTATAGCCAGTTATTCAGAATAGTGACTTATATGTTATATAAGTGTTATAAAAGACAGATAGATATATATGACCAGAAAAAAGATTGTCTTGTCAGTCATGGAATGAAAGATAGAAAACTTGGAGCTCTGCACTGATTGGGAAAATACCATATTTTGCCATGTATTGTTGCAGCTTTTACGACAAATTTTTTTGCAAAAAAAGTGCAGAGCGATCATCATGTGAAGCCTTTTTTTTTTTTTGAGGGCAACTGGGATTAAAGTGACTTGCCCAAAGTCACACGGCTAGTAAGTGTGTCAAGTGTCTGAGGCCAGATTTGAACTCAGGTACTCCTGACTCCAGGGCCGGTGCTCTATTCACTGTGCCACCTAGCCACCCCCATGTGAAGCTTTTTTTAAAAAATTGCACCAGTATTACATAAAAAATCATTTATTACTAAACTGTCTTTGGTGCAAGATTAGGACGCATGAAATACTCATGAACTTATGTTCAAATTGGGAAGCTATAAGTCTTACCATATCACATGACTCACTCGTGGCAGCTTCTCCTACCCTTGTGCTCCCCTTGCGCCTACGGTACTTCATTGGTTTGAGTAACAATATTGTTAGTACTGCAGTGCTCTAAACAAACCTGACTTTCAGAAATATACTGACAATGCATTTACTGAGAATTCTAGGCTGCCTGTTTGCAATAGGCAAGAGATAAATGTGTATCTATATGCCACTGGTGAACATATTGTTGCTCTGTTTACCTTTTAAGCAGTGTGACGAACAGAATTATAGCATGTGACAATTACATGATGAAAGGTTATAAACCATTTTTTGTAATGAAAAAAGGTGTGACAATTATGCAGTGGCAAAAATTATGTGAAGAAATACAGTATCAAAAGACCTGGAGAAAGGGTTTTATGACCTTGAGTAGATCTTCTATGGAGTACTTACTGAAAGTCATGATCAAGAATTACATTTTTCTATGAAAAGGCATCAAGGGCTTGTATTCTACTAATGGGGAGGGCCTATTTTGATAAACCCACAAATCCATCAAATATCAAAGTAGCAAGATTTTTAGAATTTAATTTATAATCCATTTTTTAAAACCAAGTAACTATTTTGTAAGTCTTTGTTCTGTATAGATTTGCCCCAAATGATAAAATTCTAACCTGCTCTGACCTGAACAGACCTGCTTTGTACATCCAACTCTAGTGAGGCACAGAAATCAGACTCAGGTGCAGTACCCTATCTGGAGCCTTAGCTAGACATTCTGTAGGGGGAAAAAAATAAGATTTGCAAATGCAAGGTGATTATAGTTTGAAGACCAGACAAGAGGCAGAATAAGAACTCAGAATTTTGTCATAATTAATCCTACTCACCATAAATATCCCATCTCTGAGGCAAGAAAATGTAAAATTATAGGAAAACAGGAATCTTTAGATGAAAAAAAAAAATCACGTACTGCAAGAGTGCCCTAAAAAGTTAAGCTTAATCTCAACACATATACTTGACCACTAAGTGACATAATGGATAGAGGGCTAGACTAGATGACAGGATGACCTGAGTTCAAATCCTGCTAGCTATGTGACTCTGGGCAAGGTATTTCACCTCCCTCAAGCCTCAGTTTCAAAATCCATATAATAGGAAAATTAATATTCCCTATCTTACAAGGTTGTTGTGAGGATCAAATAAAATAGCATATGTGAACCATTTTTAAAAATCTTAAAGTACCATATTGTTATTTAATATCTGAATAGCATTTTGTGATGCTATTTTTGTCATCGAGCGTTGTTTATTGAGGTCTCGTGGTGTTTTTGAATGCTTGAGGAAGCCACTTTTGACATTTTTTAATGGTCTTTATAAGAAGAAGCCTTGGATGTGAAACGGATTTTGAGGATGGGTGGTAAAAACTACTAATAGCATCAGAACCAGTTAAAGAGTAATCCTTAGCTATTCTATGCAGAATAATTTATATGCTAAAGCTAATCTGTTCAGTTGAAAGGAATGAGCCAGTGACTTGGTATCTGTGTTAACTCTCTAAAGATTAGAAAATGAGATAATTTTGAGAGCTTTATACAGATCAAAGTCCTCTAGCCCATTTTTTTATCCATCTTTTTTTCCTTCAGAGAAGAAAAAAAAACCCAAAGTAATAGGGAACATAGAGGAAAACAGTTGATTGGAACACAATCTGGTATTATACTAAAAATGTCACTAAACTGTATGTACCCTTTGCTCCAGAGATCTCACTTTTAGGCATAGACTTCAAGGGGGTCAAAAGGACAAAGGTTCCCTATATCTAAAATATATTTAGCAGCACTTGTGATATCAAAGAACTGGAAACAAAGTGGTTGCTCATTGAATCCATGGCACATAGACGTAATGGGGTATTGTTGGTTACAAGGAATAACAAACATGAAGAATTTAGGAAAAGTTGGTAAGACTAACTTGAACTCTCACAAAGCTGAAGTAAGCAGAACCAGTAAAACAATTTTCATGAAGAGTATTTTATTGTAAAAGCAAATAATGTTAAATGACACCAACAGAGAGTGGCTGGCATTTATTGGCTTTAAGGATTGCAAAGTGCTTACATGAGTTATCTACATGGCTCCTCCCAACAGCCCTGGGAAGTATCTGTTTTCATTATCTCCATTTTACAGGTGGGGAAACCAAGGCTGAGAGAATTTAAGGGGCTGGCCCAATAGGTCAATGCTGCCAGACTGGGCAATGCTCTGATTTGTTTTGCTTACATTGTACGTTGCACATTGCTACAAGTACTATTGGGAGTCATTGGAAGATGCCAATGATGTAAAAAAAAAAAAAGCATCAATAAAACCTTTTCCTTAAAAATAAAAGGAAGGGAAAGAGAAGAAAAGAAAAACAGTTTTAAAATTTCACTGAAATCAGCAGAAGAATTCTTTGAGAGACTGGTAAACTGACTGGAGAAAGTTGAGTAATACAAATTGTTCACTGATTGCAAGGAAAAAAACACCCTGGGGAGAAAGAAGGAATACTAGGAATAGGTCCATGAGGTTTTCAAGCACATAAAATCCAAATAGGAGAAAGGGGGAGCTTTTCTTCCTTCAAAAGGAATAATAAATAAGTTAAGCACTAATTGATAGCAGTTGAAATTTAGTGTGAGAAAGTACTAATTCTGTGCCTAGTTGCATTTCTTTAAAAACTTAAACTATCTTGATTTTAATTTGTTATGAAAATACTATGAACAAGCAATTAAATGATTTATGCTATTCATTAAATAAGTTATTTTTATTGTGTTAAAGTTTATTTTTTATAATTTTACATTATTTTTGACAACTGGTTAGAATTAAATTCTGTGGCTGAAAGCTCTAAAATTCAGTCATGCCTGGAAAGCGCTTTTTAGCCATTCTGCTCTATTGTAATCTGATGACAATCAATCAAACAATGAATATTTAGTAAGCCTCTACCACACACCAGGCACTGTGCTAAGCTCCAGGATACAAAAAGAGGAAGAGTCTCAGCCTTCAAGAAGCTTCCAATTGAATGAGTTACCTAAATTACAGGTATGATACCTAGAAGTTGCTAACCAACTGCTGGAGGGATTTTCCTTGCAAATGTGAATTTACAAGTACAGGTAATGGAAAATTTTGCAGATAAACATGATCAAGACAAATCTCTTCATTGTTCCTAGTATACTTGCCCTCTCCTCTGCCATCCATCAATCTTCTTTCAAGATCTAGCTCAATCAATCAAACAAGCTTTTATTAAGCATCTCTGTATAAGGCCCTGTGCTCGGCCTTGGGAATATAAAGACAAAAACAACAAAAATTTCAGCCCCGGAAGGGGGTGGGCTTGGTGTGTGTGTGTGTGTGTGTAAACGACCCCTTCAAGAAGTCCTTCTTGACTGATTCTATCATAGTAGCAAGCCTGCCTTACATCAGCACACATATGTTACTTAATAATTTTTCCCTTCCTTCTAATATTTACGTATTGGTATTTTTCCTTTTCCAGTTAGGATAAAATTGACAACTCACAGAATCTTGGTTCTAGAAGGGACAGTGAGTGAGGGGATCATGTGATCTACAGCTAGAAGGTAATTCAGAGGCCATTGAGTATATAACCCCTTCATTTCACAGGTGGGGAAACCGAGGCCTGGAGAAGCTATCTGATTTGTCCAAGGTCTTGCCTGCTAGAATATACACACTCATTAAGGGAAGTTACCTTTTTTTAATTTATATTTTTATTTTTTATACTTTTATTTTTATTTATATCCCCAGAGCTTCATATAGTGATAGGCATGTAATAAGTGCTTAATATATGCTCAGGGGGAGGCATTTAGGTAGCATAGCAGATAAAATGCCTGGACTGGAGTCAGGAAGACTCATCTTACTGAGTTCAAATCTAGCCTCAGACACCTAGCTATATGACCCTGGGCAAGTCACTTAACCCTGTTCACTTGAGTTTCCTTATTGGTAAAATAATCTGGAGATGAAAATGGCAAATCACTATAGAATCTTTGCCAAGAAAACCCCAGAGTCACAAAGAGTTAAACATTACTGGAAAAGGCTGAACAAACGACAAAGCTCACAAAGGTAATAAGTATCTGAGGTAGGATTTAAACTTGGCTCCTTAATTCTTTTCTCTTGCCCCCATCTTTTTATTTTTAATTTTTCTCCCTTGTTCTTTTCTTCTAATGCCTTGCCCTCAACAAATTATTCAGTATCCCAATGAGATAGATCCACTCATCTCCAGCTGTTTGTGTCTATTAAAAAGACTGTGAAGACCCCACCATGGTTAGCAAATATTTTCAAACACAGCTGCTCTAATAATCTTCCTAAAGCTCAGATCTGTCCATGTCACTTCACTGCTTAAAAATCTCCAGTGGCTTCCTATTGCCTCTTGGATAAGCCCTAGCTCGTCAGCTGGACATTTGAAAGCTTTTCAATTCAAGCTCCAGTGCATTTTTTCCATCTTATTTCACATTTCTCCCTGTCCTGCACTATCTATTCCAGTCAAACTGACCTGCTACTGTTCCCAGAATTTGACTTTCCATCTCCCACCTTTGAGTCTTTGCACTAGCTGTCCTCCTTGCCTGGAATGTATTGCCTCCATCTCTTGGGGCTCAGACCCTTAGACTCCTTCAAGATACAGATAAGGAACCACTTCCTACTTGGTCTTTCTTTTCTGATTCCCTGCTAGTTGTTAATATGTTTCTCTGTCTCTGTCTCAGTCTCTCTCTTTCTGTCTCTGTCTCTATCTCTCTCTTTCTCTGTCTCTGTCTATCTGTCTGTCTCTCCTCCCCTCCCTCCTTCCCTCTTTTCTCTCTCTTCTCTCCTCCCTCTCTTCTCTTTCTCTGTCTTTCTCTCCCCCTTTCTTCCTCTCTCTCCCCCGCTCAAATTATCTCTTATGTTGTTACCCATTTGCGTGTTCTGTACCCAAGTGGAACATAAGCTCTTTGAGTCTGCTTTTTTCCTTGTATTCCCAGAGCCCCTCACACAGTGCTGTGAATACCTTCGGCACTTAATAAATATTCATTTAATTGAATTAGAGAACAAAGATGACTTGATGTGACATAAACACTTTGAAACCCGGGAAGCTTTTCAAACTTTAGGTCAGTTGAAACAGCTGCCTGGAACGTAGGTATTTTGTTGTTTGTCCTTGTTTTCAAAGAGGACCAACAGCATCACCATGTTGGTGTAAAATAGTGGATGATGGGGGATGTCTTGACTTGCTTGTGAATTAATTTAAGTGAGGCAGATTTGTGCAAAGTCCTCAACCTCACTCTCTCTTCCAGAGTCATCCAAGTCCAGTGGCAAGACAAAAGTCAAGAAGACTGCCAATGGCCCAGGATGCAGTGGATGACCTTGGTGTCTTTAATGTGTGACTAAGCTCTAAGTCTCCACACTCCTGCTCCAGCCACCTTCATGACTGTTGGAACAAACTGTTCTCATCCTACCATGCCCATACCCTTACTCACGGATGGGTTTGAGGCTTGTTGGTTACCCTCAACCTGGTTAAGTTCTCCTGTTGAGACTCTTTTACCTGGGGTGGCTGATGTGCACGCTAGAGCTTCTGGGAGCCACAGATAAGAGTCAAATGATAGGTGGACACCAAAGATGAATGAACAACTCTGAAAAGGCTCCACAAATCCTCATACCAGAGGTGCTAGTCCTCCCTGAATAGCCCATCTTTGCTTAGAGAACCTCCTGCTTATAAGTCCTATATGTAGCCCCAACAAAGAGAAAAAAGCAAGACTCTGCCTCTCCACCCTCCTTTTGTGGTTTGTTGGTTCATATATTAATAATGTTTGTGGTACTGGAATACACTCCCAGTCACTGCATTTGTGATTACCTGACGCCTAGACTTTACTTTGGTGTTTAATCATCCACAAAAGTGGCTTGTGATTTTTTATCCTCTACTGCTACGCACATTATTTCTTAAATATATTTTGATTTAGCACAACAGGGCTCATTTTTTAAAAAGGGATATAATTATGACGAGCCTTTCAGATATGGAAACTCTACTGCTCAGGGAAGCATTCTGGCTGGTACATCAGAAACTTTTTCAGATTAAGAGGGCTCATGAAAAAAAGATCACACTGATTTGTGTTTATTTGTTGACTTACATATTTAATAACCATTACTCTTATGAAGAAGACAACTATCAATTAATAATACAGAGAACCCTACACATAATTTTCCAAAGATGAACTTTCTCTCATAAAGACTGGTAGGAAAAGGGCACATTGAATAATAAGACACTTCTGGTACTACTCACCCTGTCAGTGTATAGGCTGAAATTTAGACTTCCTGACACATGCTTTTATTTGGTAAAGGTTCAACTGTCAACAAAAAATTTCTAACTCCAATGTTGTACATAGGTGAAAGTAGAATATTGCACAGATGGACTATATCTGAAAAAAAATATGCTTGATAAGATTAATTTGGGAAAATGGAAGGGGATAGAGTGAACAGGGTCTGAGGATCTGTGGAATAAGAGGGTTGTATTAGATGACCCCAAGGTCTCTTCCAGTCCTTTGATATCTTAGGATATCATGATATGGTATCTTCTACTCTTGTAGGAAATAAGAATTGAGTGAGAGGACAACAATCAATTGAGGAATAGCTAAACAAATTAAGATATATGGATATAATGAAATATTATGTCACAGAAAATGATGGAAAGGACAGTTTTGGAGTAAACTGGGAAAATTTGTATGAACTGATACAGAGAGAAGTAAATAGAACCAACAATAATTTGTACTACAAAAACAAAATTATAAAGGAAAACAACTAAAAAACAAAAGCAACTATCATGAAATAACATGCCTCTGGTCTACAAAGGAAGGCCATTATTTTTTAATCTCAATTTCCAGTACAATTTAATTCTATTTTCAGTTAAAAATTCAGCTTATAAGATAGCTGTTGCTTTCTCCTCTTAGGTCACTCAGATAGGAACTTCAATGTTTCATTACAGTTGTTTTTGGTTTTTTTTTAAAGATTTTACATGAACAGGTATGTATGACTGGGAGACCAACCAGTGTCAAAAGAATCTAAGTTCCATGGTGCTCAATAGGGACAACATAATGAGTCAGCTTAGTATCTTATCAGTAAAATGAATGAGACTCTTATCTTAATAAAATAGAAACCAGGGGATTTTGCTGAAGTTACTTTCAAAATCAGAGTGGTCCAGGCTGACATAAGGGAGGAATAAAGATTACAAGGTTTAGTTTCTATATGAGAGCTTTGGGGGGTTTCCATTTAAAAGTGATATTTACTAGTACTGCAAAAGCATGCCAAAAATATCTCTGCAGATTTACTGAGAGATAATTAGGTTAAGCTGCTCTTAACTCAAAGAAAAAAAGAATCACTTGACTTCCCATCTCTAAGCCTTTGGCTAGTACTTTGGTATTTCTCCACAATTTACACTTGGGAATAGGCTGTAGGCAGATCTCTTTCAGGAGTAGCATCAAAGCAGGACTTCTAAGGCAGCCAAAAGTAACCTTTTCCTTTCCCTTCTCAAAATAAATTCGCAAGTCTCAGATTTAGGTAATAGCATTGTAGTACAATGGACAGAGCACAGCCCTCGGAATGAGGAAGACCTCGGTTTACAAGTGCTTTGTGCACTTATTGTGTTGAGAGCTTTAAAGTCACTGAAACTTTTTGAGCCTTATTTTCCCCAGCTTTAAAATGAGGATAACAGCATCTGTCTCATGAGGTTGCTGTGGTGATCAAATCAGACAATATACGTATAAAGTGTTCTGTGAACTGTAAAACCACATAAATAGTAATTATTATTGTAGAAATTGTCACTAAAATTAACCTTTATGCACCTATGGTATATTCCATAACCATTTGGGTATCCCTTGTTCTGTGATAAACTACTGTGGAATTTCTTATCCTGTAGAACTAAAAAGGGAGGAAAACATCTGACCCTTCAGGAATGGTACTCAATGTACAAAATAGGTCAGGTATAGGGGAGCTATTTATTTCATTTACAACAAAAGAAATGCTTAAAACACAAAGTCTCACAAGCAAACATTGATAAATACTTTTAAAATGATAAAGTTCTTCATCTGTCTTATACCATCCTAGGAGATAAAAAAGGCTCCTGGGAGACTTGTGGGTCTGCTGAACAGATATTTCAGTTTTACTTCTAACTTGTCCTGTCTGCTTAGCTCACAAAGTCTCAATCTCCTGGCAAGCCATGCCATGACTTAGACTTTCTTAATTCTTTCATCTGTAGTATCCTCCAAGCAGGGGTTATACTCTCCTCAGAGTTGTTATAGAGATCACCTCTCCTCTGGGGCAACCACAACCTGGATCCAGGAGCTCACAACCTCTTGAACCCATAAAGTTGTTGCCAATGCTAAAAATACCCATCTACCACTATCTGGTAACTCAGGCTCAGGTAAAGAAACACAAAGCAGAAGAGTAGGTCAAGGACTGGAAATCTAGACCCAGCCTTACTCAGATAAAAAGCACGTTATTATTGCCATGGGCTTATAGTTATCATCGCTGCTAGAATAAAAGAGGGATCCCCACACAGGAAATCTGAGGAAAAGACTATCTAGTCCCAATTGACATGCTCCAAAGAAAGGAAGAGGGAGTGAGAGTGGGAGACTTTTAAGAATGACTCTACTCACTCCCTCTTCCTTTCTTTGGAGATGTCGCTTGGGATTCAGAAAAAAAGAAAAAAAATCCAGATATCTAAAGGACCTAATAAGAAAAAGTTTCACGATAGACTAGACTAGGTGATACTTTCAAACAGAGAGAATATGAAGGAAAACAATAAGTAGAAATACTAATTTTGACACATGTGACATATAAACCAACAAAATTTAAAAGAAAATATTCTCTAAACACCAAGGAAGAAAAAAAAGTTATATTTTAAACAATGCCAATTACAGTTGTTTAAAAAAAGGAAAAAATATCAAAGGTAGACCAAAATATATAATGATTTTTAAAAAAAATTTACCCTCAAATTACGTGTTCTGAAAACATAACCATATCTATGGTCTGAAAGCTGAAAAACGTGTTTTGAAGACAAAACCTCAAAGAATTTAACAACAAAAAGTCACAAGTAAAGAGATCCCTTCAAAAAGGAGAAAAGAAAACATAAACTGACTGAATGGTAAGTGACTAACAACAATAATAATATACATTAAGTCTATCATTATGATTTATTCATATTCAATATAAATTTGCACACAAGAATAAGGTATTCTTGTCTATTAGATCTTGTCTAATAGGAATCATGAAATTAGAATGTGGGATATTCATACGTATTATAATGATCAGCACAAAAGTATAGAAAAAAAATCCATCTCTACTAGTAAACTGCATTTAACACTGATGAAAAATGAGAGTAAACTAAAAAACCAAGAGGTAAAGTAGTCAACAAGCCTCCCCAAGCAGAGCTCTTCTCTCTAGGCTTAACAAGGTTTCTGGGCCTCAAGAGAAGCATAAGAATTACAAGTCTAAAAAAATGTAACTATAACTTGGTTTCTTTTCAAGTTCTAATAGTTGAAAGAGTTACTAAAGATTAAGAGAGATTACAATTCCTTGAAAAGATAAGATAAGTGACTTATTCATAGTCATACATGTATGATAGAGCTGGGACCTGACTCCAAGGCTGGTCCTCTGTTTATCCACCATATCACACTGCCTTTTGTGATTTGAATTACAGGATTTAAAATGTAATTACCTGGAGTTAAATTTTATACACATAAACATGTAGATACATTTATGTGTGTGCATGTATATATAGATACTTGACTCCCTTCGTTTTCTTCCCTATCTGAACCTTCTTTCTCAATTTCCTTTGCTGTATCACCATCGCACACGTGTTCATCTCTCAATGGTTTTATTCTAAGACTTCTCTTCTTTCTCCATATTCTCTCCATTGGTGATCTCAGCAGCTCACATGGGTTTAATTATCATTCTTCGGTAGATGACTCAAAAATCTATATATCCTAGATGGCAGCGTAGAAGCAAGAAAGGTCCACAGCTCCCACATAGCCACCTCAAATACACATAAAATATGACTCTACACAATTTTAGGGCTCTAGAACTCACAAAATTACAGAGGGGCACATCTCCTGCTGAAGGCAGCTTGGCAGGAAGGGCTCATCACAGCACGCTGGGAGCCCAAACCAGCCCAGCCTGACACCATGGGTTGGCTCCTGGGGTGGCCAAGACAAGTCGCAGCTGGAACCTTCAGGAGAGTGGACCAGTAGTGGCTGGGCAGTTTCCAGAATTATCAAGCCATAAGAAACAAGGACTAATTGAAAGGTCAGTGGAACTCAGCTAAATTTGGGGGAGAAAAGCAGTCCAGCCAAACTGCCTCCAGGGCAAAGAAGCAGCAGAAGCAGCAGCCCTACAGCCACTTTCACATGGCTGCTTCAGAAGCTCCTGGCCTGCAGACTGCAGAGGGACCAAGCCATTGTTCAGAGGCTAAGTACTCTTATGTTGAATGGCCTGGATGTGGATCATGGTCTTCGGTGGTGGTCCTGGGGTGCACTTTCAGTGAGCCAAAGCTGGTGGGGGCTGCAGTGGCCTTCTAATAGCTCTAGCAGGTGCAAAAACCCCAGAAATTGGGGACAGAGCTTTCCCCTCTGGAAGCAGAGTTCCACAGAGCTAGAAAGTCAAGTAATTGACTGGCAACATGACCAGGCAAAGGAAGCAAAGTAAAAACAGCGATCAAACTTTAGATTCCCTTTTTAGGGACAAAAAGGATCAAAGCATGGAATGGCAGGAAGACAACACAGTCAGAACTCCCCAACTAGAAGTGTCCAAGAAACACGTACATTGCCTACAAGCCACAAAACAGCTTAAGAAGGATTTTGAAAACCAAATAAGAGAAGTGGAGGAAAAATTGGGAAGAGAAATGAGAATGATGCAAGAAAATTATGAAAAGAGAGTCAACAACCTCACTAAAGAAAATAACACCTTAAAGAACAGATAAACTCAAATGGCAAAAGAGGTCCAAAAAGCCAATAAAGAAAAGAATGCCTTAAAAAGTCAAATTTGCCAGATGGAAAAAAGAATCTCAAAAGCTTTCTGAAGAGAATAATTCCTTCAGAATTAGAGTGGAAATGTAAGCAAATGACTTTATGAGAAATCAAGATACTACTATTAAACAGATCCAAACGAATGAAAAAATAGAAGGCAATGTGAACTATCTCCTTGGGAAAAAAATCCACTGACCTGGAAAATAGATCCAGGAGAAACAATTTTAAAATTATTGGTCTACCTGAAAGCCATGACCAAAAAAAAGAACTTTGAAAGCATCCTTCAAGAAATTCTCAAGGAAAACTGCCCTGATATTTTAGAACCAGAGGGCAAAATAGAACTTGAAAAAATTCATTGATCACCTCTTGAAAAAGATCCCCAAAAGAAAACTCCTAGGATACTATAGCCAGGTTCCAGAGTCCCCAGATCAAGGAGAAAATATTACAGGCTGTTAAGAAGAAACAATTTGAACACTGTGGAAACACAATTAGGATAACCCAAGATCTAGCAGCTTCTACATTAAGGGATCAAAGGGCCTGGAATATGATATTCTGGAGATCAAGGGAGCTAGGATTAAAACCAAGAATCACCTACCCAGCAAAATTGAGCACAATGTTCCAGGGGAAAATGTGGTCATTCAGTGAGTGGAGGACTTTCAAACATTCTTGCTGAAAAACCAGAACTGAAAAGAAAATTTGACACTGAAAAACAAGAAGCATGTAAAGGTAAACATGGGAAAGAAATCATAAGGAACTTATCAAAGTTGAACTATTTACATGCCAACATGGAAAAATGATCATTGTAACTTACGAAACTTATCTCAGTATGAGGATAGGTGAAGGGAATACAAATGTATATATACATATATATACACATATGTCTATATAAGAGGGCTTATATTTTCATATGAACATATATCTGAGTATGTGTATATATGTGTACATAGAGGGCACAGGATCAATTGAATAGGAAGGAACGATACTTTAAAAGGTGAAATTCTGAGCTGGGAGAGGATTAGAATGAGAGGAGACCAGGAGAGACAGAATGGGGTTAATCATCTCATATAGAAGAGGTAAGGAGTAATTGTTACAATGGAGGGGAAGAACAGGACGGCAAAAGGGAAAGGGTCAATCTTACTCTCATTGAATTTGGCTTAGGGAAGGAATGACATAAACTCTAAACTGGGTATATTGCCACACAGGAGGGTAGGGGGAATGGGGATGAGAGGTGGGATTATGGAGGGGAGCTCAGGGCAGGGGAGGGTTTCTAGAAGGACACACTTCTGTAAAGGGACAGGGACAGGGTAGAGAATAGAGCAAAGGGGGGCGGGATAGGAAGGAGGGACATATAATCAGTCTCTCACAATATATCCACTGTGGGGATGTTCTGTATAACTACACATGGATAGCCTGTATTGAATTGCTTTTCCTTCCAGTGGGGGTGGGTGACGAGGGAGGAAGGGAAAGGATCTAGAATTTCAAGTTCTATAATCAAATGTTAAAAATATATATGTATATATATATATATAATTATTATTGTTATTAGTAACTACATGCAACTGGGAATTAAGATATACAGGCACTGGGATAGGGAGAGCCATCCTGCCCTACTGGAAAGTCAGAGGGGTGATGGGGGAGGATATAGGAGACAGCAGATTGGGGGAAGGGTTATACAGTGGGATGGCTGTTTTGAGGTGGTGAGTAGAGGAAAGATGGGGAGAAAATTTGTAACTCAAAATCTCTTGGAAATGAGTGATGTAAACAAGAAAATAAATAAATTTATTTTTAAAAAAATCTATATATCCAGCCCTGCTTTCCCTCCTGAACTCCAGTTATCAATTTCCTTTTGACTAAGAGGTAAATAAGAAAATCAACTTGGCAGTTGTGTGCAGCATGGATTGGAGGGAAGAATCTTGAGACAGGGACACAATATAGCATCTTGGCTTTTGTAATAGTGTAGGGCAGAGTGGGGAGCCTGCGGCCTTGAGGCCATGTTTGGCCTTGTAGGTCCTTAGTTGTGGCCCTTTGACTGAATCCAAACTTCACAGAACAAGAGAAAGTGAGAGTGGGAGACTTTTAAGAATGACTCTATGCACTCTCACTCTCTCTTCCTTTCTTTGGGGCATGTCGCTTGGGATTCAGGAAAAAAGAATGGTGAGGTCATAGGTGATAAGGACTTGAACTAGGAGAGTGACTGTATGAGTGTAAGTGGGGAAGGTATTCAAGAAATATTGTAGAGGTAGAAATGAAAATGTTTAGCAATGAATTGGTTGTGTGGGGTTATTGAGAGAAATCAAAGATGAAATTGACATTGTAAACTGGAATGACTAGAAGGGATGGTGGTGCCCTCAATAGTAATAAGGAAGTTAGGAAGAAGAGTGGAGGGTGGGAAGAGATAATGATTTCTGTCTTAGACTTGTTGAGTTTGAGATGACTATTAATGAATGTCAATAAGGAAAAAATCCAAAGCTGGCTAAATATATCTATTGCTTTCATTCAGGAAGAAATAGCTAAGCTGATTGATTACTGGAGCTTACTGCTGATGACAATAAGGTAGGTTCCAGACTCCTAAATCTCAGTGTGTTGTTACTATCAATAAGTTACCACACTAAAGAAGGAGATCAGGTTGGTCTAACAGGATTTCCTTGTTACTAAGCTACACTCATTAGTCAATGTTCCATTCTGCTGTAAATATTTGCCAGTCAATTGCTGGTGACTTTTTCTCCTAGGAAGCTTAGAAATTACAAGCTCACTATATACAATATGCAAAAATTAACCCTGAAGAGAAAAAAGGTAAGTATGTACTCCTGGGTTTTTTGTTGATTTTTAGATTTTTATATTTTGTCAATAATAAAAAGAAAATGAGGACAATTAAGAAACAAACTAACAGGTTTTACAATAAAGTAGAATAAAATAACACTAAGCTATACCACTGCTAGTGATAAAACCATATTTAGACTCTCTGGGGATTTAGGAAGTTAGGACACCTGAGTAATAGTCCTAATTCTGCCATCAAGCAAACTGTTTGACTTTGGGCAACATTATTATAGGATCATCATACATTTATAGCTGGAAGGAACCATCCTGTCAAATAATTCCCAGCTCTGATCATCCTTTTTTATAGATGAAAAAATTTAGTCTCAAAGATGTGAAAAGACTTGTCAAGGATAAAATCAATCAACTGATAAGCATTTATTAAATGTTTACTATGTTCCAGGCAATGTGATAAACATGAAAGATATGAAGAAAAAGTCAACATCATCCATGCCCTCAAGGAACCAATATTCTAATGGATGAGACAATATATGCACACACACATGCATATTAACATGCGTGTGCACACATACATACATGTGTTGCGCGCACGCACATAAATACATGCGTGTTTAGATGCATATATACATTGTGTATGTGTATGCACGTGTGCATGCATATACAGATATGCGTTCAATGTCCCAAAAGTCATAGCATAATTTTAAATTATTAAATTTTAAGTTGTTAAAGTTTAAAATTAATTTAAAATTTGGGACTCTGTGTATATGTATGTATGTATGTATGTATGTATGTATGTATGTATGTTTGTATGATACCTTTGGGTAATTTTGTATCTAGTTTGTATGTATCTTGCATCTTCATGGTTTATATGCATATATAGATACAGCTATATAACAAGAAAAATGTACATATAGGTGTTAAATAGAATTTGCTTATAAATCCAACTGATATTGGGGTTTTTTCTTTGGGAGTTTATTTATGGCTTGTTCAATTTATTTTTTGAGAATAGGTTTAAGTCTTCTATTAATCTGGACATTTTATACTTTTGTAAATATTCATCCATTTCATTTAAGTCCTCAATTTTACTGTCATATAATCGAGCAAAATATTTTCTAGTTATTTCCTTTATTTCTTCTTAATTTCTTGTGAATTCATGTTTTTTTAAAAATATTGGTAATTTTTTCCTTTTTTAAAAAAAACTAAATTAGTCAAAGGTTTATTATCTATATTATTGTGGTTTTAAAAAAATCTCCCAGTTTTAACTATTAATTCAATGAGGGGGTGTTGCTCTCAATTTTTGCCAATGTCTTCCTTCATATTCAGAATTTCTATTCTGGTATTTAGCATGATATTAAAATCCACCAGTTCCCTAGTTATTTTAGTTACATGCCCAAATTCATGGATCTGACTTTTCTCTTTTTCACTGAGGAAAGTGTTTAGAGTTATAAATTTCCTGTAAGGACTGCTTTGGCTGCATACCAAAAATTTTGGCCATGTTGACTCATTGTTAGCCTTATCTTTAATGAAATTATTTATTGTTTCTATTATTCATTGTTTGACCTACCCATTCTTTGGTCTCCAATAATTTTTTTTTTTTGCTTTTTTGAAGGGAAGAAAGTAGGGCAATTGGTGTTAAGTGACTTGCCCAAGATCACATGGCTAGTAACTGAGGTTGGATTTGAATTTAGGTCCTTCTGACTCCTAGGCCAGTGTTCTAGTCATGCACCACCTAGCCACCCCAGTCCTCTGTTTCTTATTTTGTTAATATGTACCTTGGTATATGTCTTTCAGATCTAGATAAATATAATTTTAAAAATACAAAATAAGAAAGAAGGTAGGGATATGAAAAGAATTTTAGAAGAGTTAGAAATGATTGATGTCCAAAGATTATTGAATGGTAATAGAAAGGATTATGTATTTCCCAGGTGTGCATGCCACTTTTACAAAAATTGACCACATATTAAGGTATTAAAAATCTCACAAATAAATGCAAAAAAAAGAAACATTAAATATCTTATAACGAATACAATATAACTAAAATCATTCAATCAAGTTCTGTCAAATAAATGCATTAAAAGTTAATTGGGGGGCGGTTAGGTGGCGCAGTGAGTAGAGCACCGGCCCTGGAGTCAGGAGGACCTGAGTTCAAATTCGGCCTCAAACACTTGACATACTAACTAGCCATGTGACTTTGGGCAAGTCACTTAACCCCAACTGCCCTACCTTCCTCCCTCCAAAAAGCAAAAATAAAAAATAAAAAAAAAGAAACAGAGGACTTTAATATTATCATTTTGCTGTCTCTCCCTACAACTTATTTAACTTTTCCTTTAAGCATTTAGATGCTGTTCCATTTGGTGCCTATATATTTAGAATTGGTATTAATTCAGCAAAATGCAGCTTCCTTGTTTATCTTTTTTGATCAAGTCTATGCTTGCAATTGCCCTGTCTGAGATTACAAACCAGTCAATAAACATTTACTAAGTATCTACTATTTGCCAGACACTGTGCTAAATGCTAAGGAAACAAAAACAAAAAATGGCAAAAAAGACAGTCTTTGCTTACAACCTACTGGGGGAGACAACATGTAAACAGAAATATACAAAGCAACTTATATACAGGATAAATAGGAAATACTTAACATAGGGATGGCATCGGAATTAAGAGAAGTTGGTGAAGGCTTCCTATAGAAAGTGGGATTTTAGTTGGGACTTAAAGGTCAACAGTCATATCAGAGAAGGGAGAACATTCCAGGCAAGAGGGAAGGCCAGAGAAAAGGCCCAGAGCTAAGACATTGAGTGTCTTGCTCATGGAACAGCCAGGAAGCCAAAGTCATTGGATCATAGAGTACACATTGGGGAATAAGACTGGAGAGGAGGACGGGGCTGGTTTATAAAGGGCTTTGAATGCCGAACAGAGCATTTTATATATTTGCTCCTGGAAGCAATAAGAAACCAATGGCGTTTATTGAGTAGGAGGTAAATATGATCAGACCTGCACTTTAGGAAAATCACTTTAGTGGCTGAATGAAGGATGGATTAGAGTGGGGAGAGACTTGAGGCAGGGAGACCCACCAGCAGTCTATGGGCAGTAGTCTAGGGGGTGAAGTGATGAAGACCTGCACTAGAGTAGAGGCAGTGTCAGGGAAGAGAAGGCGGCATATTCAAGAGATGTTTCAAACATGAAATCAATAGACCTTGGCAACAGACTGAATATTAGGAGAGAAGGGAGACAGTGAGAAATCTCAGATGATTCCTTGGTTGTGACCGTCAGGGACTTGAAGGATGGTGTTCTTTAAAGTAATAAGGAAGATGGAGGAGAGAGGATTTAGGGCAAGTCTAAGATGATTCAATGAGATCTTTCCTTGGATTTCCTGATCTAGCTTCAGTCTGGTGTACGTTCTAGGTCTTTGTAGAATAGTTGTGAATGGTGTTTAGCCATACTGCTTCCTTCTGCTCCTCCATCTTGGCTGGTCTCCCCATTAATACCTTAGTTGGAGTTAAAATATGTGGTTGGAAGCCAGATTGCAAAGGGTTCAGAAGAGAATGAGAGAAAAATGAAATGGAAGCAGCAAGTATTGATAGCTTTATCAAAGAGTTGAGAAAAGGAGGAGAGATTTAAAATATTTACCTAGCTGGTATGATAGTGAGGCTTGTTTTTTTTAAAGGATGGGGAGATATTATATATTTATAGGAATCAGGTATGAAGCATGTAGCAAGAAACAGAATAAAGATTAGACAGAGGTAACAAGTGACAAAGAAGATTTGAATGCAGATCAATCAACCAACAAATATTTATTAAGAACCTACTGTATATAAGGTGCTAGAAATACAAACTCCAAAAAATGAAACAGTTTGGGGTTGGCTGGGTGGCGCAGTGAATAGAGCACCGGCCCTGGAGTCAGTAGGACCTGAGTTCAAATCCGGTCTCAGACACTTAACACAAAAACTAGCCGTGTGACCTTGGGCAAATTACATAACCCAGTTGCCCTCCCCAAAAAAAGAAACAGTTCCTCCTCATGAGGAGCTTACATTGGAAAGGTCTTAATTCTTCTGACTCTAAATAATTGCTTTTCTCACTCTACCATTATGCTTTCCTATGACTTAACCTCTCTGGGACTCAGGCTCCTCATCTGTAAGATACAGGGGTTGGACTAGATGACCTTAAAGGTCCCTTTTATCTTTAAATCTGTGATCCTGTGATTTCTCCAGTTCTGCCAGCTCTAACATTCTATGATTCTAAGTCTGGAACTACCAGAATATAAATTTTGAACTGTGGATACCAGTAAATTGTGACACAAAGTTGAACGAGGCAGCTAACATGATAGATTACAGAGTCCCAGATCCAGAAAGATCTCAATAGCCCAAATCTAACATAATGAAGGATCGCAATTTTTAAAACCAAAATATTACTGGTCTTTAATCTGGAGGCATCTATGGAGACGATCAAAGGATAATGATGGAGGATCTCCTCCATCTGGACATTCAACTAGGATGGGTCATTGAGTCCTTCCTAAAACTAGTATGAGCCCTTGTGCATCTTCAGACTCTGTGTTATCTGAATTGTATAGCTTTGGAGGACTTTGAAATTGAGGAAGAAGCAGGGACTTTGATACATGCTCTTGATCGGGAACCAGGCAAGCAATCAAGACCTGCCCTTACCACATATTCTGCTTTCACCTGAAGACCTCAAGTTTACCATGCCCTAAGAATAGCTGCTACCTAAGCAAGAAATACCTGAGGTTTACTCTATTAGAAGATGCTTCATTTCAAGATTTCTGTGTTACTTCCTGTTTTATTTCTGAGTGTGTTTCTGGTCTCTGACCAGTCACTATCATGTTTCAGCCTTGGCTCCTAAAAACAAAGACATCAGTCTGGCCCATTACCAGCCTTTGAACCCTAGAACTTTTATGATTTCCCAAAAATGATCACCAATAGTCCTGTAACAATTTACGTTGACTCTTTTAGAGTCTTAGATTGCCTATTTTGAGTCTAAGGATTCAAATCAAATGACCTTAATTTAAACAATCTTTAAATATTTTTCTCTACTTTGCTTTTCCTATCCTCCTATTATTTGTTTTGTATGTTCATGCTTCTAAATTATAATTTAAATTTTTTATAAAGCTAAAATAACATTTAAAAAATAGTTTTCTTTCTCTGTCTAGTAAGATAGCTTTTTGCCTAATCTTCCATTCACTGTGCATTTAAATATATTTTACCATTTCTTTTTCCACCTTTTGACAGTTGTGCTACAGCAAATATTGTTTCTATATTAAAGGATTGGCTTTATTGTAGCACAAAACCTCACCTGAATAGGGTTGATTATGTTGTCCCCTAAGTGTGACTCTTTACCCACCTTGGTTGACACTATCTAGAAATATTTCTTCTGATATTTCATGGATGGAAGTACAGATTTATATGGCCTGCAAAACAATGAAACTTGGATTAAGTTCTGCAATAAACTGGTATCTTAGGATGCTAGAGAATGTTTTTTCAAGTTGATATGGTATTTGAAGTGAGTTATTGAAGTTCACCGACTGATTCAGGAATGTCTATTGTTCTTGATGGAGGAGTTTCAAGAGACTCTAAACAGACAAGTTCAATTTTGGTTGAAAATGTTAAATAGAGTGATTAGATACAGAGTACTGCCTGGAAAGTGTTCTAACATATATGTATGTGTATATGCATATGTATATGTATGTGTATGTGTACTGTACATGTGTATATATGTATATATTCAATTCATGTGTATTAATTTGTGTGCAAATTATTTAGCAATACAAATTGTACTGTAGATTGCAACTAAGTTGTACTACAGATTTGTTGATGGACATAATCTTTAGTCCCTGCAAAGAAGACCATAATATCCTCACAGTGAATTGTTGGTCATCCTCTGCTATTCCATAGGGGACTAATAGGTCACACTGATGATCTGAGAGCAGAACATGAGTAACAACAGAATATAAAATAGTTTGCTGAGGAGTTGAAATGGTGAGATTGAAAGCAGGACCAAATGAAGGAACAATGCATTGAAGGAGATAAAAACAGACACATAAACTCTCACTCTGTGCAAGCTTTATCTTGTTTCCTGCTTTGGTCTTTCTGATCTCAAGTTTATATTAGCTTTAACTTGAGTACTTTGTGTTCCTGAGTCATGTATCTTATATTTTGAATGCATTTTTTTTTTTAAAGAAGCAGTCACACTCCATCCTGAGTCACCAGCTGCCTGTTACCAGTATGGTTATCATACCAGAAACGGAATGGAAGTAAAGCATTCTCTAATTATTTTAAAAGTCTCATGGGCACCAACCAGCCAATGGAAAATAGGATTTTCTACAGGATATTAGTGAGAGGGATGATCTAAAGAAGTAGGGTATGGAATAATTATAATATATGCGAAACCTCAGGAAGTGCTAGAGATCCTTTGGAAAGTATGTGTGTGTGTATGTGTGGGGAGAGAGAGAGAGACAGAGAGAGAGAGAGAGAGAGAGAGAGAGAGAGAGAGAGAGAGAACCTCCAAGTAGTATCCACAACTTCAACCACCTCCCCTCTAACATCCTTTCATGTGTGCCTACCCTATTAGAATGTAAAGTACTTGAGGGCAAGAATGTCTTGCTTGCTTGTATTTGTATTCCCAGTGCTGCCTATTACATAATAGATGCTTTACCATCTATCGATCTATCTATCTATCTGTCTGTCTGTTGTCTGTCTGCCTGCCTGCCTGCCTGTCTGTCTGTCTATCTGTCTATCTATCTATCTATCTATCTATCTATCTATCTATCTATCTATCTATCTGTCTGTCTATATCTATCTATCTATCTATGTCTATATCTATCTATCTGTCTGTCTGTCTGCCTGCCTGTCTGTCTGTCTGCCTGCCTGTCTGTCTGTCTGTCTATCTATCTATCTATCTATCTATCTATCTATCTATCTATCTATCTATCTATCTGTCTGTCTGTCTGTCTATATCTATCTATCTGTCTGTCTATATCTATCTATCTACCTGTCTGTCTGTCTGTCTGTCTATCTATCTATCTAATCTATGAACCTATATTCTTTTTCTGCTTATAGTCACCTCTGTTTAAGAAAACTTGTGATTGCCTAAGGATATAACATTAGAATGCCTCCCTTGCCCTTGGAACTTTGATATGAGAACAATGTCCTTATTCCTTCCTCTCCCCGCCCTCCCATCTAAGACCTTAGCCATATGAAAAAAGGATGTCTCTCTTCTCTCTCAAGGGAGCAAAAATCCCAACAACTTTGCTAAATTTCTTTTTTTATCTTTTAGAATAAAACCCTTAGTATTTAACACAACAGAATTGCTACATATATACTCCATGGAGGTCATCAACAAAAGGAATGTATCCATATACACCAAAATATTTATAGTACTGCTAAATTTCTACAGACTGTTGTCATTAATAACATCCGATAAGGATTTAACAGCTACTTAATTTTTTTAAATATTGAGTAGGGGGCAGCTAGGTGGCGCAGTGAATAGAGCACTGGCCCTGGAGTCAGGAGGACCTGAGTTCAAATCCAGCCTCAGACACTTAACACAAAAACTAGCTGTGTGACCTTGGGCAAGTCACTTAACCCTAATTGCCCTACCTTGCCCCCTCCAAAAAGCAAAATAATAATAATAATAATAAAATAAAATATTGAGTAGGAAGAAAAAATTCATAAGCAGTAGTAATAATAAGGTCAAGCAACTAAGGAACAAGTCATTTGTAAAGAAACAAGTACCTGGGCTCCCTGCAATGAAGACTAGAATCCGTTCTGTCTTCTCCCAAAGTTAAAAGGGACCATGAAGTAACTGTCTGTCAGTTTAAGAGAGCTGAGGTGGAAGCTGATACCACCCTTTAACAGGCAAGGGCTGGAAGAAAAGATAAACTTTCTAGTTGCTTTGAAATCTCACCAATATAATCTGTCAGGTATTGGTAGAGGGAAAGGGTATTGGGCTCTATTTCTGACTCCCATCTTCCACAAAAGGAATTTATAGGGTTGTGGGGGAAAGGAAAAGAAGAGCTGGCACCTAAAGGTCAAGCTGACCCTTCTTCCTCTGTGGAGCAAAACAACAAAATGGAGGCAGAACTACTCTCTTCCAACTTCTCCCAGAAACCTCCAAAAGTAGTTCTTCAAAGTCAATTCAAAGATCACCAAACTGGTAAAATCCGGAACTAAAATCCCTTCTCTTCTCCAGGAAGTCTTTCCCAACTTTTCTTAATTCTAACACCTTCCCTCATCTCATTATTTGCTATTTTTTCCATATATACCTTTTTCTGTACATATTTGTTTGCTTATTGTTTCATCTATATAGCTTGTGAGCTCCCTGAGGGCAGACAATAAATATCTTTAGCCTCTTTTTGTATCCCTAGTGCTTAGAACAGTGTCTGGCACAAAGTAGGTGCTTAAAAACTTTTTATTGAGTGACCGATTATCTTTCCCCCCACAAGCCCCCCCCTCTACTTCAGTTCCCTGGTACTGACACCACCTTAGTGTCTGTGTTAGTCTCCCATCTCCAAAATAGCCCTTACAACACAAGCATTTCATAAGCAATATTAAAGAAAAGAACAATGTAAAAAAATCAAAGTTTGATCAATAATCTAGAATCTTAAAAAAAACAAAGCAAAAAAATGCAAGTAATGAGATTGTAAAGCTTTATTGAGATATATATTCCATATTAAGTTGTTTATTTGTGTTTATTGACTGTGGCTAAGTTTCTAAGTAATAAAAAGATACTTAAATGTTCAAGGAAAATTATGAAACAACTTGACTTCTATAGATCCTATCATAATTCCAGCTTATAAAATAAAAAATTATAGATTTCTTAACATGAAATTTATATTTTGTCTGATAACTGCAATAGTGATGAAAATATAAGATGTTCTTACTCTTGAGCACCTAAACGCTGATGAAGGAAAATCATGCTAATTGGGTCCACTAAAACTGCATGCTATCCAAGCTCCCCTAAGTCATGACTATTGTACAACAATCCTGTTTTTCATGCCTTATGGACCCTCCATCACAATCTGAACAATGTTTCAAACCTTGCCTTTATCCAGGGCTAAGCCCTCTGTACGTACAAGTGGATTCTCTTCTGTCTTCTCTTGCAGACTGTTTCCTCTATTATCCTTACTTTCTCATTAATATTCAATTTCTTCTGTCTTGGGTTCCCTGCTGCCAACAAACATGCCCATGTCTCCTTCATTCTAAAAACAAACAAAAAATCCCCCTCTCCCTTACTTCATTTGTGCTTCTCTGCTAACTATTGTCCCATATCTCTCCTCCCTTTGGTGGCTCAACTTGAGATGGTCCTCTAGAACAGGTGCATCCACTTCCTTTCCTTCACTCTCTTCTTAACTCTCTTTTGTCTAGCTTCTGACCTCATCTTTCAATTGAACCTACTCTTTCCAAGTTACCAATAATCTCTTTATTGTCAAACCTAATGACATTTTCTCAGTCATTATCCTTCTTGACCTCTTTGCCACTACCATCCTCTTCTCTTTCAACTCTTTTCTCTCTAAATCTTCATGACCCTGTTCTCTTCCTATGTGTCTCTGCTTTTTCTCAGTCCCCTTTGTTGGATCTTTATCCAGGTCATGTCCACTCTGGGCTCTCCCTATAATAGTGAGCTCATCAGCTCCCATGGATTTAATTATCACCTCGATGCAGATGCTCCTCAGATCTATTTGCTCAGTCCTAACCTCTCTCCTCACCTCATTTAGCCATCTGTCTATTGGTTGTCTGAAACTATGTCTCAAGGACATTTTAAACATGTCCAACACTACATTCATTATCTTTCCCCCCACAAGCCCTCCCCTCTACTTCACTTTCTTGGTACTGACACTGCCTTAGGGTCATCTTTGACTTCTCACTTTTCCTTACCCTCCATATTCTATCTGTTGTTAAGTCCTGTTGTTTCTGCCTTCATAACATCTCTAGTATATAGTCCCTTCTTTCTTCTGATTCTGAGACCAGCCAGCAAGTGGTCTCCCTGCCACAAGGCTCTCCCCATTGAATTCTGTCCTCCATTCAGCTGTCAAATAGATCTTCTAAAATATAAAGTTCTCATCATGTCATCCCCTGTTCAGTCAGCTTTAACTGCTCCCTATTATTTCCAGGATGGACACAAAATCTTCTGTTTACAATTTAAAGTCCTAAGTCCTTCACAAACCTACCACCTGCCGACCTTTCCAGTCTTCTTTTATATCCTATTTACCCACACTCACTGTGGGACCCAGAGACGTTGGCCTGCTTGCAGTTCTTAGCATACAACACTCCCATTTCCTGACTCAGTACATTTTCACTGGCTGTGTTCCCGCTTTCCCCCACCTGCCCGCGTCTGGAATTCTCTCCCACCTCCTCTCTGCCCTTTAACCTTGGCTTCCTTTAAGTCTCTACTAAAGCTCCATCTCTGCAACAAGTCTCTTCCAGTTCTCCTTAATTCTGAACCTTCCCTTAGAGATAAGCTCCAGTTTATCATGGATATAACTTGCTTGTATATAGTTGTTTTATGTTATCTTCCCCATTAGACTGGGAGCTTCCTGAGGGAGGAGACTTTTTTGCTTTTCTTTCTATCCCTAGTGCGGAGCACAGAGACTAGCATGTAGTAGAAGCTTAATAAATACATAAGCCCACAACTCTATGCCCTTTTCATTCTCTGCAAATGTTTTTGCCTCCTGCTTTCCTATAGAAAATTAAGAAAATCGAAGTGAACCATCTTAATTTTCTACCCCTCAACCTCTTAATTGTATTACCCCTCCTCTCTTCTTGCTAGTCTCTGAAGAGTTGGCCTTTCTCCTTCTCAAAGCTGATCCTTTTGATCTGTAACACTTTATTCTATGCTCTCCTTATTTTAGCCATGACTTTGTTCCATCAGTTACTTTTTTCTTTCCCTATATATCCTTAATCTCTCTCCCTCTTTCTCTGTGTGTGTGTCTCTCCCCTCCCTTTCTCTTTTTCTCTCTCTCCCCTCTTCCTTTCCTTACTTCATCTTTTGCCTTCAGTCTACAAAAATATTCAAGTCTCCCCTAACAAAACCAAAAACTTTCTTTGACTTTGCTATACCCTCAGGCTATTAACCTATCTCTTTTTTACTGCTAGACCTCTGGAAAGAGTAGTCTATACCTGCTGCCTTCCTCATCACCCAATCACTTCTCATCCCCTTACATTCTGGCTTCCATCTACACTACTCCTCTGAAACGATTTTCTCTAAGTTCACTAGTGACCTCTTCATTACTCATTTAGAGGGTAATTTTCATTCTTCAGTCTCTTTTTGACCCTGATGTGGTAGTTGGCCCTATTGAGTTCTATGAAGCTTCCCTATCCTACTTTTCCTCATACCTCACCAACTATGCCCTTTCTGCTTCATTTGGTAGCTCCACTGCCTCCTGTGTCCCCTATGGTCACTCATAGTCACATATGCCCAGTTTTCTAGGTTATTTTGTACCCTTCCTCTAAGACATTCTCTTCTAAAAACAACCTAAAGTTCAGAAAATACTGAATTCAGATAATCTGAACGTCTTTCAGGCTGGTGTTTACACTGCGTAGGCGAGGCACTAGAATTCAGACCCCCATTCCCATTTCTTCTTGGATCCAGCCTCAATGCCCAGCTAGGGCACATTGGTTTTTGACCTGGCACTCATGGGTCCATTCACTCTCTCTCTCCTATACCAACACAATGAATCCTCTCCTTAGTCTCTGTAATCACTCTTTCCAACTCACATGATAGAATTCTGTCCATACTATCCACCAATTTCCCACCCACTACATTTCCCTGTTTAATTAACCTACTATGATCTCGCATGGAACAACTGAATAACACATTCCACTCTCTAATTCATGCACTTACAAACACCACACAATGCTAAGAACCCTCTTTCTTTGACCACAACAGACTAGTTTTCATCCTCCAAGACCACTCAAACTAGTACTAAAGCTATTTCTTGATACTCTTAAGTAAAACTGGGAGAATCAGAACAGACAAAATATAGATTTATGGCTCTGCAAGGAGCCCAGCAAAAACAAAACAAAAAACAACATCGTGTCTAACAGGAAATTCTTGAGTACCCCACAAATGGGAGAAAAAATTTTCCCCAGCAACCAGAAGGTGCTCTACTCCTTTGCCACAAGAACTTTCTAAGACTGAGCCCACTTTCCTCTCTGACTCCAGGCCTGGCACTCTACCCATTGTACTGCCCATCTGCCCCTGCTATTACATTACCTCAGTCTGGATGCAGATTTGGAGAACCATCAAGGAGTACTTCTACCACCTCCAATCACACAAAGAATATGCTTTTGGACAGGCAGATCTTGTAGGTTTCTTTCTCCCATTTCTAGCGCAGATGCTGAGTTATCAAATAATTACTCATTTGGAGAGGTATCCCCTCTTCTTTTTAAAAACTCCTTTGACTTAGAGAGCTGTGATTCATTAGAATCACAGTAGAAATTGGCCCTAATTTACAGCTAAAAAAATTAGGAAAGGCTTCCTGTAGCAGGTGATACTCAAGCTGAAATTTGAAGGAAACTAGGGATCCTAAGAGATAGGGGCGAGAAGAGAAAGCATTTCAAGGCGGGGAAAGAAGTGTGAAAGCACCGAGATAGGAGATGGAGAGCTTTGTGGGAGGAACAGTGAGGCCAGTTTGACTGGGCCAGAGTTTACATAAAGAAGAATAATGTTAACTGAGGCTGGAGAAGGCGGCCCAATCAATAAGCATCATTGAGCACTTACTATTGCCCAGGCACTGAGTTAAGTAAGTACTGGAAGCAGAGATGCAGCCTGAAGTCCCTGCCCTATGGGGGCTTTCATTCAAATGAGGGAAGATGACATACAAAAGGAAGCTGGAAGGAGAGGGAGGGAGAAGGAAGGCACCCACCCCTTCCCCGTATTTAGAGTACAGCCTAGGAAGGACTCATTTGAACAAATGACTTTAATGAGAGAGTAAAGAAAGAAGAAAAAAAGGTCCAGGACAGAGCACTGAAATATGTTTACAGCTAGAGAAACTGATATGGATGAAGAGGTAGCAAAGGAATTTGAGAAGTGGTAAGGAAGCAGGGGGAAGAACTAAGAGAAAGGAGTATCATGAAAATTCAGAAAGGAGAGAATATCAGGAGGAAAGGATAATCAACAACGTCAAATGCTTCAGAGAGGTCAAAGGGAATGAGAATTGGGAAAAGGTCATTAGATTTGGCCTTTAAGAGATCATTGAGATCATAAGAGATCAACTTCAGAGGAGACGAGTTTCATCAGAAATGATGAAGGGGATGTTATCAGAAACACCTGAAAGACTTGTATGAACTGATGCAAAATAAAGTGAGCTGAAAAAGGAAAAGAATTTATACAGTAACAGCAATATTGTAAAGAAAATCAATCAACTTTAAAACACTTAGTAATTCTGATCAATACAATGATCAACCAAAGCTGATGGTTGACAATGACAGTAAAATGTCATTATGACAGTAAATGACAGTAAAATGACAGTAAATGTCAGTAATGACAGTAAATGACACCTCTGAAGCCAATGGCTTCAGACTGAAGCAAATTTTCTTCTCTTTCCTTTTGTCTTTCTTTTTTTATACATGGATATAGGAATTTGTTTTAAATGGACTATACATATCTGTAATGGGTTTTGCTTTTCTTGTCTTCTAAATGGGTGAAAGAAGGGGAAGGAGAAAGGAGAGAATTTGGAATTAGAAGCTAAATTAAACTATTAGAAAAAATCTAAAGAAAAATTTTTAAAAGACCAAAAAAAAGAGCAGTTTCAATTGAATGATAATATAATAAGCCAGACTGCAAAGGGTTTAGAAGAAAATGAGAACAGAAAAAGTGAAAGCAAGAAATATAGACATCTTTTTCCAGAAGTCTGGCTGAGAATGGGAGGAAATATATAAGACAACAGGCTTAGGAGTTGGATGTGTTTGTAGAAAGCAGCAGAGCCAATGGAAATGGAGAAATTTAAGATTAGAGAGAGAGGAGGATAATAGTGGGAGCAATGCACTCAAGAAGACAGGAGGAGATGGGGTTGGCTTTAGAGAGAGGTTGACTTTGGTGAGAAAGGACATCTTCTTCATCAGAATCTTGAATAAAGGAAAGAACATCAGTTCATAGATCTTCTCATATCTTTCTCCTCAAAAATCTCCAGTGGCTACCTATTGAATTCAAAACTATTCAAACTTTTTTGCCCAGAATTCAAAACCCTCAAAGGTCTGGTTCTACACTGCCTTCCCAGTCTTGTTGCATGATACTTTTTCATGTGGTCTGTGTTCCAGAGGGCAGCTAGGTAGCTCACTGGATGGAGTGCTTGGCCTGGAGTCAGGAAGACATGAGTCAAAATCCAGCCTCAGATACTTACTAGCTGTGTGACCCTGGGTAAGTCATTTAATCCTGTTTGCCTTAGTCTACTGGAGAAGGAAATGGCCAGCTACTCCAAAATCTTTGCCAAAAAATAAACTCCATGGTTTCACAGGGTCACAAAAAGTTGGACATGGTTGAATGGCTGACCAAATGAGGAACAATGACATCACAGAATGATGTCTCAGTTAGATTTAAGTAAGGCAGAGTTGTACAAAGTTGTCCTCAACTTTGTTCCAGACAAACCATTTTATTCTCAGACTCATCCTTGATTCATTACTGCTTCCTTACTGCCCATATCCAGTTTCTAAGTCTTGTCCAGTCACCATCAAAAATCTCACATCTGCTCCCTCCTTTCTATCACTGTCACACCCACCCTGCTTCAGACCCTCATTTCTTCTCACCCAGATCACCATCATGACATTCTAGCTGTTCTTCTATTGCTGACTGTACTCTATACTGTCCACTCCATTCTTTACGTGACCACCTGAATAATCTTCCTCATTCACTGCTCTGATCATTATTCAAAAAAACCTCTGATGGCTCCTCACCGCCCTCCAGAGTATAAGCTCTTGGACCTGTCATTCATGGCCCTTCACAGTCTGGCTCCAATCTGCCTTTATTGTTGTCTCTTACTTGTCATGGCCTGTGCATTTACTCTCCATTCCAGCCATATTGGAGTACCTTCACTTCCCTGTGCTCAACCTCCTCTTTTCCACCTCTGTGTCTTTGCCCCTATTAGTCCCAGAGAATCATTCACCTTTCCTTCTGTTAACATCCCTCCCCGCCTTCAAAACCCAATTCAAGCACTACTCCTTCCATGAGGCCTTCTCTGACTTCCCCAAACTAAAAATGATATCTTTCTTCTTATATTTGTATATGTTACATATATACAAATGTTTGTCCACATCTTTTACTTCTGTATTATATCATAAGCACCTTGAAAGCCAGTCTGTATCATATCTGCCTTTGTACACCACACACTTAGCATGTCTTGAATGCAGGAGGTACTCAATATATGTTAACTGAACAAAAGGGCTTTGATTTAAGAAGAACAAAACACCAGCATATTCCAATACTTCCAAACTTCAATAGAACTGTGATCTCAATTAATGTGGTTATTCCCTCTGTGATACAGATTGCAACCCTTTGATGCCTTCTTGTTAAGTGTGAGACAATGTTTTTCTATAGCACATCCATAGGGGATTCACCCAATGTACTGGATACCTTCCTCTAATTCATTTTGCATTTGGGTAGGGTGTAGGATGTAGCAAGAAAACCCCTGATCTTTTCATCTCTCATCCTTTGCTCTTATACATGACACCTCCTTTTTCTAATCAATCAATCAATCCATAAACATTTATTAAGTGCCCACTGTGTGCCAGGCACTGTTCCAAGTGCTAGAGATAAAAAAAAAAAAGAGTCAAAAGGCAGTCCCTGCCCTCATGGAGCTTACAGTCTAATATAGGAGATAACATGCAAACAAATATATACAAAGCAAACTATTAAAAGGAATTAGTGAAAAGAGGAAAGGTGTTGGAATTAAGGGAAGTTAGAACAGGCTTCCTGTATAAGGTGGAATATTTGTTGGAACTTAAAGATAGGGAGGGGAGAGCATTCCATTCATGGAGGATAGAGAAGGCACTGAGGAAAACAATTATTGAAAATCCTAATGCATAAGGGGTGGCTAGGTGGTGCAGTGAGTAGAGCATCGGCCCTGGAGTCAGGAGGACCTGAGTTCAAATCCGGCCTCAGACACTTAACACAAAAAAACTAGCCGTGTGACCTTGGGCAAGTCACTTAACCCCAACTGCCCTCCAAAAAAAAAGCAAAAAAAAAAATCCTAATGCATAAAAAGAAAGGAAATAGGAAAATGCTTTTTTCTGGCACTATAACCTACATTCTTGTACATAAAATAATCATAGTTAGGATGTTAGAACTGGAAAGATTGTTAGAGATCAATAGAGAGAATGCTGGGTCTGGAGTCAGAAGGATCTGAGTTCAAATTTAGCCTCATACTCTTACTAGCTTACTACATACTCTTACTACCCTGGGCAAGTCATTTAAGAGCTGTCTGCCTCAGTTTCCATGGCCGTAAAATGGCTATAAGGGTTGTTGTAAAGACTAAATGACACAATATTTGTCAAGTGTTTAGCGCAGTGTCCAGAGCATAGCAGGCGCTTAATAAGTGCTCGTTTCTTCCTTCCTTTATTTGAGAGTTGAGAAAACAAATCTGAAGTTATGTAACTTACACAAGTAGCAGAGCTGGGACTAGAATTAAGGTTTCCTGACTCTCAACCCAATGATCTTTACATTATATAATATTATTTGTATTGATGTATTACCTTTCTTGAAAGAGTTTGATGAATCATAATCATTAATTTTTAGGGTATTATGTAAGGCAATGGACAGAATATGTAACTGACATTAGAGAGAGAAAAACTGAGCCAAAGAACCATCATTTACCTGCTCCACAAGTGACCTGATAGAACATTTGACTGGAGAGGAGAACTTAGACAGAGCTGTCAGTGAACTCTGGCCCCTTTTAAATGTGGTATTTAGAGAGAGCATTTCTCAGGGCGGCTAGGTGGCACAGTGAATAGAGCACCGGCCCTGGAGTCAGGAAGACCTGAGTTCAAATCCAGCCTCAGACACTTAACACAAAAACTAGCCATGTGATCTTGGGCAAGTCATTTAACCCCAACTGCCCTCCAAAAAGCAAAAAAAAAAAAAAAATATATATATATATTTATATATATATATATATATATATGAGAGTCTTTCTCATCACCAAGGTTGGCTACCACATAATTAAAGTTTTTGGTTACAGCAGCTCACAAAAACCATCTAATGAAGTGTGGATGAGGGTGCTATTAATGGAGGGGGTAACCACACAGTGGAAGAAATATTGAGGACTATGAAGTGTTTAGAGTGGCGATTTCCAACCTTTTGGGAGCAACCTTGCTCAACTGAATAATCAATGAATCTGTGATCTAATCTATGTATGTTCCCTTTGCCCTTCACTCCTGTGCTTCATTTGCCTATCTCAACTTGTCTTTTTTTTTTTAAAAACCAAACCCTAGATTACTTCCACCCTCTCATTTCTCCCCTTCTCAGTTCTAGCTTCAATGCGACTGAATCAAGTTACATAATCATGCTATGCCCACTATTAATTTGTTATCCATTCTCTGGATGTTTCATGTCAGTCCTGTTATTCTTCCTTGATCAACCAGCTATCACCCTCCCACACAATCAAAGAATTTGAGAGTTGGAAGGGACCTCAGTGTTCAATCCATAGTTGAAAGGAATCCCAGTATAACACATCTAACAGTCATCAGATTCTACTTGAAGACCTCTAATGAGGGGCACCATTACCTCTCAAGGCAGTCCACTGCATTTTTGGACTGGGAGACCGAGACAAAAAGACAGAGAAAGTGACACAGAGACGTTTATTAAGTACTTACTGCACCAGGGATGCAAACACAAGCAGACAAGACAGTTCCTGTCCTCAAGAGCTTGCATTCCAAAAAGGAAAGGCAACACATTTGTTATAATTCTTCTATGCCACATGACTAATGTGAAAATGTGTTTAATAAAAATGTAGGTCTAGAGCCCATATCAGATTGCAAGCCATCTTGGAGAGGGAAGGAGGAGGGAGGGAGAGAAAATTTAAAACTTATGGAAGTGAATGTTGAAAACCAAAAATAAATCATTTCATTTTTTAAAAAGAGGCGTAGCTTAGGCAAAATGAAGTGATACAGCCTCTCTGCATGTTGCCTAGTCAGATCATATCTGAAGTATTGTATTTAGTTCTAGGGTCTGCAATTTATAAACCATAATGATAAACTGGAAAGCATCCTGAGAAGGGCTAGTAGGATAATGATACACCTTGAGTCCATGCTGTATGAGATTCAGTTGAAAGAACTGGACATTTTTGCCATGAAAGAAAGAAGACTCAGCAGGGACAGAGTAGCTGTATCCAAGCATCTGGTCAGCTGTCATGAGAAGAGGATTAGACTTCTTCTGTTTAGTCCCAGAGAATTATAACAAATGGGAAAAACCATGAGAAAGAAAAAAACCCAAACAAAATCCAAAACAAAACAAAAAAGAAAATTGTTTGCTTCATTCTGCGTTCTGACTCCATAATTCTTTCTCTGGATGAGGCTGGCATTTTCTATCATGTGTCCTTTGGAATTGTTTTAGGTCTTTGCATTTCTGAGAAGGGCTAAGTCTATCAAAATCAGTCTTCATATACTGTGGCTGTTACTGTGTACAATGTTCTCCTCATTAGCTATGCATCTCTTAATGAAGTTCAAAGTCACGTTGGCTTATTTTGCTGCCACATCACACTGTGTACCCATATCTACTTTGCAGTCCACTAAAACCCCTATTTTCAGATAAATATGCTTTCTCTCTAACCACACTTCCTATATCTGTGAAGTTGATTTTTTGAACCAGCCTAACACTACATTTATACTTATTGAATTTCATTTATTTGATTCAGTCAAATGTTAAAACAATGTTAAAACCTATCTGGATCATTTTGGATGCTGATATGGATGATTTTGGATGATTCTATGTGTTAGCTTTTAGACTGTATAATTTTGATGAGCAAATGTGATGAGCCTAATAAGCAATGTTAAGTAACACAGAGCTAAGTACAGATCCCTGGGACAACTTGCTGCAGATCCATAAGCTGGCATTGAACCATTAATGATCGTTTTTTGAGTCTGGCCATTGAACCAATTCTAAATTCAGCTAATTATATTTTCTATTCCAAATATCTTCATGTTTTCCACAAGAATTGCCTAAGATGTTTTATCAAATGCTTTGCTAAAATCCAGGTAAACCATGTCCACAACATTCTTCTAATCTATCAATATAGTAACCCTATTAAAAACAAAAGGAGGCCGTCCCCGCTGCGAGTGTTTTCGTTGCTGGCGGCCCCTGGGCCTGAGCTTCCGGCGGTGTGCGTGGGCGTGAGCCCCGGGCCTGCGGGCTCCGTGTGCTTCCATAACGTCCGACTCGGCCCCCTCTCCAGCTGGTTTGGGACCACAGGAGGCAGGAGCCTGAAGCTGGTGACTAGGGAGGGGACCCCAGTACGGGGCCTGAGGGCCCCAGAGCTCCCCCTCAGTGAGTCAGTGGAGGCTGTAGCCCTGGTTGGTGGCCGGATCCAGGTCTTCTGGAAACATGGTGTGCAGGTGTGGGCACTGGGCTCTGACCAGCTTCTGCAGGAGCTGAGAGACCCTTCTCTTACCTTTCGCCTGCTGGGGTCTCCCAGGCCTGTGGTGGTGGAGACGTGCCCTGCCAATGACCCCAATGCCCCTAGCAACCTGTACATTCAAGAGTGAACCCTGAAGCTGGCTGACCCCAAACTGAGAACTTTGTCACCCCCCACCCCAGACACACACAACCGCCTCCAATAAATGTGACTCTTTACCCTCAAAAAAAAAAAAAAAACAAAACAAAAGGAAATATCAGTTTAGCAATTACCAGTTTTTGATGAACTCATGCTGGTTTTTTGTAATCACAGCTTCCCTTTCTAAATTAAACCAGACCTCTCTTTAATGATCCTTCCTAGAAGTTTTTTTAGAATTTGAAGTCAAGCTCCAAGTTCCACTGAACTATAGTTTCCGGATTGTTCTCTTCCCCTTTTTGAAAAGTGGAACATCTACCCTTATCCAGTCTCTTCCATTCCCACAGTCTTTCAAATATTGCCAATAATACAGCTCTGCAATCATGTTCCTGAGTTCTGTCCTAACTTCTTGGTGAGCAGCTCCCAAGAGTTCAGCTGTCATTTCTGCACATATGATAACCAGGTTTATAAATGTAGTACAAATGTGTCTCCTGAGCTCTACTCCCACATTGTTCCATCTGCCCCAAGCAGAGCTCCTGTCCTTCTCTTCCATCCTCCTTTCCCTCCAATTTTAGTTTTTCTTTTCGCTATCCTCAGTTTTGTCAACAGTCTCAGCTTATCAAGAGCTGTAGCCCTCCAGACATCATCTTTATACTGCTTTTATCCCTTGTTCCCTGCTCTTATATTCATCTTCCATAGATTTTTTGCTGGTTTTTTTTGGAGGGGGAAAGGCAGGGCAATTGGAGTTAAGTGACTTGCCCAAGGTCACATGGCTAGTAAGTGTTAAGTGTCTGAGATTGCATTTGAACTCAGGTCCTGCTGACTCCAGGGTTGGTGCTCTATTCACTGTGACACCTAGCTGCCCCTTCCATAGATTTTTTTGAAAATGAATCCATGTCAATCCCTTCAGAGAGCTTCCATTTCCCCTCTTCACTGCAATTATTGCTTTTTTTCCTTCAGAATTTCATTTTTTTAAATCTCCTAATCCCCTTAGGCTGCCTTTTCCTACAGATCATTAATACATGGGACACTACTTATCTGGTCTTTAAACACATTACCTGTTTTCCTAAAATTTAATATAGCCCATATAAGTTAAATCATCCTTGGGTCCTGGAGCAAGGCTAAATTTCCCCTTC
The DNA here is from genome assembly GCA_028646575.1 of Pseudocheirus occidentalis. Classification (NCBI taxonomy): domain Eukaryota; kingdom Metazoa; phylum Chordata; class Mammalia; order Diprotodontia; family Pseudocheiridae; genus Pseudocheirus; species Pseudocheirus occidentalis. Next base: position 82,535,580 of record CM053593.1, on the reverse strand, counting down.
AGTATCTTAGGGATATCCCTAAGAAGTGAGGAATAAATACTCGATGATGATGATGATGATGATGATGATGATGATGATGATGATGATGATAGGTAGTATTTACATAGAGCTTCAAAGTTTGCAAAGCACTTTACAAATATTACCTCATTTTATCCTCACAAAAAATTCTGGAAGAAAGATGCTACTTTTATCCCTATTTTACAGATGAGCAGACTGAGGCAGACTGAGATTAAATGACTTGTCCAAGGTCATACAACTAGTAAGTGTCTGAGGTCAAATTTGGCCTGCTCAATGTACCACCTAGCTAATGCTATTGGTACTGATTCAAGTACCCACTGAGGAGTTTTGTACCGAAATTATCAGTTTAGAATCATTTAGTCAGCTTCATCCTTAGAAAGTACGCATGGCAAAGGGGTACCATAGCTCATTACCCATTAAAAGGGCATAACCCAATAGTAAGGTGTTCTAGAAGTCATCTTAAGCATGATAAATCTACATATAATTTGTTCTTGCTTTCCAAAGTAGATATTGCTGTCAGCTGATCCAGGGACACCATATAGAACAAAGATGGGAAGCTGTAAGGTCTTCATCTGGTCAAAGATATGGAGGCTATATGTATACCCTGACATGAAATTTTGCTTTGGGGCTCACTTATGGGAAGATCTGTCTGATTTGGCCGGATGAAACTCTGAGCAGCCATTGTACCTCCCCTCTCTCCTCCCCGCCCCCCTTTGAAAGCCCATCTGGTTTGTGCTTTTCTCTCTGGTAATTACGTATGTATGTGATGGTGAGACAGCTAGAAGCCATGTCTGTTGAATGGTATTATTTTCTGTCTGTATTTTTTTTTGTCTGCTTCTAACTTCTGTTTGTATTTTCTCTGAAGTTCAGGGTGCTGACTTTTCCCCTTGAACTAGGTAAATAATATATGTTTGATTAAACTAAGATTGTTAACCCTTTTTGAGTTGCTTTCCTTTAGAAAAACAGATCAAAAAACTTGTGCTAGCTGCCATCCTGGGTATACTAGAGCGTTTGCTGTTACATCATCCCTCCTTGATTTTTCAAATTTTTCTTTTGTAGCCCTTTATCATAAATATAACAAGTGTCAGCAAACAAAGATTTCAATGCACAAAGAAAGAGGATTTTATAAGGTGCTAAGAATTTCTATCATGCTTTAATATATAATATACTAATATAGAAAGTACATATTGATAAAAAGCCATATAATATATATATATATTACTATATGCTATATGTTATATTTAACAAAGTTGTGACACAATTTAATCTTTCCCTACCTGAAACAATTAGGTAATTTAGTGGACAGAGCACTGGACCTAGAGTCAGAAAGACCTTAGTTCAAATGAGACTCAGACAATCACTAGTTGTATGACCCTAGATAAGTTACTTAACTTCAATTTGCCTCAGTTTCATCATCTGTAAGATGGGGATCATAATAGCATCTACCTCATAGGATTGTTATGAGAATCAATTGAGACTAAGTGTAGAGCTTAGCATAGCGCCTGGCACATAGTATGTGTTTGCTAAATACTTATTTTTTTACCTCTCTTCTTTATCCACTGACCACATCCCTGCTGACTACAAACATGTCCAGATCTCTCCTTACTTTAAACCCCCATCCCCAACACAACCTTTATTTAATCCTATTTCCAAAATCTACATTAATCAATTAACCAATCAACTAGCATTTATTTATTGCCAACTATTTCCAAGGTACTGTGCTAGGCCCCGGGAATACAAAAACAAAAAGAAAGAGTCTCTGCCCTTAAGGAGCTTGTATTCCATAGAGGGAGAAAATAGATATACATATAAGTTCATACAAAATAAATACAATTTAATTTCAGAGGAAAGGAAGACATGTGGAGGAACCATGAAAGACTCATTATAAGAGGTAGAACCTGATTTGGCCTTTAAAGATGGAAGTGAGAACAGAGTACCTTCCAGTCACAAGGGGACAGATTATGCAAAGGCTCAAAGACGGGACATGAAATATTATATATGGGTAATAGTGAGGTCTATTTGGCTAGAAGAAAAGGGAAAAGGAATTCTATATAATAAGCCTGGAAAAGTAAATTAGAGTCAGATTGTTAAAGGATTTAAATATCAAACAAGAGAATTTAAATTTGGTTCTAGAAGTAAAAGGGATCCACTGGAGTTTACTGGGCAGGAGAGTCATATCTTAGACCCTAGGTTTTAGGAATGTCACTTTGGCAGCTGCGTGGTAGAATGAATGCAGAGTGATTTGAGGCAGGGAGACCAATTAAGAGGTTATTGCAATAGGCCAGGAGAAAGGTAATAAGGGCCTGACCTAGAGTAGTGACCATGTGAATACAGAGAAAGGGGCAGATATGGGCAGATATTGTTGAGAGTCAAGACTTGGTAACTTATTGGATATGCAGTATAAGGGATAGAGGGGATTTGAAGATAACTCCAAGGTTGTGGACCTGGGTTACTAGAGGGATGAGTAATGACCTCAGCAGAATTAGGGAAGTTCAGAAGAGGAGTAGGTTCAGAGAAAAATATAATGAGCTCTTTTTCTGACATACTGAGTTTGAGATTACTAGGACAACCAGTTTGAAATATCCCATAGGCATTTAGTGATATGGAATTGCAGCTCAGGGACTCATAGGTAGATAAACGGACCTGGAACTCATCTACATAGAAATGGTAATTAAGCTCATAGAAGCTGATTAGGTCTTTTTACCCTTGCAGGACAATATTCTTAGAAAAATCTGTCTATACTCATTGCCTCCACTTTCTCACCTCCCACTCACCTCTTGACTCCTCACAATATGACTTTCATTCCTACAATTGCAATGAAATTGCCCCTTCACAAGGACTAATGTCCTCTTTATTGATAAATCCAATAGCCACTCTCATTCTTCCTTACTTCATTGAAGTTTTTGACACTGCTGACCACTCCTGCCTTCTAGATATTCTCCACCCTGAATTTTTGTGACACTGTTCTGTTCTCTTCCTATCTGGTACTTCTCAGTTTCCCCTTTAAGATCAGCATCAAATATCCCTACTCCAATGTATGGGGCTTTGTCCTGGGTCCTCTCTTTTCTTTAAACTTTCTTTTTGGGGGATCTCACCAGATCCCATGGATTCATCTACTGCCTCTATGCAGCTGATTTCCAAATTTATTTAATTATCCCTCATCTCTTTCCTGAGTAATTTCTAGTCCTACATCTCCAACTGCCTGGGGGACATATCTAACAGGAAAGATATCCCACTGACATCTCAAACTCAAAATATCCAAAATAGAATTCATGATTCTTCCCTCTAAATCCAGCAATAACCCTTCTGAGTCTTTACCCCAAAAAGACTAAAGAAAGAGGAAAAGAACCCATCTGTACAAAAACTTAGCAGCTCTGTTTATGATGGCAAAGACGTGGAAACTGAGGGGGTACCCATTATTTGGGAAATACCTGAAGAAAGTCATGTTGAGTGTCTGTTGAGGCACTGGCTGTTCTCCCTAGACTTGCATCCAGTTCTTTCCTCTCTCATCATACACATCTAAACTGTCGCCAAATTGTGCCACTTCCCCTTCTTCAACATCTCTTGTCTGTCCCCTTCTTTTTATTCAAATCAAAACCTCATACAGGCCCCGAGAATATCTCGTTTTTGTATTTCTATTCTCAGCACTTAATGCAGTATTTGGTATATAATAGGCACTTAATTAGTGCTTATAGATTTATTGGATTGACCTCTTCCAAAACACAGACAGTAACCTATTCATGCCTGGCCATTCTGTTTGACTCTTGTCCATATCTTCCCGCAAGCTGACCACAAGGGTTTCACCCCAGATACTGGTGGCCTTCCTTGCTTTCTCTTGGCACTGATTATTTCTCAGTATTGCCATATGACTGGTCTATCTTCTTTTTCTGATCATGCACTTCTTGGTGACATCCTTACTAAGGTACCTCTTCATAGTTCATTATGTCTTATATGTTGTAGCCTACTTATACCATCCCATACTTCTGCATGGCTCTCTGATTGATTTTCTCTGATTAGTTCTTTGCATGACTTGTAATCATACACCACTGGTGGAATATTGGTATTAAAAAGATGAGTCTTTGTTTCAAGGAGAAGTTTAAGGTCAATAAATAAGCTCAAATAGGGAGGAGGAAGGGGAGGAAAAGAAGGAGAAAATTCAGAACTCAAAATTTATGAAAGTGATGAATGTTAAACATTGTCTTTACATGTAATTGGAAAAAGTAAAATATGAATTCCGATACTCAATTTAGCTTGCTCTCCTCCTGTTTAATTCTTGGCCCAACTCATCTATTTGCAAACTCTATCATAATATAGTTATACATATAAGTATATATACACACGGACACATTCACAACACACATGCATACTATATACATGTATGTATATGCACAGTATATATACTTATATGTATGCATGTATAGCTTGATACAAACAGCACAATGTCACTCAAAAATAAGAACATTTGGAAGACCTTACTGTCTCTAAAGAAGTCTTCTTCAAGTAGGACCTGCACTAGATAAACTGCGTGAGAGCAGGCAACACCTTTGAATACAGAAAAGCATGGAAAGACGTATATGAACTCAAAGTAAAGTGAGCAGAACTAGTAAAACATTATACACAATGACAACAACAATATAAATGGAAAAAAACAACAGAACAAAATCAATTAAAACTGAAAGCTACGAAATTATAATGATCAAGTTTAGCCCCAAAGAAAAGATAAAAGAAGGCATCTTCCCTGCTTCTTTGCAGAGATGGAGAAATATGGGTGTTAAACACTATATATAATGTTAGACTTTTTCAATTTTTTGATTGGTCTTACTCAATTAAAAAAACTCTTTGTTATGGAGTTGGCTTTCTAGCAGGGCAAAAGAATACACTGGGAAATGTTGGCAATGTAAAAATCCTAATAAAATTTATTTTTAAAAAGACTTCCCATGTCTCCCTGCATTCTTTTTTTTATTTTTAATTTTTTTGCTTTTTGGAGGACAGTAGGAGTTAAGTGACTTGCCCAAGGTCACACGGCTAGTTTTTGTGTTAAGTGTTTGATGCTGGATTTGAACTCAGGTCCTCCTGACTCCAGGGCTGGTGCTCTATTTACTGCGCCACCTAGCTGCCACCTAGCCACCCCCTCCCTGCATTCTTTATATCTCCTTCCTTCTTTCCTTCCTTCCTTTCTTCTTTCCTTCTTTCCTTCCTTTCTTCCTTTCTTCCTTCTTTCCTTCCTTCCTTCTTTCCTTCCTTCCTTCCTTCCTTCCTTCCTTCCTCCTTCCTTCCTTCCTCCCTTCCTCCCTCCCTTCCTTCCTTCCTTCCTTCCTTCCTTCCTTCCTTCCTTCCTTTCTTCCTTTCTTCCTTCTTTCCTTCCTTCCTTTCCTTCTTTCCTTCCTTCCTTCCTCCTTCCT
>CM053593.1:82418893-82529660 GCA_028646575.1 Pseudocheirus occidentalis | reverse complement strand
TGTGGGAGGGGTCTTACAGTGGGATCAATGTTCTGGGCTGGGGGTAGGGACAAAAAGGGGAGAAAATTTGTAACTCAAAACCTTGTGGAAATGAATGATGTAACCAAGAAAATAAATTAAAATTTAAAAAAAAGAACCACATGATATGATACGGTATAAAGAACACAATTAAATTTTATATTGGAATATATGGCTTAAAACCCCAACAGTACCACTTTTAAGGTTTCTGACATTGAGTCAATCACTTAATTTCTATGAGCTTCAGTTTGTGCTCTTAGAAAAATAGACAATAATAATTTAACTCTCTGCCTCAGTATAGCTATGGGGACCATATACATAAACAAAGCTCAACAAATTCTGAAGAACATTCTATCAGTTCTTCTTCTCCTTCTCCTTATCCTTCTCCTTCTTCTTCTTCTTCTTCTTCTTCACGTGATGCTATTTGATTACAAGTAATAGGATACCACAACCTACAAAAGAATTAATGTTGTAGTTTAACCAAAGAGCAATAAAGACTTGAGTTGGATGTAACATATTACTAGTAAAGAAATGTACTGGAGAAGTGGGGTGAAGGATGTTGACAGAGATATTTGACTAGAAAAGAGTGAGGGATAGCAAATAGATAGCCTATGGCCTCCATTAGTATCTATACAATTACAGGATCTCTAGAGAAAAGTCCCCAGAATCATGGGGAGGACCCACCTCTCACTATGAGGGATTAACAGCAGGAGAACATGGACAAGAGAGGCTTAGCATAAGAGGACATGGATGGGTTTTGATCTATACCTTTTGAGGGAGTGCTCACACCCACAGGATCACAGTGGCAGGCTAAATAATAGCAATCCCAAAGACTTGTACCATATATTTTATATAACATACATCAACCCGAAGGTGATTTTGCACAGTACTTGAAGGAAGCTTAAGTTGAACTTGGTTGGCCATCCAAAATAAAGTGTGTTTGGTGTTTTAAACGATTGCTTAACACCACACTGTGAACCATTATATGCAAAGCCCAGGAACTAGGGAATGCTGTATTAGGCAACCCCTACTGAGGCAAAGTCCAAAACCTCAAAATGCCAGTACAAATGATCTAAATGGAACACTGCAAGCTATTCCTCATAAAAACTGCAGTGATGAACTTTTAACTTCTCAGCATTCAAAGGATCTGGGTTCAAACCTCAGCTCTATTTGTGTAAACTTAAAACAAGTTATTTAACTTTTTCATCTATAAAGGAAGAGGTTTGAACTAGACAACCTCTAAGGTCACTCTGGACCTAAATCTGTATGATTTAGTAGGGCAAAGGATGTCATCAGATATTTCACTAGAAAAAGAGGGAGTTCAGCCATATAGCAAGAGAAACAGATAATTCAATGTCATTCCCCGAAGGAAGGAAGGAAGGAAGGAAGGAAGGAAGGAGGAAGTAAAGGAAGGAGGCAGGAAAAGGAAAAAAAGCATTTGCTAAACAATTATTATATATCAAACACTGAAATACAATACTGAAATTAACTTTTCTCTCTATTCCCTTCAGTTGGGCCATGTCTTGGATCTCAAATTCTGAATCTGAACTCTTTATATTATACCTTTTCCCCTACCTTGATTACTTTGCAAGGTCCCCGATTGTAATCCAGAGCCGTCTCCAGTCCTCCTGATCTTTATCTTGCCACTGGACCCAGATGGCTCGACTTCACACAGTCCTCTCTCACTGAAAACTAATTCACTTGCATGTCATGGCATAGCTCCCTGATGTCATGATTCTCTTTTGAGAATGAAAGACAAATAACAACCTCTGTGAGTAGTAGTAGGAGCTGGACTACTTAAACTGGTCAGTTGGGCAATACAGTTCTTCCTTTCCTTTCCTCTGTCCACATAGGGTATCATACCCTTACCCTAGCATAAGAGGACATGGATGGGCTTTGATCTATACCTTTTGAGGGAGTGCCCACACCCACAGGATCACAGTGGCGGGCTAAATAATAGCAATCCCAAAGACTTGTACCATACATTTTATATAACATACATCAACCCAAAGGTGATTTTGGCATAGCTTCCTGATGTCATGATTCTCTTTTGAGAATGAAGGACAAATAATTTGTGCTCTACACAAAGGAATGTACATTTTGATTACTGAAACCTTGCAAGATATCTTGGGGTTTGCAGGCTAGATTTCTTTCTTAAGGACTTTGTCTTAAAACCAAATCACTCTGGCTGTTATTGATTGACCAACAATAGATCCCAGACCAAGTCCCACTTGGTCATTGTTTAGACCGTGATCAGCTCAGAGCGAAAGTAAACAGCAATTTTTTTCTGTTTTGGCTGGAAACCCTAAAGATCTTTCCCACCCATATCGATTTTTTTTTAAACTAGGTAAAAGAGGCCATTCTTTACTTCAATTCTTACCTAGCCTTAATCACTGAATGGGCATTCCCTCAGTCGAACTGAGATCTGGGAAAGATTTTAGCTTAAAAAGGCCAAGGTCTCCCACTGCATCCAGAGCCATCTCTAGTCATATATATCTTGATCATTATCAAGATCTATATCTTGTTCCTGGACCCAGATGGCTCTGGAGAAGAAAGTAAGGATGATAACTTTACATAGCCCTCCCTCAATTAAATTCAATTCACTTGTATGTCATAGTATGACCTCCTTGATGTCATAGTCCTCTTTGAGAATGAATAACAAACAACAACTAATTCCTTTTTACTTAATTTTAATTTTTAAAAAAATGGGTCTCCCCATCTCATCCAGGTTGGAAGTGCAGGAATAATCAAGGACCAATCCCTACAGTACTTCTGACCTATTCTCTTTCCCATAGTTGACTTGTCTCTCTTTAGGCAACCTAGCACTCTCTATCCCTCCCTGGGGTTCATCATATTTGCATCAAATTCAGTGAAAATGCCCATTCAACATAGTCCTGGCAAGCCCTGAGCTCAACAGATAGATATAGACCAACAGACCTGGTAACTCCCTAACTCCCATTGAACCTGTTTTGATTGAGTCCCTCTACCTATCCCCATATTCTCAGGTCATTATTCTTCTTCCAACATCATTTCCCTCCTCCCTACAATTCTAGATTCCATATTCATGTATTTTTAAATGAAGCCCTTACTAGCAGCATCAAATTCTTCAATCCTCTCTACCTGCCTTGCTCTATCACCTGCTTTCTTGGCAACTTACGCCTCTCTCTCTTCCATTCACTGTATGTGGAGAAGTGACTAAGAATACCAGTTTGTGCCTGAAGGAAGTCTTATAACTGAGGAGATACTTGAAAATTAACTCTGCTTGAGATTGGAAAGGATCACTTTGACACTGTCATACCCAAAAGTCTGGAATGTTCGTGTAAAACCGAAGGTGAGAGTAAGTCAGAAAAGAGAGATAGGAGGGAAGGAGATATTTGGAGAAAAACTTCGAGTTGGTCTATAAAACTCAAGAAAGACTAAAAGACTATAGGACTATAAAACTAGAGACCTATAAGAAGACCATAAAAAAGAGCTGGGTCAGTTGAGAAAGAACTGAAAAAGAATAAGGCCAAGTTCCTACAGAACCAACAAGATGACCTGATAAGACTTGGTAAGATTGGTAAACTTGCCAATTTTTCTTTATCATATTCTTCTAAATATGTCCCTTTAGATCTTTACTAAAAACCTAAACCTAGGGCTCTGTGTTCTTTCTGTTCTTTCTCTCTCAGCCTGTTCCTCAGGCTGAGAGAGAACAGAAAGGATAAGTCTTGTTCCTTAGGCTAAGTTCTGGAATTCAGTCAAAGGAAGAGAGGTGTCATCAGTAAAAACAGTGCATCCGTCAAAATGGGTACATGATTAGTCAAAATGGATACATGATTTATAAAGAGTGATACTATAAGCAAGGAAGAGGAACATGAAATATTTTACCTATCAGATCTACAAAGAAGGGAAGGATTTATTACCGAATAAGACAAAAAGATCATTATAAGATGCAAAATGGATAACTTTAATTTCATTAAATTAAAAGGATTTTGAACAAAGAAATCCAAGTTAGCAAAAATTAGAAGGAAAGCAGAAAACTGGGGAAAATTTTTTATACTATGGTTGTCTCATAAAGCTCTCATTTCTTAAATTATACAGAGCTGAGTCAAATTTATAAGTAGACAAGTCCTTCCCAAATTAATAAATGGTGAAAGGATATGAACAGTCTGTTTTAAGTTAAAGAAATCAAAGTTGTCTATAGGTACATGAAAAAAATGCCCTAAATTACTATTGATTAGAAAAATGAAAATTAAAACATCTCTGAGGCACCACCTCACACCTATCAGATTGACTAATATGACAAAAAAGGAAAAAAGAGGAGGTAGAAAAATTGGGAAACTAATGCCCTGTTGGTGGAATTGTGAACTGATCCACCCCCCCAGACCCCAGTAGAACACCAGGTGAGAAGTCAGCCCAACCCCCTAACCCTGCAAGCACAGCACAACACCAGAAACACTGTAGTCCCATTTTCCTCCCCCAAACCCCTACAGCCAAAACACAGGACCAGGCAAATAGCCAGGACCCCACATAGTACCTGCACAGCACCAAGCAAGCAGCCAAGGTCAATAACCCCCAAAAGAAATGCTTAGGACCTGCTTAGTGCTCCCCTCCTCAATCCCAGAAACAGAGCTCAACTTTAAAATAACAAAATAGACTGGAAAAAGAGCAAAAAATCTGACCATAGAAAGTTATTATGGTGACAGGGAAGATCAAAATACAAACTCAAAAGAGGACAACAGTGTCAAAACCGTCTACATGCAAAGTCTCAAAGAAAAAAATGTAAATTGATATCAGGCCCAAAAAAGAATTCCTGGAAGAGATCAGAAAGGATTTTTAAAATCAAATAAGAGAGGTAGAAGAAAAACTGGGAAAAGAAATCAGAGGGATATAAGAGAAACATGAAAAAGAATCAAGTGTGTAATAAAAGAAGTACAAAAAAATTCGAAAAAGACAATGAAAAATTCACTGAAGAAAACATTTTCAAAAGTAGAATTGGCCAAATGGAAATGAGGCTTAAAAATAAGCTAACTGAAGCAAATTAGAATTGGACAAGTGGAAGCTCATAACTCTATGAGACATCAAAAATCAATCAAGTAAAATCAAAATAATGGAAAAATTGAAGAATATGTAGAAATATCTCACTAGAAAAACAAATGACCTGGAAAACAGCTCTAGGAAAGATAATTTAAGAATTATTGGACTACCTGAAAGCCATGTCAATTAAAAGAGCCTGGAAAACATCTTTCAAGAAATTATCAAGGATGATTGATATCCTAGAACCAGAGGGTAAAACAAACATAAAAAGAATCCACCAAAAATTTCCTTAAAGAGATCTCAAAATGAAAACTTCCAGGGTCTTCCAGCCAAGATGACAGCAAAGAAGCAGGAAAATGCTGCAGCTCACACATAACCACCTCAAATACCCATAAAATATGGCTCTAAACAAATTTTAGGGCTCCAAAACACATACAAAAATACAAGAAAAGGCAGCTTGGCAGGAAGAGCTCATTGCAGCATGCTGGAAGCCAAAACCAGCTAAAACCACAGCTTGGCCCTGGGCAGCCAGGATAAGCCATAGCTGGAGCCTTGAGGAGAGTGGATTAGCAGCAGCTATGGCAGTTTCCAGAATTATCAAGCCATAAAAAACAAAGACAAAGTGAATGGTCAGTGGAACTCAGATAAATTTGGGGAAGAAAAGCAGTCCAGGCAAACTACCTCCAGGGCAAGGAAGCAGCAAAAGCCACCTACCTCCACCTGGCTGCTTCAGAACTCCCAGCCTGCAGACTGCAGGGGGCACCAAGTGATCATTCAGAGGATAAGTGCTCTTGTGTTGAGCAACCTGGATCTGGATTGTGGTCTCGGGTGGAGGTCCTGGGGTGCATTTTCAGTGAGCCACAGCTGGTGGGGACTGCAGCAGCCTCTTAATAGCTCCAGCAGCTGCAAAAACCCCAGCAATTTGGGGCAGAGCTTTCTCTTCTGGAAGCAGAGTTCCACAGAACTAAAAAGACAAGTAATTCACTGGCAACATGAGCAGGCAAAGGAAGAAAAGTAAGAACAGCAATCCAACTCTAGAATCCTTTTTTGGGGACAAAAGGGATCAAAACATGGAATGGGAAGAAGGAAACAGTCAGAACTCCCATACCAAAAGCTTCCAAGAAACATGTAGACAGCCTACAAGCCATAGATCAGCTTAAGAAGGATTTTGAAAACCAAATAAGAGAAGTGGAAAAAAATAGAGAAGAGAAATGAGAACAATGCAAGAAAAGGACGAAAAGAGAGTCAACAACCTAACTGAAGAAAATACCTTAAAAAATAGATTAACTCAAACGGCAAAAGAGGCCCAAAAAGCCAATAAGGAGAAGAATGCCTTAAAAAGCTGAATTTCCCAGATGGAAAAAGAATCTGAAAAGCTTTCTGAAGAGAATAATTCCTTCAGAATTAGAGTAGAGCACATGTAAGCAAATGACTTTATGAGAAATCAAGATACTATTAAAAAGATCCAAACAAATGAAAAAATAGAAGGCAATGTGAAAAATCTCTTTGAAAAAACCACTGACCTGAAAATAGATCCAGGAGAGACAATTTAAAAATTATTGGACTATCTGAAAGCCATGATTAAAAAAAGAACTTAGAAAGCATCCTTCAAGAAATTCTCAAGGAAAATTGCCCTGATATTTTAGAACCAGAGGGCAAAATAGAACTTGAAAGAATTCACTGATCACCTCTTTTAAAAGCTCCCCAAAAGAAAACTCCTAGGAATGTTATAGCCAGGTTCCAGAGTCCCCAGATCAAGGAGAATATATTACAGGCTGCTAAGAAGAAGCAATTTGAATACTGTGGAAATACAATTAAGATAACCCAGGATCTGGCAGCTTCTACACTGAGGGACTGAAGGGCCTGGAATATGACACTCTGGAGATCAAGGGAGCTAAGATTAAGACCAAGAATCACCTACCCAGCAAAATTGACTATAATGTTTCAGGGGAAAATATGGTCATCCAGTAAGGTGGAGGACTTTCAAAACATTCTTGCTGAAAAAACCAGAACTGAAAAGAAAATTTGACATTCAAACACAAGAAGCATGAGAAGGTAAACATGGAAAAGAATTCATAAGGAACTTATCAAAGTTGAACTATTTACATGCCAACATGGAAAAACTATAATTGTAACTTATGAAACTTTTCTCAGTAAGAGAAAAGGTGAAGGGAATACAAATGTGTATATACATATACATACACATATGTCTATATAGGAGGGTTTATATATGTGTAGTAACACATATCTGAGTATGTATACATGTATATGCTATGTATACATGTGTACATAGAGGGCACAAGATCAATTGAATAGGAAGGGATGATGCTTTAAAAGATGAAATTCTGAGGTGGGAGAGGATTAGAATGAGAGGAGACAGGGAGAGACAGAATGGGGTTAATCATCTCATATAGAAGAGGCAAGCGATAATTGTTACAATGGAGGGGAAAAACAGGAAGGCAAAAGGAAAAGTGTCAACTTTACTCTCATTAAATTTGGCTTAAGGAAGGAATGGCATAAATTCTAAAGTGGGTATCTTGCCACACAAGAGAATAGGGGTAGGAGGATGAAAGGTAGGATGATGGAAGGTAGAGCAGGGTGGGGGGAGGTTTTCTGGAAGTACACACTTCTGTAAAGGGACAGAGTAGAGAACAGAACAAGGGGGGAGGGTCGGATAGGAAGGAGGAACATATAATCAGTCTTTCATAATATGTCCACTGTGGAGATGTTCTGCATAATTACACATGTACAGCCTGTATTAAATTGTTTGTCCTTCCAGTGGGGATGGGTGACAAGGGAGGAAGGGAAAGAATCTAGAATTTAAAGTTCTATAATCAAATGTTAAAAATACATATATGTATATATTATTATTATTACTAACTACATGCAACTGGTAATAAATAAATTCAAATTGAAAAAGATTTAATTTAATTTAATTTTTAAAAAAAGAAAAAGGAAAATTCCCAGGAATATTATAGTCAAATTCCAGAACTCCCAGGTCAAGGAGAAAATATTGTGAGCAGCCAGAAGAAAACAATTCAAATATCATGAAGCCACAGTCAGGATTACATAGGATTTAGTAGTTTCTACATCAAAGGATCATACAGCACGGAATATGATATTCTATAAGGCAAAGGAACTAGGATTCCAACCAAGAACCACCTACCCAGTAAAACTGAGCATAATCCTTCAGAGGAAAAAATGGTCATTCAATAAAATAGAGGACTCTCAAATATTTCTGATAAAAAGATCAGAGCTGAAGAGAAAAAAATTTTTTTATTTGCAAACACAACTCAAGAAAGCATAAAAAGTTAAAAGGGATAAAGAAAACATAAGGAATTCAACAAGTTTAAATTGTTTACATTCCTACATAGGAAGATGACACTTGTAACTCTTAAAATCATATCACTATTAGGGCAGGTAGGAGCTTACATAGACAGAGGGTACATAAGTTAATTTTATTGAGATGGTATCACTCCACCCCCAAAAATTAAGGGGCAAGAAAGAGAATTACATTGGGAGTAGAAGGAAGTAGACTGGGGTAAATTATCTCACATAAAGAGGCATGAAAGACCTATTACAGTGGAGAGGAAGATGGGGGGGGGTGTATAATGCTTGAAGCTTACTCTCATCAGAATTGGCTCAAAGAGGGAATAACATATACAATTAGCTGGGTATAGAAATCTATCTTGCCATATAGGGAAGTAGGAGGAAAGAGCATTAAGAAAGGGGTAGGGCACGGAGAATTGACAGAAAGGAGTACAAATTTGGGGAGGTTATGGTCAGAATCAAAACACTGGTGAGGATGGACAGAATGAAAAAAGAAAGAGAAGGATAAGCAGAAGGAAAACAGAATGGAGGTAAATACACAGTAATCATAACTGTGAATGGGAATGGAATGAACTTATTTGTAAAAGGGAAACAGATAGCAAAGTGAATTAAAAACGAGAATCCTACAATGTGTTGTTTACAAGAAGCACACTTGAAAAAAAAGAGACACACACAGAGTAAAGGTAAGGGGCTGGAGCAGAATAATTCATACTTCAACTTAAGTAAAGCATAATAACTTATACTTCAGCCAAAGTAAAAAAAAAAAAAAGAGCAAGGGTAGCAATCATGATCTCAAACAAAGGAAAAGCAAAAATAGGTCTAATTAAAAGAGATTTTTTAAAAAAAATTAAAAGGAAACTGCATATTGCTAAAAGTTACCATAGACAATCTCCCAGATAAAATGTGACTGGCAGGGAACATCAGGTGCAGATTCTAACTCCAGAGCCACTGATCTTTCCACTGTTATTATCACATGTTGGTTCAGATGTGACTCTGGACACCAGCCATGTGAACCTGGGCAAGTCACTTAACCTGTTTGCCTCAATTTTCTCACCTGTAAAATGGGGATAATCATAGCACCCACCTCCCCAAATTGTAGTAATGATTAAAATGAGATAATATTTTTCAGTCAATGACATGGAATGTAAACTCTCCAAGAGTAGAAATTGTAGTTGAACAAATAATTTTTAGTAGGTTTTTTTTTTATTTTGAATTCTAAATTCTTCCCTTCCCTCACCTACCCACTGAGAAGGCAAGCAATAGGAATTCTTTTTTGTGTTATCTTTGCATCCCCAGTGCCTATCACAGTGCCTTGTACATAGCAGGAGCTTAACAAATAATTGTTGAGTTGTATTGAATTCTATAACTTAACGTCCAGAAATCACAGTTCAATCTTCTATTAGCCTTCATTGTAAGCTAGAACTGAAAAGTATTCCATTGCCCTGAGATTGAGAAGCTGCCTTGTGAGGTTGTAAAGTCACTTGGTAGATTGCAGAGTGGATAAGAGCCAGAGACTTGAGTTCAACCACCTCAGATACTTAAGAGCTATAACACCCTGGGCAAATGACTTAACCTTTCTCACCCTGCTTCTTCCTCTGTAAAAAGAGCTAATGAGTAACACCCATCTCCCAGGGTTTTGTGAGGATCGAATGTAGCATATGTACAATACTTTACAAAATTTAAAGCACTATGTAAATGATAGCTGTTTTTATTACTATGATGACTTATTTTTTAATTCACATATTTTTTTTGGTCTAACTCTTTTGAATCATGCTGTTTAATGAAGGGAAAATAACCGTGTAAGTCAAATATAAAAAAGAAAAGCAGTTGCTCACCTCGGATTTGTCCTTGAGTCTCTCACTCCAGCACAATTAACCAATACACAAAAGAGATTAGCAAGCTTCCGCTTGACCCAGAAAGGACAAAACCAGAATGGACAATGACAGTATAATCTATTTATAACTATCCTCTTAAGAAGCATTTTGTAATCGACCAACAGGGTTAGAAAAAAAACAATCATCTATGACAGGTGGTAAATTCATAAGAGAAGTTTTTGTTTGTTTTTTAAACAAAAGACTCAGAATGGAGTTTGACTCCAAAAAAACCACAGAGTTTTTTACAGTTTCGTCTGAGAGTATCACTGGTCTCTAAGAAGAGTTTTTCTTCATTCTGCAGTCAACCATAATTGATACTGGAATGCAGGCTGGTGGTCAAATTTCTTTCTATTTTTACAATGGCATTAAAAAACCAAAGAAAGCATTTGAGTTACAGAAAGATACAGAACTTGAATCTCAGAAGTGATAGGAGTACTCTGGAAATAAGTTGTCGAATGGGGACCAGGTTTGGGTGCACCCCTCCAACAAAATCCTCCTCCTCTTCTTTTCTATCCTTTTCTAGAGCCAACTGGCATCTACCCTAGCCCTACCTTTGAACCACTAGGACAGAATCCTTGAGAAATAAAAACCACTCCCATCTAGTGCCAAATGGAAGTAAAACTTTAACTCTTTCATAACAACCCAGCTAAAACCATCCTGGCAAAGGCATTCCATCCAAAACTTTTATTATAAACACTTTTACTTCTGATGAACTACAGCAAACAGATGTATAACATTTTTAAAAGAATGCAGATCTCCACGAGGAATAAGACCCCTCATAAACATGTCCCACAGGTCAAAGGAATGGAAAATTAAGAATATGGGCTTGGTCTTCTTCCCCTTTGTCTTCCAAACTCTCTGGGGACAAGAACCAGACAGTCTGCTCCCTTTCAGGGTATGGCTCTTCTCTGTAATCTCCAGCTCCCCCTCTCCTACCATCACTACCCTACTTCAACCTGGTTTTTCCTCAGATTAAGAAATTTTAAATTACCATACCTCAGAAGAGGAAGGATGGTTTAAAGTAATTCATTACTAGCCAAACAACTAAAAACATAGATCAGGTCACTTTCATATAAGTGTATGCAATATATGTATATGTAAAATATGTAATATATGTATTATCAATTTTGGAGTCCTAGGAAATATCTAACCTTTTGTCTGTAAAAATAAAAAATGAATAGTTCTTTACTAAATTAGTGAAATGTTATTTTCTATTCTGATCCCTAAAACAAAAATATCATCTAAGTTTTCTCTTTATGAATACTCTTTTTAAATCATAAAATTATTTTTATAACAAAATTAAACTCATTTCCTTATAAATGCAAATGACATATAAAGATCCTTGGTTTTTAAGTAATTATATGAGTTTGCTCTGAATTCTGTTGACACATATTTATATAAAATGTGTGGTTTTTTTGAAGTCTTCATCCTTTTTCCACACTCTATTCACATACTGTATGTTATGTTCATTGTTCCAAAACTAGAATTTTTCACATTAGAAATGCCAGTCAGGCTTGGGAGGACATCTAAGGAATAAAAGGGAACAAAATAAATTTACCAAGTTATATTTTTAAATGTTTCAATGAAGACAAGTTGCTTTATAAAAGGTATTCATGAAATATAAATATATTCCAGGTTTAGTCATAGAAAAGAATACCCATGGAGTTGTATGGGCAGCCCATTGAGTAAGTTGACTGGCATATAAAAAGAGACAAAGTAGATTTGTTTGCAAACTCTCTAGGATTCATCTTATTTATGTACAGATAGGACCATGCCATTCTTGTTCAAAATGTGTGTATGTGTGTGTGTGTGTGTGTGTGTGTGTGTGTGTGTGTGTGTTCTGGACTCACAGTATTTAAGGAAGATAGATATATAATAGACCAATATTAGTGCTGAGAAGAACATAGCAGCCAGCTTTGTGGTCCCTTCTGTGGCTCTCCATAAAGGAATCAAAGAATCTTTTGGAAAAGGATGGGCAGGGCAGCTAGGTGATGAATAAAGCACCAGTGCTGGAATCAGGAGGTTAAATCCAGCCTCAGATACTTAACACACTTACTGTGTGACCTTGGGCAAGTCACTTAACCCCAATTGCCTTACCTTCCCCCTCCAAAAAAAAAAAAAAAGGAGGGGCAAGATTCCTGGGTTACCTATCAGATCTTCTTCCCCATGACCCCCCAACCCAAATTACAAAACCATGAGGACATACCTATAACCCACATGCACAACACATACACATCCTACTCAGTGGTAACCTCTGGGTGTTTCATGTCAGAAATATCCAGAGTGCACTTTCCAGCACCTCTTGTCTCACCTCTGAGACCCACCTCTTGTCATAGAGATGATGGACTTAAGATGCACAATAAGATACATTTGCAATACAGGAATTTGTTTTGAAGAACCAAAGTAAGGCCTCCAGAACACTACGCAGCTACGGGAAGGTGTTTAGAGGTTATTATAGACACCAGGAGAGGAGAGTACCCACACTGATCAGGTCCTGGGAAACACGCCGAGCGAGATCCCTAAGTCAGAGAACTAGTAAGTGTCTGAAATGGGACTCAATCCCATTGGACTCCACTCCCAGTCTAGTGGTCCATCCACCACACCACTCTACTTCTTGTAAGTGGGGCAAGTCAATATTTTCAGCATCATTATTCTCCTATACTTATTTTTGTCAGCTGAGGCAGAGGGGGGAGAGTGAGGCAACCATAACCATTGTAGAGAGAAAACAACATGTGCATATATATGGACACACATGCATCATATAATATGTATGCACATCTCATAAATAATATGTTGCATAATTCTATTATTTCATATATTGTTTGCATACATTTATGTGTTCATGTACATATGTCTATGGATATACATATGAAATGTGGATCATGGGGAGCAGGAAAGGAAGAAGGTAGCAGTATTTACAGACAAATGTTTGGCCCAGGACAACACGAATACACATACACACTCTCCCCCCTCCACTTACATTTTGTCAATGTCACAGATGAATCACATATTAAAAAGGATTAGAAAGCTTTAATCTAAAGGAATTTCAGGCTGCATGACTCGGTTGAAGTGTATGCAAGTCAGAGGTTCAATCTATTTATGAGCTTTGTTCTTCATCTCAGTCACTGATGACTAGACTGTCGAGCACAGGTGAGGAGGGACCCCATCCCTAATAGGAACAGACTAGGGCCCCAACATGAAAAGTCTGGATCCCAAAGCCTCGCCCCTGAAGAGCTTTCACCCCACCACAGTCTTCTCCCTTACCTGGCCCCTCACTCACCAGTCTGCCACCCCAGAATCTTGCTTCCTGGGGCCCCCACCATCCAGCCCCAACCCACTCCCCTCAACCTCCCACCCTCACCAGCTTACGTGCCAGAAGTGAATGTCTAATAACAGCCATCCCTAACCCAGTATCTGAGAACTACCCATTCTCACCCTTGTTCCTGCAGACTTGTTCAGGCCCCTACTCATTTATGCAGAGATACCTTCCCAGATGAAAAAATCCTACCCTTGCAGAGCAGGGATTCTTCTAGTTACAGGTTTTGGACACAGATGGAAACACGCGGATGCACACTACTTTTACATACGCTATTATTGTTCTACATTACTATACTATGTGCTATTTACTTTATAACACTGTGTTATATGTATTACATCGTAACAAATTTTTGCCTATATAACATGTTATACTACATAGAATATACGTGTACTATATCAGGGGAGGGGAACCTGCAGCCTCAAGGCTACATGTGGCCCTCTAGGTCCTCAAGTGTGGTCCTTTGATTGAATCTAAACTTCACAGAACAAATTCTATATAGTATGGTACCAATATATAATATTTATGTGTGTGTATGTATGTATGTATGTATATGCATATTTTTAAAATTTAATGAAAATTTAATTAATTTAAATGCCCAAATTTTCAATTGTGTCCAACTCTTTGTGACCTCATTTAGGGTTTTCTTCACAAAGATACTGGAGTGGTTTGCCTTTTCCTTCTTCAGCTCACTTTACAGATGAGGAAACTGAGGCAAACAGAGTTAAGTGACTTGCCTAGGACCACACAGGTAGTGTCTGAGGTTAGATTTGAACTCGGGTCTGCCTGACTCCAGGCTCAGAGGTCTATTCACTGCATCACTTCACTGGCCCATTTTTTTTTAAACTAGGTCACATTTGTAAAACTTTAAGTTTTGCAAAGCACTTTATTTACACAAATTCTTTTACTTGACCCTTACACAACGATCTAGGAAGGTAGGCACTATTATTATCCCCATTTACAGAAGGTGAAACTGAGGCAGAATTCAAATGATTTGCCCAGGTTCATAGAAATAGTGTCTGAGTTAAGATTTGTGCTCATGTCCTTCTGACTCTAGGCTAAGAACCATCTACTGTACTACCCAGCTACCTATGTGTGAATGTATGTAAATGCATATGTACACATATATGCACATTGTACATGCATTGTATGCAAATTAATTTTACATGCAAATGTGATACAAGGGTTTCATTAATCTATTGTATGCTTAAGGTTTGCATGTTGTTATAAAAATTGTGCTATCCCACTGCCGGCTACACTTAGCAATGAAGTATAAAAATCAAATTTAAGTATTCTTTATACAGAGGCTAAAAGTACCAGAATTCTACATTTCTCAACAGCATCTTTTGTGTTAAGTACAATATAATAAGGGAGTTCAAAAAAACAGCAACTCTTTAAAAAACTGAAGTAATTTTTTAAAAATTACGGATCGTTATTTGCAATTTTCAACAATTAAATATGTCTTAATTTCTATTGCAAGGAACTTTATCAAAAATTATATTCTTTTGTTTTTTTAAGATCTCCATGTTGTTATAAAATTATAGTGAATTCTTATTGTATTTTAATAAAATGTGAGCTAAGAAAATTAGCTGCATAGATAATTTTTCTGAAAAGTACAGGGAGAATATTTTCCCCCAAAAGCAGGGATAGAAAGCATTGCTCTATAATGTCTGGAAAAAAATATTCTGTCCCTGCTCATAAGACCCTCAAAATTTTGATGCTTTGGGACAAGGCCCCAGTTGCCCTGGTTACATTTCTAATTCAACCTTACAACTCTTCAGGGTCATGCAGTGAAGCTACCACTAGAACAATTCACATTTTTGACATAGGACATGGAGGGCAAACAAGTGACTTTTTCCTTTATTTGCTTTGTGGGTTCTACAGTACACAAGCTCTGGAAATGGTCCCCTGCTTCAAATTATCCCCACCATCCATTTTACCTTCTTCCATACATGTCTCCTGTCTCCCTCTAACACCAGAACTAAGGCATTCCCGCTGTCTTCTGTACTACGTCTACAAAACTGCTGGTACAACCCACATGGTCAATATTATTATGATTAATCTACAGGGCTAATAGGAGATGTTTTGCAAATTAACTAAGCATGAATGAATGGCTACTACAAGATGGCTGAGCTATCTCACAGGCAAAATAATGCAGTCAAATGTAGGACGTTCTCATGCTCAGCCAGAGCTCCAGCAGCCCCTTGGAAAACATTTCTGACTGGTTTTTCGTGTGAAAATGATGAACAGAAGAGAGTTCCTCCGTTTCCATGTCAGTAACCTCGTTCTGCAGTTGTCTACATTTGTTTGACATCTAACAAAGCCTGAGAGGCAATGTTTCTGGGAAGTTCTTTCAGCAATAACATATGCTCAAAAGGATTTTTGAATGGAACGGCAAAACTCCTAGTCACTCTCAGTACTATCAAGAGCAACTGTGTCCCCATTTTTGCATCCAGACAAAAAACACACATAAAATCAACTTTCCTCTGCCAGAGGAATTTGTATTTGATCCTGGAGGGAATAAGGAGACAAGGGAGTTTAGGGGTATGGGGTGGCCGTGTAGAACTTCAGTTTTAGGAAAATCAGTTTGGTGGTTGAACCAAGGATGGATTGGAGTAGAGAGAGATTCTTTATGGAGTGTGTTATAGTTTGCAATTAAGCATTATGCCAGCATATTTACAGAAGCCATTGGTGCTGCGAATATTGTATCGGGGCCTGGAATGCTCCCCCTCCACATCTGTAACTCCAGGCTTCCTGGGTTTCCTTCAACTTCCATTTAAAACCCCACCTTTTACAGGAAGAGATGTCAATGATCAAATTATAAAACCAACTAAT
Organism: Pseudocheirus occidentalis; assembly: GCA_028646575.1. Lineage (NCBI taxonomy): Eukaryota > Metazoa > Chordata > Mammalia > Diprotodontia > Pseudocheiridae > Pseudocheirus > Pseudocheirus occidentalis. The sequence goes on along the minus strand of CM053593.1, from coordinate 82,513,271 downwards.
CTATGTAGCACACAAATGCCTTAGGATTGTTAAAATCCTCTTGAGGAAAAATCCCAAATGTATGGAATGGGCTAGGCTGTGTCAGTCAATAAACATTTATTAAGTAAGTCCCTGCTTACTATGTGTCAGCCACTGTGTAAGGGCTAAAGACACAAAAAGGGGCCAAAAACAGTCCCTGTCCTCAGGAAGCTGCTCACTATCTTATCGCTATTTAGATAATAAACAAACAAATGGGCACAAACAAGTCACTTACACAGGATGAGAATGAAAAAAATTAGGAGGGAAGACACTAGAATTAAAAGGGGTTGGCACAGGCTTCCTGTAGCAGATGGGATTTTAGCAGGGAAGCAATTGGGAGATGAGCAGGGAAAACATTACAGAACTGAGGGACAACCAGAAAAAATAGCCAGAGCTGAAATAAAAAGTGTTCTTCTTGGAATAGCCAAGAGGCCATGGCCACTGAAACAAAGAGGACTTGGCAGAGATTAAGGTGTAAGATTGGAGAGGAAAACAGGTAGGAGGGGGTTAGGTTATGAAAGGCTTTGAATGCCAGAGAAGTTTGTATTTGATCCTGAAGGGAAAAAGGAGACAATGGAGTTTAGGGGTGTGGGGATGGAGGTGTGGAACTTCAGTTTTAGGAAAATCAGTTTGGTGGCTGAATGAAGGACAGATTGGAGTGGGGAGAGATTCACCCACTAACAAGCAGTTGGGGTGATGAGGACCTGCACTAGAGTGTCAGAGGAAAGAAGGGAACATATTCACAAAGGTGAAATCAACAGGCCTTGACAACAGATTTGGTATGGGGGATGAACAAGAATGAGGAGTCAGGGATAACTCTGGTACTCATGGAGCCAGAGTATTAAGTTGTACTTAAAAGAAATTTTTTTTAAACCAGACCAAAAAAAAAAAAACCCCCACAAAGATCCATCTTTCATAGAAATGCTAATTGAGCTTGCTAACTGAGTTCTGTCTTAATTACTTGAAGACAAATGTATTCTTTTACATTCATTATGAGTTTATGAGAGGCAACATGGTTCAAAAGGGAGTTCAACTCAAAGCCAGGAAGACCTGGAAGAAGTCTTGCCTCTGACACATATTGGCTGTGTTGACCCTGGGCAAATCTCTCAAGCACTAAAGCCAATTAATTCTCAAACTATTTAGTCTCAGGATCCCTTTTACAACTTTTTTTTTTTGGCTTTTTGGAGGAGGGAATTTAGGGCAATTGGGGTTAAGTGCCTTGCCCAAGGTCACAAAGCTAATTTTGTGTTAAGCCTCTGAGGCTAAATTTGAACTCAGGTCCTCCTGACTCCAGGGCTGGTGCTCTATTTACCGTGCCACTTAGCTGCCCCACCTTTACACTCTTAAAAATTACTTGGGATGCTCCATACCCTCCCACCATGAGCTTCTGTTTATATGAGAGATATCTATAAATATTTTCAATATTAGGAATTAAAACATCTTAGTATTAGTATGAAAAAACTTTTGACCTTGCGAATCTCTTGAGTCTTGAGGACTACTAAGGATCCCAGGACCACATTTTGACCCGGTAGTTTAGAAAGTGTATTCTCTAAGGTTAAGTTGAAGAGAAGGTGCTGACCCTACATTTGGCACAGGGAGTTTCCTGATCTGGGTGTTCCCTGTACCAAGGCAATCAATCACAGTTTCCGTCCTGATCACTATAAGGACGTGCTCCCAAGCTTTCCTGGGAACAGTCCATATTTGTACAACATATATCACCGGCTAAAACAGTTACATGAGGTATATGTGTGTACATATGTGACAGACCCTTTACCTATGGTCAAGTCACTTATGCTCCCTATCACCAACAGGATCAAATACTAAAGCCTCTGAAGCTCAAAGTCCTTTATAACCTGCCCCACCCTCTCCTTCTTTCTATAACCCTTAAACCCTTCAGTCCCAGATCCAGGGACACTGGCCTCCATGCTGACCCTCAAACAAGACACTCCATCTCCCAACTCCAGCCATCTCCACTGGTTGTCCCTATAATGGTAATGGGAATTTGAAGATCTTCCCTGACCCTTAATAAGCCTAAGGAGATTTGAAGACCTTCCCTGCTTCGAAGATATACCCTGCACCCTAACAGGCGGAATGTAATTACATGGAGCCTATGGTGGGAGGAGTCTGCTGAAAGGTGGAGCAAAGCCCACAGGAAGCTAGTAGTCAGAGAGTTAGAAAATGCAGGGAGGAGAGGACTCACCCAAGGGAAACAGGCTTGTGAGTAAATATTGGTTTATGGGAAAGCTAAAAGATGCTGTGGTTCTCTGTGCTGTTATGGTTTATTAACTTCTCTACTACTATGATGGAATCGGTTTACTGGTTTTGGGATTCAGTTTTCTGATGTCAGAATAAACATTTTGCTTCTGTCTTCTATATGAAGAGTCTGTTATAGTTAGCAATTAAGCACTATGCCAGCATATTTACAATGGCCATTGGTGCTGTGAATATTGCATTGGTGCTACAATCCGCCATGCCTGGAATGCTCTCCCTCCACATCTGTAACTCCAGGCTTCCTGGGTTCAACTTCCATTTAAAATCCCACCTTCTACAGGATGACTTTCTTGTTCCCCCAAAATTCTAAGGCCTTCCTTCTGTTATTTTTTTCCAATTCATGCTGTATATGGCTTATTTGTGCTTGACTGTGTTCACATTGCCTTCCCTGTTATACTGCAAGCTCCTTGAAAGCAAGGCCTATTTATTTTGACTTTGTATTCCTAACATTTAGTATAGTGCCTGGGACACAGCAGGCACTTAATAAAGGTTTATTGACTAACAACTTCTCAACCCCCCATGCAATGGGAGACTATATTGTTGTTCAGTCATATCTGACTCTTCCTTACAAAAATCCATTTGGGGTTTTCTTTGGCAAAGATACTGGAACAATTTGCTATTTCCTTCTCTCTAGCACATTTAACAGATGAGGAAATTAAGGAAAACAGGGTTAAGTGACTTGCCCAAGGTCATACAACTAATAAGGTCAAATTTGAGGGTAGATTTGAAATCATGAAAATGAGTCTTCCTGACTCCAGGCCTGGCACTCTATCCACCGCACCACCTAGGTGCCCAGGTAATCAATTTCAATTTCAATTTCAATTTCTGTGTGTGTGTGTGTGTGTGTGTGCGTGCGTGCGTGTGCGTATATATACATGTAGGTATGTATATGTATGTGTATTTTTATATATTTAAATAATATATTTATATATAATATGTATTTCTTAATTTAAATATACGTATACACTATTGTTCAGTCAATTTCAGTTGTGCCCAACTGTTCAACACCCGTTTGGGGTTTTCTTGGCAAAAATGCTAGAGTGGTTTGCCATTTCTTTCTCCAGTGTCTATATACATATATTATTAATATTGTCCATATTGATGGAGGGGATAGCCATACTGGGAGTTTTCTATAAAAATGAAATCCCAGGCCTGGAATAATGACAGCAACAGCAACAAACAACAACAAAAGAATAATTTAAAATATAGGGATATTGGACTCCTGACCAGGAATGAAGTACATCTAAGAAGGACTAAGCAATGTATTTGTCAGGTTTGTCAAATAAATTGTATGAGGGATTCTCGTTCAGGTATAGGCTGGGTTATATGGCCTCCACAGCTCCCTCCAATTTAGATTTCAATATTCTATTAAGATCAGAATATCCTGGTGGGTAATATGTGTTCAGAAAAGTGATCTTAACCAGAGGATCATGAACTTGTTTTTAACAATATTCTGAAAACTGCGTTCCAATATATTAGTTTCCTTTGTAATTGTATGTATTTTGCTTTATGTATTTAAAATTTTTTTCCAACCTGGGAAGATTTATATGAACTGATACAAAGTGAAATGAGTAGAACCAGGAGAACATTTGTACACAGTAACAGCAATATTGTAAGGTGATCAACTGTGAATGACTTAGCTACTCTCAGCAATACAATGATCTAAGACAATTCTGAAGAACTTACAATTTCAAAAAATGCTATCCATCTCCAGAGAAAAACTGACAGTCTGAATACAGATTGAAGCATGCTTTTTTTTTTTAACTTTCTTTATTCTTCTTGGTGTTTGGTATGTTTTTTCCATCTATGTTTTCTTTTACAACATGACTAATATAGAAATGTTTTGCATGAGTACACATGAATAACCTACATCAAATTGCTTGGTTTCTCATTAATGGAGATGGGGAGCAAGGGAGAGAATTTGGAATTCAAAGTTTTTTAAATTTTTAAAATTCAAAAATTTTAACAATTAAAAATTGTTTCTGTATGTAATTGGGAGAAAATAAAATACTAAATAATTTTTAATATATTTTTCTCGTAACAGGTCCCTAGTCTTTGCCAGATTGCCCAAAGAGTCCAGAACTCAAAACAAGTTGAGAACTCATCATCTAATACAGGGGTGTCCAGTTCAAATAAAATTGGGGACCACTAATCACTACGTACAGGTCCCTGTGGGCCACATGTCAACTTAGTTTTAAGATGAAACATTATCTACGTTTCATTGTATTTTTATTTTCTTTTCCCAATAATATTTTATTCCAGGGACACTCAGGAGCAGATCTTGGTTTCAATACTTCTAGTTGAAAACAACATTGAAAGAATTTAGGAACATGGTTCAACCCAATGACCAATTACAATTCCAAAGGATTATACTATCCACCTCCAGATAGAGAGCTGATGGCCTCAGACAGACTGAAGCACACTGTTTTTGTTTTATTTGTTTGTTTTGGGGGAGGTCAGGAATAAAGGAAGAACATAGCTAATGAGAGAATTTGTTTGGCTTGATTCTATATATTTGTAAAGAATTTCGTTTTTCTTTCCTTCTCAAAGAGTGGGGAAAGAGGAAGTGAAAATGAAAAAAAAAATCAATACTGAAAATAAAACTGAATGTTAAAAAAAACCATAGTCTACTCTAGAATGACCACTTCTGAACTGTACCAAAGCATGCTTCGTCTCCCATTCCAGAATACGACCAGTGAAAATCTGGTTAGTTTTCTCATTTTAGATCCCTTTCTATATTTACCTTTGTCCTTTAGGAAGAGCTGTGTTCATTCAGCAATAATGCTACCTGTTCCTAGTACTGAGCACAACCTTTTCCAATAAATGTTTCAAATAGGAGAGGGGGGACAATGCCTTAAATACCTATTCCATGCAAGGTACAGTCCTAGGTACTGGCCATGCAAAAGTAAAAATAACATAATCCCTGACTTTAAGGAGTTTACAAGATGGGAGGTGGGGAGGAGGGGAGAACTGGGATGAGGAAATATGACAGATAGATAGATAGATAAAATAAATAAATAAAAGGTCATTTGAGTTGGAAGCGAGCATTAACAACTGAAAGGATCACAGAAGAGTTCTGAGGAAGAGGTGACATGTGACATGTGCCTTGAAGGGAGGAAAGGATTCCATTCAATGCAAGACCAGCCAGAACAGTTTTGCCAAAGCCTAAATTCCAAGAAGGTAACAAAATGAAATAATGCTGAAAATGTAGATTAGAGTCAGATTGTGGAGAGTTTTAAATACCAGATCAGAAAATAAAAACAAATAATGGCATTGGTGCTACAGTTTGTATCCATTTACATTCAATTCCTTATCCTTTTCAAAGGTTCCTGTTGAGAGCCAAAAGGCTTTTAAGAAGGGGCTACAAATTACATAGTATTGTGATATATTTGAATGAATGAATGAATGAATGAATGAATAAATGAATGAATGAATGAATGAAAGAAAAAGTATTTAAGTGCTTACTATGTGCTGGGCACAATACAAAAGGCAAAACAGGCTCTGCCCTCAAGAAGCTTACATTCTAATAGGGAGGAAACATATTTGGGGAATGGTGGCCAGAGAGGGATAGTTTCTGAATATCGTTAAATTATTGTTATGATCTTAATAACCCAGATTGACCCCCTTCTCTCCTCTGATACTGCCAGGATTGATGCCTGCCTTTATCAGTTCATGCTTGGACTATTGCAACAGCCTCCTGGTTGGTCGCCCTACCCAGAGGTTCCTCCCTCTCCTTCATTCAGCTGTCAAAATGATCTTCCTAAAGTATAAATCCATGCAAATCATCCCAGTGGCTCCCTATCACCTCCAGGACAATCCTGCTTGATAGTCAAAACTTGCCCCTCCCCACCTTTCCAGGCTTCTTAGACCTTACACTCCACTCCATAGACCCACCCACACATTCCATGATTCGGTGACACTGGCTTCTTCAAACAAGACATTCCATTGTCCAGCTCTGGGCCTTTTCATCCACTGTTCCCGGTACCTGGAATGCTCTCCTTCCTCATCCTGGCCTCCAGCCTACCCTAGCTTCCTTCACGTTCCAACTAAAAACCTGCCTCCCACGGGAAGCCTTACTTAATCCTCCTAACTCTAGCAACACCTTTTGGTTGATCATTTCCAATTTATCCCATATACCTCACTGGTTTATGCACCATTGTTTGTGGGAAGCCTCACCCATTAGATCATGAGCTCCCTGAGGGCAGGGATCGTCTCTGGCCTTTCTTTGCATCTCCAACTCTTAAAGCAGTTCTCAGCACAGAATAAGTGCTTAATAAATATTTATTAACTGAAATTTTCTCTTATTAGAAGAGAAGCTTTTAGAGGACAGGAACCATCTTTCTTGTTTTGATTTGTATTCCCAATCTCTAGCATAGTAACTGGCACATAGTGAAGTGATTAATAAAATGCTTTATCTAATCTAATCTAATCTAAAATACATTTCTACTCTCCCCCTTATGCTCTAGCATTTTAGACCATCTAAAAAGGGTCTTTTATTTTCCTTTTCTGAGAATTTCCCCATCCTTATTCATTGCCCCAACTATAATCACTTGTGTCTAGGGGAGTCAAGGAAGAACAATGTCTGGCTACATAAAATGTCCAATTGTAGAAGGAAACTTCATACACTGCCTGCATGTACAAAATTCTGACATTTCTCCATCATCAGTCATGAAGTCAAGAATAAAAATTCACCTTTCCTGGCTTTGATTATCAAGGTACTTCAGGTGAAGTTCTTTCACCTGAGCAGCCCAAACAGCTGCCTAAATATTCACTTTCATTTTGCATGTGTAGGCATGCTATGAGGGGCAGGATAAATAGGATTATTTATTTAGAATTACAGTCAGAAGACCTGTAATATAAAGGAAGCACATCAATCAATAAGCATTTATTAAGCATCCACTGTGTGCCAAAGCTCTAGTACAGAGACAAAAAGAGAACATTTTCTGCCCAAAGGAACTTACATTTTATGGGGAAAACACATGTACCATATAGAACTAATGTATAGAAAAAGTAAATACCAGGTTATGGCAGGAAGGGGCTCTAGCAGTTTGGGGAATTGGGAAAGGTCTCACCCAGGAGGCGGCTCTTTATATGAGCTTAGAAGGAAGCTGAGGATTCTAAAAGGTAGAACAAGTGAGGAGAACATACCTTTCAGGTATGGAAGGACAGCATCGACAAATATGGGCAAGGAGACAAGATGGAATGCGAATGAAGGATGGAAAGATGGCCAAAAAGTTTTGACTGGACCACAGAGCTCAGGAAGGAGAGGAAGATGCAACTGATCTGGAAAGGCAAGCTGCACCCAAAATGTGAAGGGCTTTAAATGCCAACCAATTTGGGAGCTTCATGGCATATGGACTGGTGCAGAAAAAGGTATAACCTTGCAATGCCTCATCTTCCTCACACATAAGATGGGTCGAATACTGTTCCGCCAACCTCACAGAGACAAAAAGAGAATAATTTCTGCCCAAAGGAACTTACATCTTATGGGGAAAACACATGTACCAGATAGAACTATAGTATAGAAAAAGTAAATACCAGGTTATGGTGGGAAGGGGCTCTAGCAGTTTGGGGAATTGGGAAAGGTCTCAACTTCACAGGGTTTTGAGGACTAAATAAGATTATCTAAGGTACTGTATGGAGCAGCTACGTGGTGCGGTGGATAGAGTGCTGGGCCTGGAGGCAGGAAAATTCATCTCACACACTAACTGTGTGACCTGGGCCAGTCACTTTGTGAGGTTTGCCTCAGTTTCCTCATTTGTCAAAGAGCTAGAGAAGGAAATGACAAACCACTTCATGATCTTTGCCAAGGAAACCTCAAATGGGGTCACAAAGAGTCAGACACAAGCCAAATGACTGAACAAGTAAAAGCACTATACATATGACTATATATACATATATAATTATATATCTATAGATACATAAGGTAGAAAGATCGAGAGATAGACAGATAGATGACAGATAAACAGACAGATAGATGATAGACAAATAGATGATAGACAGATAGATGGATAGACAGACAGACTGACGGACGGACAAGCCATAACTAGTTTGGACTATCCAGGCAGGGGAAAAAATGAGCACATAAAAATGCCAGTTAACCAGGCTAGGTCATACAAGGGATTTATAGGCAATTTAAAGTGTATATCCAACAGTACAACATACCTGGGACTGACCCTATAAATGGACAATGAGCTGGGACCAGAACCAGGACAGCATAGTTGAATAGATAGCCTTTGGGGAACTGCCCAGTCCATTAAAGGCCTCGAAAACAGAGGGCTAATATTCAAAGGCTTATAGATTCAGAACGGGGTACAATCATTTTTTTTCTATTCTACTATGTTATAGAAATGCCTGTTATATTTATTTTTTTAATTTTTATTCATTTTTATTGGTTTATTTCTTAAGTTCAGAATAAAATCAATAAAATTTTTAAAAAATAACAATAACCATGAAATCCAACTCCCTCATTTTACAAATGACAGAACAGAGAAACACAAATAGAAACAGAAACTAGGTGACTTGCCTGGGACCACACAGCTAGTGTGAACCCAGACCTTCCTCACTCCAAATCCAGTGCCCTACCCACTATGACTTACTGCCTCCCAAAGAGTAGTAACTTCTTAGTCTTATAGATTTAGAGTTTAAGTGGGTACTAACAGGCCAGAATCCAGCCCCCTCATTTTACAGATGATGAAAAGATTTGCTACAGATCATAGACCTTTAAAGCTGAAAAGGACCTCAGAGACCACCCAATCCAAACTCTTCATTTTACAGATAAGGAAACTGAGGCAAAGGGAAGGTCAGGCTTCACCAAGTCTACACAGGAAGTAAGTCTGAGAGAGAGAATCTGAACCCAAGTTTTCTGACTCCCAACACAGGGCTCTCCCCATTACATACGTACCATGATTTCTCTTGATTATCTTAGAATACCAGCGTCTGAATGAGTGACGTTGATGTTCACCTACAAGGCAGTGGGAATGTGGGATGAGTGTGAGCAGACTCACATCACACTCAAGGAATCATATGGGACAAATGATATACAGAGTGTCATCAAAGAAATAAATGACCGGGAAAAAATGGGTTGGTCACGGTAGTGGGTGAGGGACAATTGATAACAATCCGAGTGCTCCATTTGGATCTTCCCAATGTAACAATATAAGGATGTTTGTGGCAGGCCCACTATACAGAATGTATTGAAGGATCTACAGGACAGGCGCATATTATGAGCAGGCATTCATGGTTTTCCACTTTATGACTTAACAGAAAACATATCAATGAGGTAATAGACCAAGGTTGGGGAACTACAGCCTCCAGGCCATATGTGTCTCTCTAAGGTCCTCAGGTGTGGCCCTTTGAATTCAAACTTCACCGAACAAATCTCCTCTAGGTCCTCACATGCAGCCTATGACTGAATAAGCTTCACAGAACACATCCCCTTAATAAAAGGATTTGTTCTGTAAAACTTGGACTCAGTCAAAAAGCCACACCCAAGGACCTAGAGGGCCATGTGTGGCCATGTGAGGCTGCAGGTTCCCCACCACTGTAACAGACTATTTGGTGTAGGAGCATTACTGTTAGCAACAGTAGTAGTAGCATTTTTATTAATAAGCGTTCTATACTACTGTGCTATAAGAAAGGATGAATGGGACTGTTTCAGAGAAACTAGGAAGATTTGTATGATCTGATGCAAACTTAAGTGAGCAGAAGCAGAACAATTTATACAATAACAACAATATTGCAAAAACAAAAAACTTCGAAATATTTAAGAACCCTGATCAACTTCATTTTCCCAAAGTACTTGCTGAAACATGCCACCTCTGGACAAAGAGGATGGCATCAAAGTGCAGATCAAGACACACCCAATATGGGGATTTTTTTTTTGCATGAATACACATATTTATTATAAGAGCATTTCTTTTTTTTTTAAGTGAGGTGGAAGGGAGATGGGAAGGAAAGAGGGCAGATTTTGGATAACTGAAAAAATAAAACATAACTTTTTTTTAAAAGGGCTCCAGAATTTTTTTATCATAATCCAAAAAACAGCGTTTCCTTTCTCCTTTTTAGCTATTACTTTTTTTGCCTACCACCTCTTACCCAAACCTCATCCTACATACATCCAGTCTTTCCCTATTATTTATTACCACTGTGCCAGGTGGCCTGTTGCAGAAAACTAGGCTAAAAGTGCTGGGGTATGGGAAAGGGGGGTGGGGGCTTGGGGGGCAGATGGTCATTTCTGTTTGGTAGCTAGATGGCGCTGTGGACAGAGTACTGGGCCTTGAGTCAGGAAAACCTGAATTCAAACATTGCCTCACTGAGTGATCCTGGGCCAAATCGCTTGATCTCTGTTTGCCTAAAATCTACTTGACTGTTTAAAAAAATGAAAATAATAACAGCATCTACCTTCCCAGGACTGTTGTAAGGACCATACGAGATAATATTTGTAAAGAACTCAATACGGTGCCCGTTCACATAGCAGGTGCCGTATAAACGCTGGACGCTGGTCAAGACACTGCAGGTAACTGGGCAAAGCAGGTCTTTCCAATCACTCCTTACCTTAGCAAAATCATTTTCCTTAAACAGGAGCAAAAAAACTTCTAACCTTATATCTTTTAGAACCTCAATATTGAACACTTTTCATCCCTCACTATGTAATCTAATTGATTTCAACATAATAAACCTTTCCACGTCCCCAAACATTGAGATTCCAACAGAGACAAAGGTCCTTTTATCTGTTGCTTCTAAGTATCCTACATAGATATATTAAATTGCCCAATTAAAGATGAAAAAATGTCGAAATGTTTGAAAGAATACATTTCAGTACTTAGCATGGTTAGCCCCACAGTTGGTTCTCAATAAATACTTGCTGAATGAATTATTGCTAATAACAACAATCCGACATTTATAAAGCACTGTAGGACTTACAAAATGTTTTACATGCAAGGATACTCCCAACAATTCTGTGAGGTAAGGAGTATGATTACCCCCATTTTACAGATACGGAAAATGAGAAATGAAGTGACTAGCCACCTTATTAGTCAGTGGAAAACCAGGGGCAGGAATGCAAAAATATCCACACCATGACAGAACTATACTTACCCATGAGGGGGGAAAGGAAGGAGGATGAGAAGAGGAGGGGAAGGGGGAGGGGAGGGGAGGAGAGGGAATGGAATGGAATGGAAAAAAGAAGGAAAGAAGAAAGGAAGAAGGGAAGGAAAAAGGGAAAGGATGGGAGGAGGGAAGGGAAGGAGGAAGGGAGGAAAAGATGGGAAGGGAGGATGGGAAAAAAGGAAAGAGGAAGAGAAAATCAGGAGGAAGGAAGGTAGGAAGAACGGAAAGAGGGAGGAAGAAAAGGGAAGGGAGGGGAGGAAGAAAGGAAAAGAAGGGATGAAATGAAGGAAAGAAGAAGAGAGGAGAGGAGAGGAGAGGAGAGGAGGAATGAGAAAAGGGGAAAGGAGAAAGGGTGAGGGAAGAGAGGGAAAGGAGGAAGGAAAGAAAGAAAAAGGAACAAAGTCCTTACCCTCACTGAACTTGAGTTTACTTACATAAATGATTATACACAAAATATATATAAAATAAAATTAAGATAACAGGGGGAAGTATTAATAGCTAAGGATATCAGAAAAGTCCTCATGTAGAAGACAGTTTCTAAGCTGAACTTTGGAAGAAGTCAGAGATTGCACAACAAAGCCACTGGGTTTTCCAAGAGTGACGGACAGGACATCACAGAATACACATGCAAAAACTGATTCTTACCAAGGGGCAGGGGCCGCAGGCATAGGTAGTCAAGATAGCTGAGTTCAGTGCCAGGTTCTAACCTTTACTCTCCATATCCACTTGAGCAAGTCCCCTCTGAGTTTCAATTTCCTTTCCTATAAAATTAGGATAATGGAGGGGGGGAGCGGGGAGAGGAAGGAACACACAGGATACACCAGATGTCCTTGAAGGTTTCTTCCACTTTTGACATTCTATGACCTTTCTTAAAAAAACCACCACCACCGAAATGCATCACAGGTTCCAATCCTAAAATCTACTAAATGAATCCAAAGCAGTCATTCTTCCCAGTTCTGCCAATGACTCATCAGTGACAGGCCTATGATTATGCAGTCTTGCATCTTATCTAAAATGATTCAATCAAAAGCACTTTACAAACATGAAATAAATCCTGTGGGCGGTTACAGGAATGAGAATAAAAGAATGAGGCATAAAGATATTAAGGAGATTTGCCCCCAGATATGCAGGGGAGGAGTATTGATGGGGAAGAAATGATGTCATGTATTTATCCATCTCTGACTCTAAACCTTGGGCAGCTAGGTGCTGCAGAGAATAGAGGACCGGGTCTGGAGTGAGGAAACTCGTCTTCCTGAGTTCAAATCCAGCCTCAGACTGTGTGACCCTGGACAAGTCATTTATCCCTGTCTGCAGAATGGAATGGCAAACCACTGCCAAGAAAACCCCAAATGGGGTCATGAAGAGGTAGACATGACTGAAATGACTCAACAACATCAATTCTAAGCCTAACAAATCAAGCCCTTGTCCCTAACTAAAAGAATTTGCTTGGAATTTCAATAACTTTCATCAAGGGTCAATGTAGTGTGATGGAGGCTTTAAGATTAGAAGACCTGGATTTTAAATCCCTGAACTTGAAATCTTGTTCGATCTTTAGAGAAAGCTGGTCAATCAGTTAATACAAATTTATTAAATTCCTATTATGTTCCTGGCACTGGCACCTGGAACACAAAGAAAGGTAAAAGACAGCCTCCATCCTTAAAGAGCTCACAGACTAGTAAGGGAGACCACATACAAACTACATAGGAACAAGTTCTATTTAAGATAAAATGGAAACAAGCTGATAGGGAGCAGGGTCTAGAATTAAATGGATTGTCAAAGTCTTGCTGGCGCTTAAAGGAAGCTGGAGAACCTTACCCAGATCCTGGAGCCTTCAGAAAGAGAGAAACCAAGAAACTCACAATCACCTTATCAAGCTACAATCTATGGCCGCCCTAAACCAACAATGGAAAGAATTAAAGGTCAATTATTTTATTTCCTTACAATTTTTCAGAGACTCTCCTTTCATCCTGCCTTCAAAGTAATCTTCCATTTCCATGGACCTATATCAAAAACCCAAGATAAACAACAGCAACATCCCACGCCCTCAAGGAGCTTACAATCTGATGGGGTGAAGAATAAAACAAAAATAAGAATGATAAAAAGTAAAACTTAGTCATTGAGGCACAGAGATTCGGGTGAAGTACTCTAAGAAAAATCTGAGGGAAAAGGGTGGAAGGAGGAAATAAAGGAAGGAACGGGGAAAGGAGTTCTGGGAGCTGGCAATCATACCACAACTGAAAGTACTCTTTCTTGGGTTACCATCTCTTTTCATCTGATTACCTTTATACAGGCCACATCCTACTAGAGAGAAAGCTTTTGAAACTGTTAAGCCCCTCTCCTCCCAGGGTTCCAAGACATTATTCTTCCTGGTTCTAGCAGTGGGTCCTCCTTCTCTGTATTCATAGCACAATGCCTGGCACATCTAATAAATGCCAATTAATTAACAGCTGACTGATTTGTTAGATCATCACCCACCAACTGGCCCCTGAGCTTAGGCTTAAATCCCTCCTTGAAACATCTTATCCACTCTGTGTATTCATGTGTCTATACACACACACCCCTAAAAACTTTATCTACTGAACTCCAATCCTAAATGATCAACTATCTGCTGAACCTCTTTACCAGGTGGACCATAGATATTTCAAAGCCAACATAGATCCTAAACAAAATTCATTGTCTTCATTCCCTTAAACCTACTCCAGCAAACTTCAGACGTCTCTATTTCTGGAAGGGACCTGCCATGAAAAACAATGAACTCTGAATTCAGAGTCTGATGGCCTAGTTGTAAATGCTGTCTGTCACTTCCTATGTGCTTTTGGGAAAGTTACTAGTCCCTTCATAACATGAAGGAGTTGGCTGGGCCAAGAGGTCTTATGATGTTCTCTAAGCTCACAGAATAAATGAAGGGCTTGAATTGAACGGCCCTTAGGTCTGTTCCAGTTCTAAATCTATGATCCCTAGGAGGATCATCAAGAAGTTGACTGCAGAGTTTCAAAACATGGAGATACTTTGGCCAAAACAATTCTAAATGACTGGGTAGGTGCTATTAAGATCACTGTTTTACAGATGAAGAAACAGAAGCCCAGGTGTGAATTGGCATAGATGCATATGTGTGACACCCAATGCATCAAGGCACTTTGGGTAAAAAAAATTGGATTTAGAGTCAGAGGACCTCAGCTAGGATCCTGACTCTAACTAGTACCTTCATGACCATAGACAAATCACTTCGCCTCCAGGGGATCCACTTCCTCATCTACCCCATTAGGAGATGGTCCTAGATAAGCCCTCAGACTCCTTGTGTGCCTAGATTCATGATCTTCTGATCATATCCTGGCAAGTCACATTACCATGTTCCCAAAAGTATAACACAGTAAGTGGGCATTGATTCTCAAGGAATCTGAAACATAGTTGTATAGTCAAGTTACCACCATTATTACATCAGGAGGGAGAGTCCTCAAGAATAGACTCATTACCAAGGTTAACTTTCAGATACGTAAGAACTTCAAATAAATAGAGCCAGTAAAATATTAATTGCACACACCTCCTCTGAGACTAGGAATAAGATGGTTAATCTTTTTATTCTTTGCCATTCCACAAAAGGCAGTCATTTTGAACCTTCCGTGTTCCGTCTCTGAGAAATAAGTAATTAGTCCAAAGATTGAAGATCAAGAATGTTTTCCCCTAGGACTCTGCTTGTTAAAAAGCCAGGAGCCTGGGATGTAAGAGAATGCAAGGAATTCTAGGGTTGTCTTTTTCCTCCCCTCACACCAGCAGATCATTCATCGCAAGGCTCAGTCTCAACCACCGGCTCTTCCCTCTCTGTTACTAAATACTTCCTTTCTTCTCTTTTGTTGCTGCAGTTACTGTCGAGGGCATTTCATAAGATGTCAGAAATGTCACTGAAAGCTTGAAAGTAAAAGATATTATCACCTTGAAAACCGGAATAACAAGGAAACACGGCTTTTGTTGGGCTGGGAGTTTTTTTATTCCTATTTCTTGTTCAATGTCACATAAACTTTTAAAGTTTTCTGCCCTGTATTCAATCAGCCACTAAGGGCAGGAGAGGATGTCTGCAAGGGCAAGGCATCTTTCACATCCTGTGCCTCTGTGAAATGACTCGCTGCTCTGGTTTCCCCATTTCCTCCAGGTCCTGCTGCAGTACTGCCCAAAGTCAGCAGAGCTGGGTTCAAGTCGGGCCTCAGTCACTTGCTGGGACCAGCTGAGTCACCAGGGACCAGTCACTTAGTTTCAGTTTATCATCTGGAAAATTGAAATAACCACACTACCTACCTGAAGTCATTATTGTGAGAGAAGCCCTTTGTAAACTCTAGGATACCGTATAAACGAGATTTTACAGTTAAATTCGACAGTTATTAGGGGCCTACTATGTGCAGGATAACAATGCAAAGGCATTGTTTAACATTTCAGAAGAACTCAGGGTGGGAAAAAAATTTTTGATCATTATTTCTCCCTTTTCTCTTCCAAATACAATGTAATGATATTCAACACAGTCAGCCAATGTATGTGAGAGTTAACTTTTTTAAACACTGGGGCCTTTTCAAACTGTCTATGTCGTATCTATCACCCAATGAGAGACTATTCCTAAAGAGCTGAGCACAGTGCTTGGCAAACAGGTGATTAATTTCTAGGGAATCCACTCCAGGCTTCTCATTTTGCAGATGAGGAAACTTTAGTTAAACTAAAACAACTTGCCCAAGGTAACACAGCCGCCAAGTGTCAGAGGCCGTATTTCAAACAAACCTTCCTGACCCACCAAGTCTAGAACTAAGCCCAGCACGCTGGAGAAAACAGTGGACCTGGGGTCAAGAAGACCTATACGAGCTCACTCACTTGATGCAGAATCTTTTTTTTTTTTTTGGAGGGGGGAGTTCAGGGCAATTAGAGTTAAGTGACTTACCCAAGATCATACGGCTAGTAAGTGTTAAGTGTCTGAGCCTGCATTTGAACTCAGGTCCTCCCAACTCCAGGGCTGGTGTTCTATTCACTGCACCACCTAGCCACCCCTTGATGCAGAATTTTTACTTCTGCCATCTGATCTAGGCCCTACCACCATAGAATCCTCCTGAGATGGGGTGGGAAAGGAGAAGTGAACAAGTATTTAGTAATCACTTGTTTGCCAGGCACTGCATTCAGCCCTTTACAAACATTATCTCACTGTATCCTAACGACAACCCTGTGAGATACATGTGTTACGATCCACATTTTAAAATTGAGGAAACTGAGGCAGGCGGCGGTCAAACGACCTGCTCACAATCACACACTAATAAGTGTCCGAGGCTGGATTTGAATTTGGGTCTTTCAAACTCCAAGCCTAGTATACCAGCAAAGTCTACATGCCTGAAATTATTTTACTTAAAATTCTGTGCCATGCTCTGTCTTGACATTCTGGACTAATCGTTTTATTTGTGGCTGAATATAGTATTTCTGCAATAAACAACCAATTCTTTTATGGTTGGGGGAGGAAGTTTGGATAATTATAATGACCAAAACTGGCTCCAGATTAGAGCTGAAAAATGCACCTCTCTCCTTTCTTTGCAGAGGTGAGAGCCTATGGGTGTACAATACTATATACATTGCCATACATTTTTGTTGTGCTGCTGTTGTTGAGTAAAATGCTTGGCAAAACTAACAGCACTTTTTATAAAAGCTAACTATTATTATTAGCTATTACTGTGGGTACTCTCTTCTCTCTCTACATTCTCTCTCTTGGTGGTCTCATCAGCCCCAGCAGTCAACTATCATTTCTAAGCAGATGACTCCAAAATCTACATATCCAGGCCAAATTTCGCCACCTTGAATCTCCAGCTGCCAGCCTGACATTTTCACCTGACTTGGCACCTTAAACTCATCATGTCCCAAACGGAACTTTTCACCCAAATTCTTCCCTCCTCCTAACTTTCCAACTTCTGTTCAGAGCAGCAGCAGCATCCTTCTACCCACCCTAATTCTCATTCTGGAAATTATCCTCAGCTTTATTCTTCAACCACTTCTACTTCCTGATCTCCAATCTCAGGTGAGAGAAGAGTGAGAACTTGCCCTGACTGTGATTTCAGGCCTTCCATCTCCTGCTGCTAACCTGATGTCCATCCTGTGATGTGGAGAGCCTCCTCTTTGACCTCAGGCCTTCCATCTCCTGCTGTACTTGTCCCTTGAGTAAAGGGGAAAAGTTGATGGGAAGAAGGGCATCCATTTCTTGCTACTAGTCTTCCACCTAACCTCCTTCAGAAGGAACAGGACTAACGAAATGGAGGCCTCCCATACGGCCATGTTATGCCACACTTGTCTCCCGCCTGATCTTTAGCCTCCTCTAGGAAGAGAAATGGCACCTTCCACTCAATGAACATTCTCACACCTAGTCATACCCTATACATCCCAGTGATTATAAAATTCCCTCTCTCATTATCTACCACCCACTGCCTTATTTCTAGTCCCTCATCCCTCCCGCCCCAAAGTCTGAAAGAAATACCACCACTCACTTCCTTTGGAATGCCTGTTCTCTAAGCAACACGATTCCCTTCATCCTAAATCTTTTCCTCTCCTATACCTGCCATTTTTTCTAGCAATCACAAAAACCTGGCTCCCACCCACCCACCCACACAGCCTCCCCAGCCAACACTAGGTGGCTCCTCACTCATTCATCTTGGCTCACTGGCCAAGGTGGGAGAGCTGGAATAGTCCTTGTTCTCCAATGCCACTTCCAAGTTCTCCCCCTACTTCCATTACTGAGTAAGCTCTTCTCCTTTGAGGTTCACGCAATTTATGGTGACCACCCAATCAAAATTCTAGTAGTTGTTGTCTACAGACCTGCAAGTGATGCCCCTTTCTCCCTCAATATGTCTGGTGCCTGTCTTAAAATGTTCTTCTTTTCCCCAACTTCTGTTCTCATACTAGAAGACTTTAACATACCTACAGAGTCTCCCTCAAATACCCTAAACTACTTAATTCTTCAATTTACTCAGTTCTCATGACCCGTTCCTCCACCCCAATTCAGCCACACACAAAGATGATCGTACCCTTGATCTTGTCATTAACCACAATCACATCACTGCCATATTCAAGCCTTCAGAAATCCCTCTATCTGACCATAATCTATTGGTTTTCCACCTCTCTCTCTGCCTTCCTTTACAAAATTCTACTAGTGGTGCACACAGAGATCTCTAAACCCTCAACTCTCAGTTCTCTATCAGGTCTTCTCCTCTGTACTAGCCACCCTCTCTTCTTTTCCCCATCCTGATCCCTTTGTGAACCACTTCAGCCCTACACTGTCCTCTTCTCCTGAATCCCCAGCCTCCTTATAATATCACTAATTATGCCTTGCCAAGCCTCAACCTTGGATCACTCCCAGCATCCAATGCCTTCACTCCCATACACACACAGCTAAAAAAAAGGTAAGAGAAAAATCACAGTCATTCTGAGTAAGACCACTACAAATTTATGTTACACAACCTCAATTAGGTTCTCACTACTGTTTGGCAATGCTTCTCCCTAGACCAGAACCTCTCAGATCACCTCACTTTTCCACACTCTACAGCAGCTCAAATCTCCCATGGCTCCCAGTTCCCCTACCCTCTCAGCTGAGAACTTTACTTCATATTTTACAGAAAAAAAAAATGAAGCCATTCTCCATGAGCTCCCTCTTCTCTCCTCTTCCTCAACTCATACCATTCAGATGTTTTCTATCTCCAAACCTGCTCTCTCAAAAGCTACCAATGATCTCCTGACTGCCAAATAGAATGGTCTTTTCTCAATGCTCATTCTTCTTGACCTCTCTGCAGACTTTGAGACTGTTGATCATCCTCTTCTCCAGGATATGCTCTTCCTCCTAATTTTTGGCACACTACTCTCTCCTGGTCTTCTTATCAGACCACTCCTAGGTGTCCTTTGTTGGAACCTCATCCAGATCAAGCTCTCAAATCACAGGTGTCACACAGGGCTCTGTAATGGGCTCTCTTCTCTTTTCCTTCTATGCTATTTGACTTGGTAATCTTATCACTTTCCATAAATTTAATTACCATCTCTATGCTGACAATTCTTAAATGCAACTGTCCTGCTCTAACTTCTCTGTTGACATCCAATCTCACATCTCCAACTGGACTCCCACTCAGGAACACCTGAGCAAACATCCTGCCTCCGACATTTACTAGCTAAGTGATTCATGCTTAATTCACTTGAATGACCAGTGCCTCAGTTTCCTCATCTATAAAATGCAAATAATAGTGCCTCTCAAGTAAGAAATCATGTATAGAAAGTGTTTTGTAAACCTTAAAGTTCTAAATAAATGCTAGCTATTATGGTTATTGCCAAACAAAAGACTTTATTCTAAAAACAACGGGAGCCATTGAACATTCTTAAGCCAAGGTAATAACATTGTTAAACCTGTCCTTTAGGGAATATCAATTTGGTAGCTGTGTGGGGGGTGCACTAGAGAGGAGACTAGATGCAGAAAGACCAATTAGAAGTTTATTACAATAGCCCAAATGAGTTGATGAAGGCCTAAACTAGAATGGTTGTGGTCTGACAGTAGAAAAGGGGTCAGATATGAGAAAATCATGCTGGAGGTGGATTAGATATCACATGGCACCTGATCCGATCTGGGAGTTAAGTCCAGTATTCTATGCACCACCTAACTATTAGGATGGCCTAACTGCAAACTATCTTTCCAAATGATATAAGCCCAGGTCAAACCGATGGCTATTCATGGAATACAACATTATCACCTACCAAGAGGTTGGACCTCAAAGGAGGGTTTTGAAATGTGCCACAAAACCACCTCCCTCAAAAGACCTCTCCCTAGCCACTGATACCCTTCCGGGACTCATGTCTTAACAGTTAACATACTCCCACCATACCATGCCCTCTCCACCCAGAGAAATGCTGTACTTGTACAAGCCCCATCCCTCCTTCCATACTGCCCCTCCCTTCTTAATATCTTCCTCAACTCTACTTGCCCCCCACCCTCTAGTTCCATTCCATTTCTAGTCACTGCTTCCACTGTGATATATGTAATTCTTGAACTATAACTTTCAAACTTACTTTCGTCTTAAATCTTTTATTTTTTTCACTTTCTCCATCTTCTGGCTCTCACTGAGACTTGTCTCCCCACTGATAAAACTACTTCCTTGTTCTCCATGTCCACCACTCCCTCCCAGCATGCTCTGCAATCCAATATAGACACTTCATATCCTTACTCTGGACATTTTCACTGACTGTTCTTCATGCCTTAAATGAATGTGCTCCCTCCACATTCACCTCTGCCTTCTGGCTTCCCTAGTTTCCTTCAAATTCTAGCTAAAATCCCATCTTCTACAAGAAACATTTTTTTGATCTCCAGTAGTGCTAGAGCATGCCTCCCCTCTAAGGATCATCCCCAATTTCTCAAGACTTCTCAAGAGCAGGGGCTATTTTTTGCCTTGCTTTGTATCCCCAGTACTTAACACAATGCCTAGCAATAAGAAAAGAAGAGCTTAATAAATGCTTACTGTCTACTTCCCTGGCAATCCTTTCCAGTACTGGCTGCATATTTATACATACCCCTAACCCACTGGTCATGGTAGATGAGCATGAATATTCCTCACCCCCATTGGCATTTCCAGTTCTTTCTTCTACCACATTCACTTAATAACCTCTTCTTTGAGATGTAATACAAATATATCATGCTATTAAGATTCTGGTAGCTATTATATACTGACCACCAGGACATTCTAGTTCACTTACTCAATGAGTTCAGTGCCTAGGCTCACAATCTTTTTCAACCTCAATTCCTGACCTCATACTAAGGGATTTCAACATACCTATTGATACTCACTCTTTCAAATACTTCAATTTTCCAGTTTTTTAATGTTCATTTTCCATGATACTCCTCCACTCCATCTCAGCTAAATACAGAAATGGTTATATTCTTGATCTTGCCATCATATCCAAGTATTCACTTCCATCTTCGTTAACTCTGAAATTCTTTTCTCTGATCACAATTTTTTTCATTCTAACCTTCTCTCTCCCTTCTGATCTTTAACCCTGTTCTACATCTTCATGGAGAGTTCCAGTCCTTCCACCCCTCAGCTCTTTCCAAGACCATCATCCATTCACCATTAGCTCCACTCTCCTCCATTTCTTAACTCAATTCCTTGATGAATCAAATCAACCCTCTACTATTTATGCTCAAATCCCTTGCCCGATCATTGATCATGCCTTGCCAAGTTTCAGCTTTCAAGCCTAGTTAGGTGCCACTGAAATGAGCTGGAGGAAAATCAAGAAAACTTTCTAGGTGGGTCCACTACAAATTGATGTTTTATAATATAACCAGGCCCTCACTATAGCAAGGCAATCCATTAACACTTCCCTAATGATTCTATTCTTTTGTTTTTGTTTTTGTTTTTCTGGAGGGGGAAGGTAGGGCAATTGGGGTTAAGTGATTTACCCAAGGTCACACAGCTAGAGTGTGTATGTGTGTGTGTGTGTGTGTGTGTGTGTGTGTGTGTGTGTGTGTGTGTGTATGTGTGAAGTGTCTGATGCCGGATTTAAACTCAGATCCTCCTGACTCCAGGGTCAGTGCTCTATTCACTGCACCAGTATTCCATTCTTATTCCAGTAGTAGAAATAGGAACATATATCAAAGAGTAATTAGTCCTTCTCAGAGTGGATTAGGATTTTCTAGATATATAAACTATAGTGACTATATTTACACTATTTCATCTCTGGTTTAAAATAGACTTATCCTCCTATCCATGGTGC
Source organism: Pseudocheirus occidentalis (assembly GCA_028646575.1). Classification (NCBI taxonomy): domain Eukaryota; kingdom Metazoa; phylum Chordata; class Mammalia; order Diprotodontia; family Pseudocheiridae; genus Pseudocheirus; species Pseudocheirus occidentalis. The sequence goes on along the minus strand of CM053593.1, from coordinate 82,491,119 downwards.
CTTTTAAGAAAGCCTGATACTGTTTTTGCCTCTGTCCACTGATCTCCTTATTCTTTCATTTCTTTGCTCTGCCATTACTAAATAAAACCTGAAGAAAGAAAGAAGCTTATTTTTTCACACAGAAAGAAAGTAGATTCTAAGTCCCTTAAAATTATTTTCACCCCTCTTCAGTACTCCCATGGCACCCTCTCTCCCTACACTCTGGTGCGGACTTCCCCTCATATTTCTCAGAAAAAAAAGGAGGCCATTCACCAACAGCTCACTTTTCTTCCTTCCTCATCTCACATCAGTAAGAAGCCTTCCTCCATTATATTCTTCCTCATTATTTCACATAAAGGGGCAGCCCTTCTCCTTATGAAGACAAACACCTGAACATGTACAAGTAATTCCATTCAAATCTCTAAGAGATTCTGACCCATCTTATCCCTAATCTCTTACTAACCTTCAATCTTTTCCTATCTACTCGCTGCTGCCCTGTTGCCTAAAAACATATCTACATCTTCACAATTCTTAAAAAATCCTCACTTTATCATTTTATCACTATTAGAAACAATTATCTCTCTCTTCCCTTTGATAGCTAAACTACTTGAGAAAGAAGTTTATACCTCTACGTCCTCTCCTCTCAATTGCTTCTAAACTCTGTTTCCATACACACTCAGTTGGGTATCTTACCTTGAAGGAAAATCGGGGGGAATGAGATAAGGGGGCAGGGTGATGATAGAAGGAAGGGCAAGTTGGAGATATGGGGAGTGGGTAGTCAGAACAAACACTTTTGAAAAGGTACAGGGTCAAAGGAGAAAATAGAATAAATGGGGGGTGAGATAGGATGGAGGGAAATATAGTTAGTTTTTTACAATATGAGTACTATGGAAATGTCTTGCGTAAGTACACATGTATAGCCTATATTGAATTGCTTGTCTTCTCAAGGGGGGTGGGTGAGGAAGGAAGAGGGAAGAGAATCTGGAACTCAAAGCTCTAATAACAAATGTTAAAGAACTGTTTTTACATGCAACCAGGAAATAAGATATACAGGCAATGGGGAAAAGAAATCCATCTTGTCCTACAAGAAAGTAAGGGGTAAGGAAGGGAGGGGTAAAAGGGATAGAAGAGAGGACAGACTGGGGGAAGGAATAAGCAGGGACAATCCTGATTTTGTGTTTGCACTGTGCTTTCATTTCTGAAACTTCCATTCAACAGCATTCCACAACATTTATTAATTAGTAATCACTTATCAGTTGTGAGAAAGTGACCAACTCTCTTAAGCTCAACTATTCATCTATAAAATATGAACATCCAGACCAAATGCAAAAGGTAAATGACATTTAGGTGATGCAGTGGAGAGAGCAACCAATCTGGAGTCAGAAAGACCCGAGTTCAAATCCAGCCTCAGACACTTACTAGTTGCGAGTCCTTTACTAAAGTTTCTTAGATACCTGAGATAACCTCTCTAAAAGTTCAAACTTTGGTAGGTCTTACCAAGCTAGAAAGACCTGGAAGCAATGCAGGAAGGTCTTTCACACCTGAAAATATACAAATATTTAGAAAGACTTTTTGCCAAAAGCTCCAACACTAATGATGTTTCATCAGCACAGTAATTTATGAAGACCTACACTAAAATTTGCAGGGATTATGCATCTTAAGGAGTGAATCTGATCATTGTGAAATCCATTTCATCAGGCAAATCCCAGATGCTATCAGAGATTTCAAAATAATAATATAATTAATTAATTAGTGGTATTTAAATTGTATCAAGTTCACTTTCTCAGTAGTATTCTATTAATATTCACACCTATAAGGGGCAATACTTCCCATATTTATCTAGGCAGGTTCTACTTCAAGAAAAGAAAGTATACTTTTCATAAGATTTTGCAAAAATAATATCCTTGGGTGGCTAGGTGGAGCAGTGAATAGAGCACCAGCCCTGAAGTCAGGAGGACCTGAGTTCAAATCCGACCTCAGACACTTGACACACTTACTAGCCATGTGACTTTGGGCAAATCACTTAATCCCAATTGCCCTGCCTTGCCCCCTCCAAAAAAGACTAATAATAATAATAATAATAATAATGTCCTTTGCCAGACCATGTGTATTTACTTTTAGTTCAGAAAATATAATTATATACTATATGTTTATGTTATATAGTGTATATATTAATAGTAAGAACATTCCTAATATATTAATTTTATATTATATCATATATTAATCAGTCCTCTCTCCCCTCTCAAGTCCTCCTCACTCTATTATATAAGTTGGGAAGAGGGGACAACAGACTTCCCCCAAAGCTGTCTTACAAAGTGTTGGCAACAGGCAGCTAGGTGGCACAGTGAATAGGGCACTAGCCCTGGAGTCAAGGACCTGAGTTCAAATCCAACCTGAGATGCTTAACACTTACTAGCCTAGTGACCTTGGGCAAGTCACTTAACCCCAATTGCCTTAACCCCTTCCCTTTTCCAAAAAGCAAAAAAAAAAGGGGGGCAAGGGTTGGCAAGTACTGTCCCCCTTCCAGCTGATCTTTCCAGAACCTACCACATTCTCAAAGATAGTGGTTTCTGCTTCACCATCCTCTCCCAATTTCAAGCTTCGTATGTGTCTGGGTGTCTATATCTCTCCTCTCTTCTCTCCTTTCTCTCCCTACAGTCCCAAGGCTCTCAGCTGGCTCTCAAATTCCTCTTCTATCACCTCCCCTCCTACCATATATACATATGCAGTATTTAATTTTACATAGGCCTGACCCCCTCCCCCTCAGCCACCCTGCACCTCAGAGGATCAAATGTGTGTCTCTCCTGAAGACCCCAGGACAAGAAGTTGAATGAGTAAAAGAAAGAAAAAATGAAGGATGGAAAGACTTTGATACAGCCGGTGATCCTCTTCCTAGACCTTTTTTCCAGGGAGCTAGCCAGACATTTCATGAGTGACAGCTGAGGTAAACTCTTACCAAACAAATCTATCCCCTTAAGAGATCATAGATTAAGGGTTGAAAGAGACCTTGGAGTCTATCAAGTCCAATCCTACATTAGACAGAGGACAACTTAGAGGTTGAGAGGGGTTAAGTGACTTTTGCCTAAGGTCACATAGATGATAAACACTTCAGGAGGAATTGGAACTCTGATCTTCCTGATTCCCAGACCCATAATCTACAAACCATATCATGTAGCTGTATCTAAGGCACCTATCTATTCTACAGAAAGGTGCCTTCAGCTGAAAGATAAGTCTTTCAGACCAATGTTTTCTAGAGAGCAGTCTCCAGGTCAAACCACCATTTTTTCATTGTGTTGTCAAGAACCTACTGTTTTGTGTAATAACTTTAGGATATGTGTTAACACTAGTAAGCTTTCTTACTTCCTTTTTCTGAGTGGTTGAATTCTCTTAGCCTCAAGCCTTATTTTTATGCACTTATTTAGACACTTAGCAATGAAGGAAGAATGTTTAAGGTTACATAAGATAGCTTTTCTAAATTCCATACATTATCATAGTATAAAGATATGTTATATATTATATTTACCTTTGGGTAAAGTCTATTACCCCCCTTTCCCAACTCTTAGTGAAAAGGGAAGACAGGGCTAATATACGTAATGTAATGAAATATAATACAACAGACTACCTAACATACAGCAGCATGGTATAGCTGAAAGGCCACAGGAATTAGAATCAGGTAATCACCCAAAATCTCTGTCCTGGGCACTTTTCTCCTTGTATTTCCTTGGTGACATCATCAGCTCCTCTGTATCCAATTAGCTATTCTATGAAGATGATTCCCAGATGTGTATATCCAATCCCTAATGGTTCTTCTGAGCTCCAGTTCATGACCACAAACTGCCTGCTGGACATGTCCACTTAAATTTCCTATCTCAAATTAGACACGTTGGAAAGAAAACTATCTTCCTCCACACCTCTTCCAATTTCTCTTATTTCTCCTAAAGGCACTTTTCCCAAATTCCAAGTCAAAGGATCGTAGGACCACAGATTTAGAGAAGGAAGGGTTCTTAAGAGGTCAGTTGGTCCAAGTCCTTCATTTTCCAGATGAGGGCATTGAGGTCCAGAGAGGTTATATGACTTACCCACATCATAGAGGTTGCAAGCAGCTAGGTTCAAGATCTCTGATTTTTTTTTTCATGATCCTTGCCTCCCACTCTTATCCAGTCAGCTGCCAAGTCTCATCCACAATAGTCCTGAAAGCCAAGTCTGGTCCTGAATTAAATACATTTAGCAGTTCTGCTACATTGAAGATAAAATACAAACTCCTCAATTCAGCACTTAAAAAGTCCTTCACAATTAGTCCTATCATTACAGAAAACAATTTGGAATTATGCAAATAAAATGTCTAAAATGTGTATAACCTTTGACCCAGAGAGTCTACCACAAAGAGGTCATTTATAAAAATAAACATCACATACATGCCAAAATATTTATAGCATTTTTGTGGTAAGAAAAAAAAAGTTGATACACATCGATTGGGAAATGGCTAAATAAATTGCAGTACATAAATGCAGTGGAAAATTACTGAGTTGTAGGAAATGAAAGCCAAGTGGCACAGTGGATTGAGAGCACTGAAGCTACGGTCTGAGTTCAAATGCAGCCTAAGACAGTTACTGGTTACATGTGTGTCCCTGAGTAAGTAACTTAGTCCCCTATAAATTCAATAAACTCCAATGGCTCCCAATCACTCCCAGGACCAAATACAAAATCTTCTATTTGGCTTTCAAAGTCCTCCTTAACCAACCTTTGCCTAACTTTCCAGTCTTCTCACACATCACTCACTGCCAGGTATTTTTGTTTCAGTGACACTGGACACTCCAATGTTCCATTAATGAGACACTCCACCTCTCAGCTCCCTGCATTTTCTCTGGTTGCCCCCACACACCTGGAACGCTCTCCTCTTCCTCACCTCCACCTACTGCCTTCCCTAGTTTCCTTTTAAGTTCCAACTAAAATCCTATCTTCTAGAGGAAATCTTTCCCAGCCCCTCTTAATTCTAGTGCCTCCCCTCTCTTAATCATTTCCTATTTATGCTGTGTATATATTTGCTTGCTTACAATCTACCCCACTGGACGGTGAGTGCCCTCAGGGCAGGGACAGTCTTTTGCTCCTTTTGGTATCTTCAAGGGCTTAGCGTACAGTCTGGCATTTAGTAGATGGTTAATAAATGTTTATTGACTGAAAACCTCAGTTTCCCCATCTGTAAAAATAAGGAATAATTATCTCCTAGAGTTGCTATGAGACTAAAGTGAGTTAATATTTGTAAAGTATTTCATAAACCTTCAAGGGGTATATAAATACCAGCCATTATTATCATCATCATTATCATGATGAATACAGAGAGGCAGGGAAAGACTTGCATGACCTGATGCAAAATGAAGTAAGAAAATAATCTACACAATGAGGACAACAATGTCAAGTGAAGGAGCAACAACCACCAAGAAAATTGATAAGGACAGTTGCAAAACTACAAAGACCAAGCACGGTCCCAAGAAGAAAAGGCACCCGTTGGCCTTCCTTTGTGGGTGGGAAGCCCACACGCAGGAAACACTGCATGCATTTCCAACTTCTTCCAATATAGCTTCAATTTTTTCTGATGTAATGATTGTATATGTAAATTTTTTTCCCTTCTTGTTTCCTTTTAAAAAGAAATCTCTTTTATGCCATGACTCTCTAGCATGAGAAAGGGGGAGGGATACAGGGAGAAATTTAGGCAAAGTAAAAACAAAGGTATCAGTATTATTTTACATATATATACATATATATGTATATACACATAAATTTAAAAAGATATAGGTATCTATATAGACAGATATTTATAGATGTCTATAGATACATATGCATATTCTCTTATATACATTTATCCATACATCCATACATGTCTATCAATATATATATCTATAAATATATTCGTTCAGTCCTTCAAATCTGACTTCATCCTACTCTTTTAAACATCTGAAGATTTCCCATTATTACCCTTTACTTACTCTCTGCCTGACCAAACTGGCCTATTTGCTGGCCCCCGTGCTTTAATATTTTATTTACCAACCCCCCACACACACACTCTCTTCTCTTAACTTCCTTCAAGACTCAGCTCAGCTTCCAATAAGAAACCTTTCCTGATCTCCGTAAACATTACTGTCCTCCCTCTCTCCCATCAAATCATCTTGTATAGATTCATCTTTTTACCTCTCCTATCTCCCAAGAAAATGCAAGTGCTTCCAAGGCAGACACTTCTTCCTTTCTGTTTCTGTGCCCATAGCCTAGACTAGAGAATAAGCATGGCACAGGGGACAAGAGAGGTGACCTGAGTCAGAAAAATTTAGACTTGAGTTTGTCTCAGACATACAAGCGATATGACATATGACCCTGGAAAAGTCACTTAACCTCTCTCACTGCTCCAAGCAGTTCTCTAGGATTATGAAATGCCTACTGAATATTTACACTGTGCCAGTCAGCATCTCAATTCAACCTGTCCAAAGCTCATTTCCCACTACCCCCAGCCCACTCCTCTTCTAAACTTCCCTATTTCTATTTAGAACTCCACAATGTCATGTGTTCACAACATCATAAGACCATAAATCTGGACACCTCAGAGGTCATCTGATCCAACCCTTACCCATTTGATAGAAGAGGTCCAAAACGGTTAAGTGACTGGCCCAGAGGTCCACAAGTGGCAGTCAGGGCTGGTTCTCAGTTGCTGTCTCTCTTAACAGGAAGGATTCCCTCTTCCTCCCATATCAATGCATTTTCCAAATCTTGTTATTTCCACCAGCACAATATCCCTCATCTATCCCCTTATGTTCACTCAAAAATAAATTCTCCACACTAGTTAGGTCCCTCATTACCTCTCCCTAGGACCATTTCAGTATCTTCCTAATTGGTCTCCTGCCCTAAGATTTCTATTCCCCCCACACCCCCATCCATTCTGCTCACAGCTGCCAAATATGATAACCCCAGAGTACAGGCCACTACTCAGATTTAAATTCCTCTGTTCCACTTTTCAAGCCCTTCACAATCTGGCTCTAACCAGCTTTTTCATGCTTAAGAGGGTTTATTCCTTTTCACCCAAAAAGGCATACAACTTCACTTCCTGTGTCCTTCCCTTTTCCACTGGTTGTCCCCCATGCTGGGAGTTACCCCTTCCTCACCTCTGCCTCTTAAGAAATCTAACTCCAAGTTCAGTTTAGGTCTCATCTCCAACATGAAATCTTTTCAGACAACCGGCTTCCCAACCCCATCCCCTGCTAATAGTATCCCAAATTACAGGGTACTTAACTTTGTATTATAATTTATTTACTTCATGTGTATCTGTTAAATCTCTCTTGGACAGCATAAACTCCCAGAGAACAGAAACTATTTGGCTTTTATCTCTGTATTTCCAACACATAGCACAGTCACTTAGTAGGCATGTATTTTTACTGATTTGAATTCTTAACACATAGCATGGGCTAATGTAAGCCTAAGCTTCAATCTTATCACCTATAAAATAGGTTAATACTTATACAATTCATTCCACAGATAACTGAAAGTAATTTGTAAGCCTCAAAAGATGAGCTATCATTAAAATGTATGTGACCTAGGGCAAGTCACTTTTACTTTGTGCACCCCTTTCTTCATATGTAAAATAGGAAAGGTGGGAGTTGAGACCTGGGCCGTAGATGGTCATTCTAACTCCAGAGCTAAGATTCTAGGGTATTATTCACCTGATTTATCAAATTACACATTCCTACCAACAGTCCAGTTCTTTATTTCCTCTTCGACTAGAGATAAGGAACTGAATACAACATGGAACACAGAAATAACATTGAGTTTCTATTTTCTGATTTTTCTACTTCCATTTCTAATTTTTATTTTTTCTTGTAAAGAAATCTGGGAGATTGCTAGAACTAAATCAAGAAGTTTTCCAGATTATGGAAATGTGCAGGAACAAAGACTCAAATGAGATGCGTAAAACATTTTGCGTTTTAAGACACCATGTATAAATGCTAGCTATCATTGTTGTTATTATATATATATTATGTTCCTTATACAAAACACTGTGATGAAATCCACTTTTCCAAACTGTTCAGATCTTCGGAAACGTGTCTCCCGGTATCCCTCCCTTTGCATTGGACCTGCCTACGTATGCCCAGAATGCTCTCGGCCTACTTCTTGGAAACCCTACCTTTCTTCAAAACTCAGCTAGGGTGCCACCACCTAACACATAGCCTTTCTCGATTCCCATACTTCGGGGCTCTCCTCCCACCTGCCCCCAATTCTGCCTGTGTTTGGTCTATATTTTCTAATTATTAATCTGTGGACATGTTGGCTTTCCTCCAGACAGGCAGTGACTAGGTGGAGGTCTTCTCTTTTAGTCACTGGTATGTGTCCCTAACAGATAAGCACCAAGGCTGGAGAAAGTAGATGTTTAATAAATGTTTGAACTGGGTTTGATCGGGTTTGTAGGAGGGGAAGGAGGAACCACCAAAAGATATTCAAAATCAGCTAAGCCTTAAAAAAGCACTTTTTAAAAAACTCACTTTGCAAACCATAAATACATGAAACTGGTTTAAAAACAAATGTAAATCTTGCTTCTCTAGGTGAGGTTTATCCCACCCACCATTAAGGCCTTTGGTAGTTTTTTTTTTTTTTCTGTTTCCAAATTAGGAAATATTCCGAATCAACTCAAGGCTAGTTTTTGGTGGTGTTTCAGAGATTTGAAAAAAAGCATGCTTTGCAAAAACACCTCACAAGGACAATCAAAATGTGGATTTAAGGGCTGGAGATACAGACAGGGGTTTGTAATTACTTCAGAGAAGGAAATGGATAAAAATAAATAAAAGCTCTAAGAAGACCAAGGAATTTGAATAGCGTCAAAATAAAAGTAGATCCTAAAGGCAAAAAAAAAAAAAAAAACTGGGTGAAGGAGTGGAAAGGGAAGCAGGATTATCATAAAGACAAAAGCCAGAGTGCTGGAGAGATTGTCGTGCTCAATGATATTAGCATTCAAATGGTTCCTGGGGGACTGGGAGGCCAACTCCTCCTTGGGGCTAGCTGGGTGGGGAAGGCACAGTCGAATTTGCACCTTTTTACTCTCATTGTTTAAATAGAGAAGGTCTTCTGCCCGGCTGGATAAACAGGCCACAGCAAAGGTTAAATATGCTTTGTGAGAGCAAAAGCAAATAACCCACAAAGGCCATCTAGTTGTGAAATTGCCTGTTTTCAGGCCTGGATTTTTCCAGGGGTGCTGGCTTATCTACTGTATTGTGCTTTAACTCCTAGCTCAGACAGGATAGCATGAGCCTGTCTCCCTCAAATTTGAAATTTTAAAGGCCAAAAAAAACATTGTTTGAAAAGGTAATGTCTTCATGTGCCAAAAAGCTTATGCACTGAAAGCTTCAGGGTTCTCTCATTCCTAGGAGGAGCCAGACATAGCGAAGTGTTGAGTACAGAGGACAGAAATTTCACTCAAACTAGAAATGATTCTGTGATCTTTGCTGGAGAAAGTTAGATGTGGGGCTTGAATCAGGCAAACCTACAAATGCTTTTTGATCTATTGTCAATATTGGTAGATGTAAAAAATGCTGGAGTATGAGCAATAGAGATCTAGTAGTAATTTTTTGTTTTAAAGAAATCAAAGCTTTAGTCAAAATAGCACGCAATTATGGCAAGTTCACCACTCTGCCTCCAACAAAATGACTCAGATGGAAATTTCCATTCTCTTCAGTGTCAGATTCCCACATTTTGACAGAACATGGAACTGAGGAAATCCAGTGCCCTATAGAAGGATTTAATACATAAATACAGCACCTTATTTGTTATTTGCTTGAGGCATATGTGAAGTCACAGCTAATGTATTCACTTAATCTGTCTGTAAGGCAGGCAGGAATTATTGTGCCAATTTTCATTTTACACACCAACAGGATAAGTTATACCAAGCAAGTAGCTTTCTGTATCAGAGGATGGAATTTCCATAGTAGGAAGTTCCCTACAGCAATGAAATTTAAAGAACCAGAAGCCTTTCCAAAGTGGCAAAATTAGAAACAGAAACTAGGTTTTTTCATTCCCAACTTCGTTGCTGGGTCTCAAAAACTAGATACTACATACTTTGAAAGACACAGAAGTGCCTAGAATATACTCCCTTCTCACCTTTGCCTCTTAAAATCCCTAATTTCCTTCAATTCAGTTCAAGCAAATGAGAACACATCCCTCCCCTCCTTTGCAGAGGAAGCAGGGGTGAATGAATATAGAATGTAGCTATTTTTTTCAATGTATCAATTAATTTTTCCTAATTTTTTTCTCCTGCTTTTTCTTGTATTTCTTTAAAAGTTTTTAGTTGTAAAGGATGGCTCAGTAGGAGGGGAAAGGTACAAGGGAAAGTTAACATGATATAAATACAAACACATCAATAAAAACCTATTTAAATAAAATATGAGCTGGTACTGATCCTTACCAGAGGCTAGTGCCCCACCTCCCTCTCCAGCACCCCCTCCCCATACTTTGTATTTATTTTATAGCTATATTGTATATTAGCATACGACCCTGGGTTGGGGAATTTCTCACCCTAAGTTCCAGGGGAGCTCAAGGAGAATCTCACCCACCAGGGGATCCACAAGATCAGAGGTTAAATTGAGTATCCAAACTGAAGGGGGAAAAAAATGTATAAGAAAACCAAAGAGAGAGACTCTAGGCGATAGAAAGCTCCCTGCTACATACGAATTTGGTTTATATACCTTTTCCAGGTCCGCTTAGAGTCCATAGCCAATCAGCAGCATTTTGCCTCATTTTAACTGGACTAGTAGAGCACTCTTTTACCATAAAAGGAAAGCCAATTACTAGATTTCCCAAAATGGTAGGCTCAAAACTGCTTGCTCAACCTATTGTGGCAGCTTGGGAAACCCCACCCAGAGAAAGAAGATTCTCATTTAGTCACCCAATATGTTTCTAAAATGGTATTTTCTCCCTCCCCCCTCCCAATCCCACCTTCTTCTGGAAGCCTTCCCAAATACCTTTTAATTCTAGTGCTTTCTCTCTTTTAATTATTTCCCATTTATCCAGTATTTGGATTGCTTTGTATGTATCTGTTTGTATGAAGTCTCCCCCTTTAGATTGTTAGCTCCTTGAGGGCAGGGACTGTCTTTTGCCTCTTTTTGTATCTTTATATTAATGCCTTTCATCAATTAAGGGCCCAAATACTGCATGCAATAAGCTATCAAACTTTACTAATGAAATTATAATTCCTTCAACAGGGTGGCAAGCTAAACCACACAGTCACACTTTCTCAATGATAGAAAAATAAGAGTTTTGGCCAGTGATGCAGTGCAGGCTTTGGGAGCCCCCTTGAGCTCTCCTTTGAATCTTCCCAAGGGAAGACATTTGCCTAGGGTCATGGGCCTTATGTTGTGGCTCTGTCCGAGTCTTTAGCCCTCCTTTGTTCCAATAGTTTTTCACCACTGATGCGCCAGTTCCCACCCCTGAACTGGATGGGCCCACCATTGTCTGTGGTCTCCAGGTAGCCTCCAGCAACTTCCTATCCTTATTCCCTCATTACTGGAGTCTGACCCCATCTGGACCCCTGAAGACCCTCCCGGAACTCCTCCTCTAGACCACCCCTAGATTTCTCCCACAACCTTTCTGTATATAGGATACCATCTTCCCTCCATATGGTGTGAGAGCGCCATAGAATAACCTAGCACAGACTTATTCTGGCCTGCTTGCCCAATGCAAGCCTTACAGATACCTAGGCTCCTTAAGAGTCTACCAATATGGCAAATTTTCAGTAAACTTTATTTTTCTTTGGCTGAGGTCTCAGGCAACCCTAAGCCTCTTTGTGGGTAACCTCTTCAACAGGACAGACTATGATTCTAAGAGAACACAACCATATCTTTTAAATGAAAAATTGAGATATGTGCTCTACAGGATTTTGTCTTTCAAAGTATCCTCCTAGGTATCCTGGCCCTCCTCAAATCTTCTTGAGCTTAATAATCATTGTAAATACAGAATACCCTCTGTAGAAGGACATGAGCCCCCCAAGAGCAAGATCAAAGATACTGGAATGGTTGCCATTTCCTTCTCCAGCTCATTTTACAGATGTGGAAACTGAGGCAAGCAGGTGACTTTCCCAGGGTCACACAGCTAGTAAGTATCTGAGGCAGCATTTGAACTCATCATGAAGGTGAATCTTCCTGAGTCCAAGCTCAGTGCTCTAACTCCTGTGATACCTAATTGCCCCCCAGCTCCCAAGTAGTAGGTGCTTAATAAATGTTTTTTGAATGAAAGAATGAACCTACTCTTTTCTTTCTTAGAAAGCAACAACTCAGGTGAATCTGGGAAGTTTCTGTGTTAGTGGGATAGCCACATCTCAAACATGATATTCAAAGACGCTAAACTACTAGACATTTATAAAGAACTACAATGTTTTACTTTAATTTTTTTTTTACTTTTTGGTAAGTGTTAAGTGTCTCAGGCTGGATTTGAACTCAGGTCCTCCTGACTCCAGGGCCAGTATTCTATTCACTGAGCCACCTAGCTGCCCTACAATGTTTTAATATGCTATTCTGAAGGGCAGCTAGATTGTGAAGTGGATAGAACACAGGGGCAGAGTCAGGAGGACCTGAGCTCAAGATAGGCCTCAGACACTTGATACTTACTAGCTGTGTGACCTTGGGGAAGTCACTTAACCCTGACTGCTTTGCCAAAAATATTACGTTGCTATTGCAAAAATTGCCTCAAAGTGCCCAGAGGCAATTACTTAAAGTTTAGGTCTTTCAGTCCATCCAGCTAGAACTTATTAGGGATCTACAATAAGCAAGATATAGTGTTAGGCCAAAAAGAAAAACCTGCCCTACATTCAAGATGCCTACAGTCTACTAGGGGTCATTTCCAAAGCGCTGTGAGAATTAAAGTGCTAAGAATCACTTTGCACCCTCCAAATAGGACTTTATTATCTTCAAGAAAGGCCATCTGAATTTGGTACTCTAAGAGATAGACTGCACACCAAGTTAAATAAACAGCCTAAGACAAACAATATTTCCACAGACAGGCCACTGAGCAAACACCGAAGCAGCATGGAAATTAGCAAATATATCAGAGGGAAGAACCAGGGCTTTATGGAGGTCATCGAAGGCCCCTAAAAGCTTGGGTAGGGTGGGATTAGGAAGAATTGAATTACCTCTGTCACAAAGGAAGTAAAATGCAATGAGCTGCTGTGCCTGAAAAGGCTCGATGATTCATAAAGAACATCTATTACTTTTTTTGAAAGAGGAAGAAGCTCTACCCACTCTCTTCAAAACCTAAGTATCATTCTCAAATTATCTTTAAAATCTTGATCATTGCCTCCACTGGGTTAACCACCCACAAATATTTACAGAGCTCTCACTATGTGCAAATGCCCTGTGCTAAATAAGGGCTACATTGGTAGACCTGTCCCTGACCATAAAGAATTTCAAATATAGTTAAGGCAAACCTTATCTTGCCCTTCCAAGGTGCTCCTTTGGAACTACGATTTTGAAAGCAATCAGAGCAGTCATTCCATCCCACTTCAGGTGCACCGGGCATCCTTGGCAGCCACCCATTGCTTCGAGACAGGGGTTGTCTCAAATCCCCTGCCCAGGCATTCTCCACTTTTTGTAACCATCCCTCCTTACTCCGCACCTACTTCCCCATTTACTTAGCTGCTTGATATCCTGGGACAATTCTTCTACATACAGTTTGTCCTTTGAATGAATGAAAGAGAAAAGCTATTAAATGAGTTATTAAATAGCCAAGCACTGTACTAATAACCACTGGAGAAAAAAAGAGGAAAAAATAGGACAGACTTGCATCAACAGCTATCTATTGGACATCTCAAATAGAATATCTTGTAGACGTCTTTCAGACATGTCTAAAACTGAATGCATTTTCTTTCCCCCTAATCCTCCCCTCTTCCTAAGGTACCACTATCCTCTCAGACCCTCAGGCTTGAAAACTGTGTCATCCTCTACTCCTCACTCTCTTTTCTATCAATTTTTTAATCCTTTCTCCCTTCATAGCATCATCCTTGCTTTAAACTCTCCTCTGACATTGCAGCCACCCTAATGCAGTCTGTCTCTGCCTCAGGACTCCAGTCCATCTTCTACTCAGTTGTCAAACTCATCTTCTAAAAGTAAAGGTCCCTAATCAATAGACTTGTGTTTTCCTATTACCTTCAGGATTCACATTTAAAATCTTGCATAACTTTTAGCCCCTGCCTCCTTGTACAGTCTTTTCACCTTCCTCCCCTATACAAACTCAACAAAATTCTGTGACACTGACTTCCTTGCTGTTCCTAAAACAAAAACACACTATCTCTTGACTCCCAGCATTTTCACTGGCTGACCCCCATGCCTAGAATTCTCTCTCTGCAACTGGCCTCCTTCTAGTCTCAGCTAAAGCCTCACCTTCTGCAAGAAGCCATCCCCAGTCGTCCTGGATCTTAATGCCTTCCCTCTGATACATGCTCCAATTTATCCTGTGCGTATATCTTATTTGTACAGAGTTGCATGAAGTCTTCCCATTAGATAGTGAGCTCCTTGGGAGCAGGGACTTTTTTTTGTTATTGTTTTGGTTTTGCTTTTCCCAGATCACGGCACAGTGCCTGGGACAATGTAATAGACAATTTGAGAGTGATACTTGGGTTCTGAAGACAGTGAATATAGCTTCTTCCTTTTTAAAAAAAATAAATAAATAAAATAGATTTTACTAACAAATGCCAGTTGACAAAAAGCACGGTTCCTTCTAGAGGCTTCATGAACAATATTAGTTGGATTAACACAGGGGTTTCTTAGAGGTCTGTGAAATTGGTTTGTTTTGTTTTTAATATTTTGATAATCAGTATAACTGATTTCCTTTGTAGTGCTCTGCATTTACTTTATGCATTAAAAAAAAAATTCCACATAGAGGTCCATAGTTATGGCTTCACAAGAGGGTTAAAAGTATTCGCAACACAAAGATATTCCACAGTCTTATACATTTACTCCCTGCTTTATACATTTCTTTATTACCTTCAAATACCTCATTAAGCCCATTTCCCCATTTTATAGATGACGAAACTGAAGAACAGAGGATCTCTCTCCATGGTATCAACTACCCAAAGTCAGTGGCAGCTGACTTTTCTCTATCAGGGAATGTCCTTTCCCTAGCCCTTACCTGACCTCCTCACTTAGAGCTGGTTACACAAGCAGTTAAACTGTTTAACAATAATAAAGAAAGAGTTAGGAATTAACAGCTTCTATGTGAACAAACTATTGGATTTTTTTTTAAAAGACCAAAAAGAAAGTTTTCCTTGATGGAAAGACAAGTTGTAAAAATTTGAACAGAATTTTGACCATTTATTTAACTTCGACTCCAAGTGCTGATTGTGTTCATTAATTAAAAATCATAAATCTTCATCTATTGCTAAAATATTCTTAAACTGTTGTATGAAATACAAAAATAAATGTTAGCAACAGCATACACAGATCAATCACTCTGTCTCACTCCATTACACTTGCCAAGGTCAGTATCTGGTATTCCTGAAATGTTCACCTGTAGAATGAATAGACGTTTTGTAAGGATTTTCAATTCAAACAGAAAAAAAGGAAGAATGAAAATAAGAAACAATTAGCTATTCAATGGTATTGAACACATTCCAAGTATGAGTTCCTTTGTTTATTTCTTTTTCTTACCCACCTTGGGACTTTAAGCCATATAAAAATGGATCTTGTGTGAATTTTCTACATGCCTTCTGTAGACCTTAGTGGAGATGTTGATGTAAGTCTCAGCTTTTATTTTGCAGCCAGGGACAGGAACAGAGAGTTATCTATTAAACACTTTCTTCTTGTTTTCTATCCCTCAAGACACTTAAACTAGTAGGTAAGGAAACTGGCTTATGCTAATAGGACTGGAAAACTCACAGGACAAAAGAAAATCCCAAACCTACCCCATGGCTATTTTAATTGTTGCAACCCAACCCAAAGATTCAGGGCACTGACCTCCTCCTTATTGTTCCTTGAACAGGTTATTCCATCTCCAGACTCCATGACTTTTCACTTTCTGTCTCCTATTCTTGGAACACTCTCCCTCCTCAACCTCAGTCTTCTGCCTTTCTTGGATTCCTTCAAGATTCATTCCTAATCCCACCTTCTGCAAGAGGCTTTTCTCAATTGCCCCCCAGCTAGTTCCATCCCTCTTCCATTACCTCCCATTTACATTGTACATACAATACATACTGATGAGTCAACAATCACGTATTTGCTGTGTCGGAAGCCCAAGAACATGGGTAGTTTTAATTATAAGTAAAGGATAAATGAAAATAATTCTGTTATACATATATCTTGCATCTTACAGAGTGTGCATGTTGTGTTCCCCTTTAGAATGAGCACCTCTGAAGTCAGGGCCCATGTGCTTGTCTTAATTTATATCCCCAGCATTTAGTACAGGGCCTGGTACGTAGTAAGTATGTAACAAATACCTTTGGAGAAGGAGGAGGAAGAGAATGGTCGTGTTGGTGGTGAATGTCCACAGGCATGAAACCCTGTCCCTCCTCACCTGTGTCTTCTGGTTTCCCAGGCTTCTTTCGAGACTCGGCTCTAATCTTGCAGCCTACCAGAGGCCTTTCCCAGTCTTTCCAACACCCCTTCCCTCAGCCCCTCCCCTGACTTCCCCAAGTGTTTCCTTCCTACTAACTTTACATATATCTGGCATATGCATAATTGCGTGTTGTCTTCCCTTTAGAATGTGAATTCCTTTAGGGCAGGGACTGGTTTTTTTACTTTATTCACATCTCCATCAACTTAGTAAACAAACACTTAATAGATGCTTGTTGATAATGAAAATCAGAGCCAAAATCAGAGCCAAAATTTTCTAGCTGTTAAAGTTTAATTATCCCTTTCATCAAGAAGTCTCTTCCTACCTTCCTCCTGGGTTCTTTTTCAATCCAACTGTCTTTATAGCCCAGTCAAGTAAAGCAACCCTCTGGTATCCTAAAAGGACACAGGAAAGCTGTTCATGAGACCATGGGAAGTGGGGAAAGAAGGCAGCAGCCAATATGATTGATCTATGTGATTAGCACAAAGCCTAGCACATGGTAAGGAGAAAAATAGGGCAGCTATCCAACGATTTATGATTACGGGAGGCTGAATGATCCCAGATTGGAAACATTCCCACAGCGTTCCAGATACTCATGGTCAAAGTTTGTATTCTAGGCTAGACTCTACTGATGGCCTTGTACATCTTTTTGGAATCATCTGCTTAGTACTTAGCACAATGTCTGACATAAAATATTAATAAATGTTTACTGACTGTCCAAAACACTGAATTCTGGGAAACAGCAGGTCAGATAATAGTGAAGGGATTTGTGTGTATGTGTACCAGAGGACCTGGATCCGAATCCCAGGTTCTACTCTACTGCCTGCGTGACCTTTGTCAAGTCTGTTCTCTTTTCTCTTCTCGGGTCTCATGTTCCTGATCTGTAAAATGAGGGGAGTGGGAGGGTGGACTGGACAACCTTCTAAAGGCCCTTCTAGCTCTGAGTCCATAGTCCTGTGATCTGCTGAACATGCATGGCCTCCTCCAGAGTAGAGATCTGAAGAGGTTTTGTCCTTCCTGATCACAGGAATGTGATCTGAAACACCGTATTTCAGGAGTGGAAGTCACAAAACACACCTCACAGCTCTGAAGTATGACTGTCACAGATTTCCCTTCAAGATCCCCGTCCTCAAGGTGAGAACAGCTTTGAACTCATGTCCACAACTCCCAAAAACCATCAGAAAACCTTTCCCAGGACAGCTATACAAGGATGAACCAGAATGAAAACCCTCTATTCTCTGTTGTTCTAGTGAACTTCTCATTTCTCACCTGACTCTATTACTCTGGGCCTTCGCCCACTTCTTCCCCAGGTTCCTAAGTCCCTTCCCCAGCTCCCGGTTGCCCTGGCGCCCTGGCTCTCCAGCTCCCCAGCTCCCCAGCCCCACCACTTTTCAGTTTCTTTCTGTGTTATCTTTCCCTCATTTGATTGTAAACTCCATGGAGGCAGGGGCTGTCTTTCTACTTTTGTATGTGCATCCCCAGCACTTAGCACAGTGTAGGTCCTTCATAAATGTTTATGGACAGACAGAAAATGCAAAGAGAGGAAAGTCAAAGAATCATAGAATTAAGAGCTGAAAGAGACCTCAGAGATCACCTTGTCCAACCCTTTCACATTTTAGACACTAAAAATAGCATTTGCCATATAACAAGACTAATTGATGCTTAAGACTAATTGATGCTTCTGGACTGACTAACTGGGCCTTTGCACAGATTGTCACCCTGGTCTGATGCTCTCCCTCTTCACTCCAATCTCTTGGAATCCCTAATTCTTTTCAAGGCTCAAGGACCACCTCCCAAAACAGGTCTTTCCTGATCACTCTAATTGTTAGGGTTTTCCTTTTTCTTACTGTGAATTTACTATATATATAATTTTCAAATCTGTATTGTAATCCATGAAATCTCTGTGAGGGCAAGGATTATTTCATTTTAAAATTTATATGTCTCTAGTATCTACCATAATGCCATATATGTGTGTACATGCACACATATATGTATAGAAACATGTATACATATATAAGAACATGCTTACTAAACTGAATTAAGTGACTTTAAGATCACAAAAGTAGCAAAGGTAGGATTTGAACCCATATGTCCCATCTCCAAAATCACTATTGTAAGCAGCATATGCTGCTTCTTAAAAAAGAAGTGTCTTTCATTTTAGATTAAGTCAAATGTGGTCTATGATATAACTAATCATTCACCATTGTCCTTTGATAGAATGGGAATCTTTCCCACTCCTCTCAACCCCTGCAACTGGGTCTATCTTCTACTTATCAAATTGTTGTTAGGTAAAAAATGATATTCTGAATAAAATATTGCTGACCTTCATATCCGAAGATGTTGCTGCTGACAGTGTTATTTCCTATGGTAGAATTCTTACTGTCAGCAAATAAATCCATGTTCAGTAAATTCAAGATTGGTTCCACAGATCTGGTCAGCTTCCTCCTGTCCCTGAAGAGTTGCCCCAATTATAATTTGCTTGTCAATTCTTAGTTTCTGTGCCAATGAAGAATAGGGGGAGCAAGGATAAATACCATTTCCAAGTAATCAAAATAACTCATTTTAACAACTAACTTCTATCATTAGAATTGCTAATAAGCAACAAAAAGTTGTGTGGGCTCCAGCTCTTCCTCTTTACATTCTGGTAAAAGCTCTAATGAATAACAGAACATATCAGACAAGAAGAGATGGAGTGGCTTGGCATAGGGGAAAGGGATGAGGACTGCACAGAAGTGCAAGGCCCTGGATTCAAATCTGACACTTTCTACACGTGCAACTTTGGAACTCCATTAACTAATAACATCACCTTCAGAAAGAGCATTTTACCTTTGGAAGAAGTAGACCAACTTATTGTTTCAAAGCCCATCTTTGTGACTTCCCGGACCATAACTCCCTTCCCTGCCCCCTCCCATAAGAATGTAAGGTCCCTGAAGGCAGGTGTTTGTTTTTGTATCCCAGCAGTTAGAACAGTGTTTGGCACATAGTAAGAGATTAATGAGTGCTTTTCTAATAACTTTTAAAATAAGCGCCTTAACTTCCTTCCCTGCAATATGTGATGATTTGGTTAGATGGCCCCTAAAGTCCCTTCCAAACAATCAATCAATCATCACTTATTTATTAAGCACCTACAAGGACTTATCTTGGGGGAAGACAAGTATGTGTATACACACATACATGGACATGCACACACAGACACACAACATAAATAAATGTACACAATAAGACTTTTGGGACACTTCACGTATTTGTATATACATATATAATTATATATTGCATATAATAATATTGAAATATGAAATATAATTACAAAATACATAAATTATATATTATTATAGTAATATATACAAATACATGAGATGTCCCTAAACTCTTAGTATAGTTCTATCTTAGCTATTGTATAATATAAATGTAAAGTGGATATATGAAATACAGATAGATACACACACACATAGAGCTCCAAATCTATGACTCCAAGAGATATAAATGATCAATTAGGTAAAATTATCAAATTATTTATCTAAATGAATCCCTAAAATCCAGTACTTTTCCCATAATACCACAGCCTCAATTTTTAGATACCTGAGGGCAATAAAGTCTAAATAATTTGCCCAGCAAATTCATGAGGATAGTTAATGACACAGCCGGACCTAGAATCTAGGTGTCTGGATTCCTAGGTCTTTCCAGTACACCATATATGACCTGTGCTAGGGTTCTAGGGTCTGAAATTCTTCAGATGATTACTCAGAATTTGTACCCAATTATGAACTGAAAATTAATTTCCTCTATAATATCCAGGTATCTTGTAATATCATAGCACACTGACAATATAATGAAACAATCACAAAAAGTCCAATCATTTTACACTTAATAAATACTGGTTGACTTGACTGCAATAATATACACCTTACTCAGTCTGAAAATCCTGTCTTAAACCACTGAGTTCTGACCTTTGACTACACTGTAAGATATCATTTCCAAAAGGAATAAGATCTTTGAAGTTATTTAGACGTTGACATCAGTCCAAACTTAGCAAAATTAGTCCTGCTGTCACTTAATGTGTTGTATGGTCAAGTCACCTTTCTCATTCAGCAAAGTGTGAGTAACAAAAGTAAGCAGAAGAAAGCGAGATGAGTGAAGAGCTTCTTTCTCTCACTAACATGAGGATAATAATGTGCCTGACAAAAATAGAAGCATTTCAGATTTGACTTCCTTTACCACCATGATTAGTGCTTCAAAAATTCAATTTACCATTAAAAATTTGGGGGAGGATGATTTGTTACTTGGAATATGACATCTGAGAGTACACAGATGAATAGCTTAAGGCCATAAGTAAGCAAATATCCTCCCCTCCACCAAAAGTCAATTCAACTCACAAATGTTTATTATGTACCTACTACATGCGGGACACAGTGGGGCCACAAAGATGAGGGGAAAGGTCTCTGCCCCCAAGGAGCTTACGTTCTAATGGGGACAAGGGAGGATAAAAATGATATGAAATGCACACAAATATCATTCCAAACTGCTGCTCTCCGTTGGAAATCTTCAGTAGGAATCTCATTAAGAGAAACCTCATCATGCTGTGAACTTGTACCAGTCTTGGTACTGTACCTCCTCAGTATTCCCTGCCCCTCTAACTGGAGGGCAGAATGATGATCTCTTCCCCAGATACCCATTTAAACAGAATGCCCAGATTGGCCATTCCTTCCTTTCACACCTAGCTGCAAGCCTTTGGAATTCTCCATCATGCCCCTGACCTAGGGACCTTCTTTCACTCCCCACTTTTGGTTTCCTTTTTAATGTGGTCTTCACCATTACAATGTAAGCTCCTTGAGGGGAGGGACAATCTTTCTTTTATGTACTTTTATCCCCAGTCCTTAGTATAATGCTTGACTCTTAACAGGTGCTAACAAATATTTATTGACTAATAAGATGCTGTTGGCACCTTCTACAGGTCGGAGAATCATTGTATCATGGCCAAGAAGCTGGCCAGGGAGGCAGAAAGACCCAGGCTGAAGTCCCACCTCTGACACATAAAGACTTTGTGACCCTGGACAAGTCACTTTACCTCTTAGTGCTCTAGAAAACTAAGACTATAAATTTCAGAGAAGGTCTTGACCTGCACTGGTAGAAGTTTCCTCATCTGGCAGTTCCATATACCTACGAAATCACAGGTTGATTCCTTGTTTCTTATATTCCAAACACTGTGCTGGGCATTGGGGATATATATAGTGACCAAAAAAGAATGAATCTCATTTTTCATGGAGTTTATAGTCTGATGTATAAGGGATACCCCAGGTGCTACAGGGTAGAAAAGATGAGGAAAGAGAGAAAAGGGAAGGTAGGTGTGAATGATTAGATTTATTCCTTTTTGTTTCTATAAAATATTAATTTGGGGGACCAAAATATGAATTGTCTCTACTACTAGGTGCTTCCAAAGATAATAAATGCCTAATTCATTTTTTTTCACATGAAAGGAAACAAAAATTTTGAGTTGTTTTATTAAAGTTAAAAAAAAAAAAACTCCATACTAAGTCCATAAATCAAAAGGCTGATGGGCATTTATAATTCTTTTTGTAGACTCTAGATTTTCTAAGCTTAGGCTAAGGCAACCCTTCCAAAGTACACCTCCCCCCCGCCCCTTCAACAAGGAAGCCCAGATAGAGAACTTTTTTTTTATTAATGCTAACTGTGAATCACATTGTGCCAACTGAATGCTTTTGTCCAGAATTCTTCAAAGGGACGAGAGTTTTCTAATTTCTATGGGACTTTCTTTTATTTATAAAGCTCTTTCCTAGACTATCATACCCATGTTGTTCAAAAATTGTAGAGACCTTGGGTCAAGGAAACACTGGCGTTAGCTTTAGACAGAAAATGGGCTTCTCCACACTAAAATAGCCACTTAAGCAAGAATGTGAAAATGATTTATCTCACAATGTTTAAAGTTGGAGCTTCACCTCACCTATGTCACGACTGCACAATCAGTCAGGCACAAGTCATTCTATATTTCTAAAGGAGGAAAACCATACTAATCACTAAAATAAATCAAGCTTTAATAAGATGTCAAAATTACTTTAATAATGGCTAAATGACTTAAATTCCAAAATATGAAAATCACTGTCAATAGTAATGTTTACTGTATAGGAATAGCAGGGCCTAAAACAGAACTATTTGTCTTATGTAAAAATTGTCATTGTTTAAGCTGAGATTTTAACACAGCACGTATAAAAGCTGGGAAGAGCAAGAATCAAGTATTATCTAATTTTTTTCCCTACAAAATGAAAGTATGTCAACATTTGCACCCACAAATCAGAGAGAGGATTGTCTGCCTTCAATGAGTGGCACTAACATTACTACAAACTTAGTAAAATGGCACACCTTGAATTTTCCAGACAGACATTTCAAAAGGGGAAAAAAACCACCTTATAATTTTATTTTATTCAAAAACTATAATTCTAAAGAAGCTTTGTGATGAGAACATTCTCTGTCATATTATATGCCCTTTTGGGGGATTCAGAAAATAAGGTCACCAAATACCCTTTAAAGTTAGGGGACATATCTTTTTATCACCTCCACTGTCTAGTTCAGTACTGTCTCTATAGTAGGCCTGTAATAGATATTTTTCAAGATGAATAACGGATTTTTATATTTAACATAACAGATGTGGAATTTCATGCATTAGAAGTAGCCTATTTCATCTTTTTTAACATGCTATTTTTGTCACAAATGGTTCAGAAATTTAGTTTTCATTCACAGTTGTATTACCTTCTATTCTTGAACTTGTTTATAGTGTTTTGGAAAAAACTGAACTTATTTATGCATTTGGAAAGTATTGTGATATGTGGTATAAGTTGCATGTCTAAACCCATTTTCTGCCAGACTGCTATCCAGTTTTCCCAGCAATCCTTGCTAGGAATAATACTTTCCTCAGTACTTTGTGTTTGGGGGAAGACACTTACAATATATGCTTCCATCTAAATCTTGTTGATCATTGGGAGCCAGAAGGGACATTCAAGGCCATTTAATCCAAGCCATTCATTTTATAGCTGAGTAAAGTGAGGCCCAGAGAGATCTGCATCGTATGTATCACAAAGCCAGTCTGTGCCTGAAGTGGGATTTGAACCCAGGTTTTCCTAATTCTACAGATAAAACCCTTCACAACCTGGTCCCTTCTGATCTTCCCAAGTGTCTCATACCACATGCCTTTCCATACATTCTGCAATTCAGTAACCTCTTTCTGCTTTCCAAACAAGATGCCCCATCTCTCGATTGAGCATTTTCTGTCTGTCTTGTACACGTGGAATTCTTTCCTGCTTCACCTCTGCCTCTTATACTCCTTGGTTTACTTCAAGTCTTAACCAAAATTCCACCTTCTGTAAGAAGCTTCTCCTCCTTAACCTTAGTGCCTTCACTAAGATGACTCCCCATTTTTCTTCTGTATATCTCTTTTGTACATAGTTGTTTGCATGTAGACTCCTCATAGCACTATGAACTCCTCGGGAGTAGTATCTATTCTTTGCCATTCGGTGTATTCCCAGAGCTTAGTACATGGGTACTTTAGTAAATGCTAGTCGGCTGACTGACTTAAAGCCCTATGTTTTACACAGTAGTAATCTAATCCCTTTTACAGAAAAAAAAAATTAAATCCATACTAGATAATTTTGCACAAATGCAGCTAGAATAAGAAAATGTATGGGTTGGGGGGGAAAAGACTTGCAGAAAATATTTACTAAGTCTTAGATCCAAAATTACTAAGAATTGACACAAATCTTTACCAAGTGGTTGAAGAATATGAATAAGCAGTTCTTTAAAATCCATGCATCAATACATATACAAAAAAAAAAAAATCCATGGGGCAGCTAGGTGGCACAGTGAATAAAGCACTGGCCCTGGAGTCAGGAGGATCTGAGTTCAAACCTGACCTCAGACATTTAACACTTACTAGCTGCATGACCTTGGGCAAGTCACTTAACTCCAACTGCCCTGCCTTCCCCCCTCCAAAAAAGAAAAAAAAAACATAAATACTCTAATTTGGATCTCTGATTCTCTGAGTATTGCAGATTAAAGCAATTCTCAGATATCAAAATTCAGTGTTGGAGATATAAGAAAATAGCCCTATCAATTTTCTGTTGATGACACTGTATATTATTCTAACCACTTTGGCAAATGGAATTGGGCAAATTACAAAACTGCCCATACTCTCTGATCCCAAAATCCCATTCCTGGGTTTATGCTCCGAAGAAGATTATTAATCAGAAGAAACCTATTTCTACAAAAATATTCATAGTGGCACAAATTGTAATACAAGAAGAAGAAACAAAGGAAATTCACGGCTAAACAAACTGGAGTATGCATGAAATAAAATATTACTGCCTCATAAGAAAAAGCACTCTGAAGAATTCGAAGATATATGGAAAGATTTGCATGAAGCAATTCGGAGAGAACAAAGCAGAACCAAAAGAATGTTATTACTCAAGCTACATAAATGAAGTCTTTAAATGGGAAAAAAAAAACCCTCAGATGAAAAATGGGATAAATTTACTAATTTATAAACCATACCTATTCCTTCTTTCAGCAAATAGGAAACTGCTGGAGTGAAAGGTTCTAAGCACTATCAATCAAAATCAAGCTTTTGTCTAAGTTTATTTTTACTGTTTTGGGGGCTAACACATATATGGCATACTAGAATAAAATTCATCAATATTTTTTAAAATAGGGGTTCAAAATGAAGAGAATGAACCTCTGAACCTAATTTTACTTGGGCTTCCGAGGACACATTCAAACATAAACATTATCTGTCTCAAACTTCAAAAATATAGACTCCATAGATCAATCAACCAACAAGCATTTACTTACTACCCTCCAGGCACTGTGCTAAACAACTGGGGATACAGAGTTTAAAAAAAAAAAAAAGGAGAAAAGTTCAACCAAGTTCCCTGCCCTCAACGAACTAACATTCTAAGCCTGGGAGACAGCATGCAAATAACTTTGCACATTCAAAATACATAAAAAGTAAAGGAAAGTAATCTCTGAGGGAAAGAGCAAGAAGGATTCAGAAGGGCTTATTGCAGAACATGGAATTTGAACGAGTCTTGAAGTAAACCTAGGAAGTTGGAAGGGAGGGCATTCCAAACATGGAGGGAGTCAGAAATCTAGAGACAGGTGTGTTCTGTACAAGGGATAGTAGGAAGTCTGTCACTGAATCATGAAGGGACACAGAGGGGAACAAAGTATAAGAAGCCTGGAAAGGTGTGAAGGGCTTTAAAAGCCAGAGGTTTTATTTTATTTGGCTCTAGAAGTAATAAGGACCCCTGGGAATTTACTGAACAGAGGAGTGACATTTCACATTACTCATCAAGCACTATATTCCAAACAAACTGGCCTATTTGCTGTTCACTGAAGTCTGAATTCCATCTCCTGGTTCTACAGGCTATTGACCATGCCTAAAACTCCCTCCCTCCATATTTCCACCTTTTGGAATCCTTAACTTCATTCTAGTCCTGGTTTAGTTGGCACTCGCTATGTTGGGGAAAACCCACACGACTGAAAATAAGAGCCAAAAGAAAACCAATTTAAAGGAGTTGAACAGAGATTAGCAGGAATTAGGGATGAATTAGCTAGCAAAGCTAGCTGATTTTAACTCTGGATTTCCAGACCAGGTTAAAAAAGAAACAGGTTGGCTCTCCCTAGTGTGAAAGATATCTGCCTCTAAAATTACTCTGTTTTTACTTCATCTGTTTACATGATGCAGCCTCCAGGAGAATGGTAGCCCTTTGAGGGCAGGAATGATTTTTCATTTTTGTCATTATATCCTCCCAATTCAGCATCATACTTTGCATATGTTAAGTGATTAATGAAATGTTCAGTTGAACTAAGTATGGCTAAACAGCAGTACTTCCAAAAAAGAATTTGGAATTTTAGTGGCTTGAAAGCTCAATAATCCACAGTGGGAAATGACAGGGAAAAAAAAGGATAAAGTGCCTCAATCAGAGAAGAATGTTCAGGCCTAAGGAGGTGATGATAACTCCCCCATGGTCTGCCTTGGTCATTTGGTAATGTTCTGATTACCATATTTTAGGAAAAGCACCGATAACCTGGACAGTGTAACAGAAGAAGGCAACCTGAATGAAGTCTTGAAATCATTCCATGAGTGCTGGGTAGGGACCTGACAGCAGCATAGCCCAGGGAAGGGGAGGGTTGCCTTGAGAGTCAGACCTCAGCTGGATCCTAGCTTTGTCTCTTGTGTGATGTCGGGCAAGTTCCCTTCTGTGTTACTTTGATCAAAGGATGTTTAACCAGGAGAAGGTAAGGACTTCAAGGAGAGGATATCTGTTTTCAAAAATGTGAAAGGCCATCACCTTAAAATGGGATAATATTTGTTCTACTAAATCCCAAAGTAAGTTACCAAGAGGCAAATATTGCCCTGTGTAGAACGGGCATCCAGGATAGGTAAGTGATCTTTCTCTTCCTAGAGGTTTCTAAATCAAAACTGGATGAACCATTTGTCCTGGTAGGTAGAAAAACAACCTGTCATTATAGGGAGCAGCACACTGAAGACAGGAGACCTGGACTGGCATTCTGCTTCACCTCTCTCTCACAGGCACCATTTCCTCATTTGAAAAAGATGAATAATTGCACTACCTGCCTTCAATTTGGAAACTCCTAAAGCCGTCTGTCCTCTAACACTTCACTCCCTGACTCCACGTGCTCCTAAGCAAGCCCCTCTATCTCTTACTCTTTTTACTGACTGTCTCCCAGGACTGGAACCCTCTCATCATCTCCCCTAAAGTCCTACATTCTTCAAGAAACCTTTTCTCATTCTCCTTAACCTTAGTGCCTTCCCCTGAGGTGTTTGCAGGCTGTCTCCCCTAAGAGAGTGAGCTCCTTAGAAGCAAGAATTATATTTTGTATTCCCAGAACTTAGCACGGTGCTTGGCACATAGCAGGCACTTAATGGTAAGTCAATAAACATTTATTAAGAGCCAACTGCTACTGACAACTTCATAAATGTGGATTATGTTGCTTAGGTACAGGTTGAACAGAACAGCCTTTGTGTTCTCTTCCATCTCCCGAGATAAACCTGAGAAAGATGTAGGTAAGGCTTGTTTTACCTAACAGCTTCAGAAAATGAGGCTCAGAAATAAAGCAATTTACAAAGTTCACAAAGCTACTGAGTGGTGGAGATGGGACAGGTCCCCAGTTTGTTTTTTAATCCTTTTCACTATATAACACTAGAATGGTCAGAATATCCGACTCTCCCATCTCTCTTCCTCTACAAGGCAAAACCCATCTCTAATATCACTTATCTTCAACTCCTGTGGTCTCTGAGAAAGAAGTCTTTTTCTATGCCAAGGCCAATTCCTTCACTCGTGTACTTGATCCTACGAGCTCTCATTTCAAGGACGGGGTGTTTATCTGCAATAATTAATTCATCCCAAATTCTTTTTTTTTAATTCATCCCAAATACTTCAGAATATCCCTATTGCCTACCACGAACTGCTTCTACACATCCTCTCCCCCCCCTTTTACCTTCCATCTCCCTCAAGATCCCTTCCTTTATCCTTTCTCTGCTTCCTCCGTGGGTGCATTCACTCAGATAATCAGAAAGCAATGTACCTAAACGCTGTTATCTTAGCTCCAGGAAGAAAGACCTTCCCTGGGTTGAGATTTAATGTTATATCCTCTGCTTTCCTAAAGGGTCAATATAAGAAGCAGTCATTTGAAAAATGTTCTTGCAAAATCTATGTTGGAGACATTGCCTATTATGTTATCCAATGTCTCTTATATAAGGATCCACGTGACAGATTCCTCCTTGAATTTAGTGCCAAGAAAACATTTGCCTCCATAGACTTGTGTGTGCTTCCTCTTAGCAGACAATGAGAACTACATAAACCAAATTGTTTCCCTTTTTGCCTGCTTTGAAAAGTCACAGTTAAAAAGTCATTGTTCAGCTGCAGTAACTAATTCATTCCAGGTTCCTGGTAATCTATTCTTCTGGTCCTTTTAAATTGTTTTTCTTCTGTTTCTTATTTTCAATTGTCCTGGTTTTGTTGTTGTTGATGGTAATGTGTTTTTTTTTTTAATCGTGCAATTCTGTAAGCTGCCTCCCTCTTTTTTATAGAAAGCTGAATATAAATTAAAAAAAAAAACAACCTCAAAATTTTAAGGCACTAACATTCTAACTTTTTTGAAATATAAACCCACTACTATTGTTTGATTTCTAAAGATACTGCCCTTTCCCTAAAACTCATTTTAAAATTAAAGCAATTTGTTTTTCAGAATTTTGTCACAGCTGCCCAAATGAAATGTCTACATTGTAAAGTGCCTGGCATGCAGTAGGTGCTTAATAAATGCTTTTAAAAAAAAAAAAGCTTGGTCTAATAAACAGAGCTCTGGGCTAATCAGACCTGACTTCCAATCTTAAATTGATCTACTTAGTAGCTTGATCTAAGGCAAATCCTTTAGGGCCTTCAAAGGGCAGACTGGTCCTGCCACCCTAGCCCTCTTTGCATTCTTTAGTTCTTCAGGCTCAATATTATCTTCCTCTCAGAAAGTCTTTGCACTAGAATGGTCCCCCTCCTCCATCCCTTATTTTCCCAGACTACCATCCCACTCAGCTCAGATCCCACCTTCTGCAAGAGGCCTTTCCCCATCTCCCAACAAGCAACCCAATTGCTTGTGCTATCCCTGCTCAGATCACCTTCTATCTACAGTGTTTATATCTCATATGTACAGGTTTATTTGCATGGTTTTTTCCCATTAGAATTTGAAACCCTTGAAGGCAGAGTTTTTTGTTTAGTTTTTACCTTTTGTTTTGTATACCCAGAGCTTAGTATGGTACATATTAAGTGCTTAATAAATGCTTTGAGAAATACTTAAGAAAGACCTAAGAGCTGTGATCAACACAATGACCAAGCATAATATCAGAGGGCATATTGTGAAACATGCTCTCTACCTCCTCACAAGGAGGTGACTGACAGGTTCAGGGGACAGAATGGGGGAGGGGGGAAGGGAAAGAGAGAGAAAGGGAGAGAAAGGGAGACAGGGGGGAGGAGAGGGAAAGACAGAGAGAGACAGACAGACAGAGAGAAAGAGAGAGGGAGGGAGGGAGGGAAGGAGGTAGGGAGGATAGAAAGATGAATGGATGGATGGATGGATGGATGGATGGATGGTTTTATGTACATGGGTCATGGAGAAAGCCAAGTTTTGCTTGACTTCTCTACAAAGTGCATCTCAGCACCACCACCACCCAACACCACCCCAAGGAAGGGGAAGTAAAAAGGAGAGAAGACAGATTTTTGTTCAACAAAAATTTTAAAATAAAACAAATGATTGTTGACTTTGAGCCTCATTTTCTTCCTCAATCAAAATCAGCATGATAATCCTTGCTCTACCTCCTTACAAAACTATTGTAAAAAAGTAGACCTTAAAGGTTCACGTTAAGAATCACTCCTCTAGGAACAAATTTATATGAGGCCAAATATTTTACGTTTAGGCTAATTATTTGTCACTTACAGGAAAGATATTTTTCTTTTTTGGTTCACATATGCAAGCAGTCTCCATTCTTGACATCTTCTCAAGAACTACATTGGAAAGACGGTTGGAGAAGCAACATGGTGTGACTTATTTTATTTTATTTTACTTTTGCTTTTTGGAGGGGGGAGGGCAGGGCAACTGCGGTTAAGCAACTTGCCCAAGATCACACAGCTAGTGTTAAGTGTCTGAGGTCGGATTTGAACTCAGGTCCTCCTGACTCCAGGGCCAGTGCTCTATTCACTGTGCCACCTAGCCACCCCCTATGGTGTGATTTAAAGAGCACTTGACTTGAAGTTGTAAGTCTTAGGGTCTAGCCAAGTCAAGAGACATTTATTAAATGCTTACTTGGTGTTTCCTATTGGCTGTGCTAAACTATAAGAATACAAAGAAAGGCAAAAAACAAAAACTCAGTACCTGCTCTCAAGGAGCTTACAAGAGGACATAGCCTGCAAACAACTAGGTCTAGTTTTGTCACTTATCAGGCATGTGACTATGAAAAAGTTATTTAATTTCTCTAACCCTCAGTTTTCTCATCTGTCAAATGGGAAAAAGCATACTTGCACTACCTGCTTCATGGAGGTGTAAAGAGAAAATAACTTTGCAAGTCATAAAACAAAGCTTGTACATGGGAGCAATGATTATTTGCACAAAGTAGATCACATTTTACCAGAGGAACAAGGATATAATTAGGGGTAACATTTCCTACCAAGGATTCTACCTCATATAAATTTTAACTTTAACCAACGATATGGCATAAGAGCAAAGGTGGAATTATGAAATTCCATCACTTTAAATGATAAAGTGGGGCCTTGATTTCTTTTTTTAATGGCACAAATGCACTTTATACTAATTACCTAAAGGTACTATACAATTCACAAAGAATGCAACTATTAGCCTACAAATTTGACTTACTTAAATTGGATATACTAGTTAAAATATTTAACCAACCTCTTCACTTTTTTAGAAGATATTGGGTGATAATCTCTGTGATTCACATTGTCTTTAATAAAAAGTTTTGTTAATGCCTACTGTTTTAAGACACGGTCATTTCTAATATGTACCACCACCACCACCACCTACTTCTGCCTTATAACAAAGAAAAAGTCAGGCAAAGTCAAGTTGTATTGTGATAGGTCTTACAGTATGTACAATATACCTAACCCTCTCTATGAAAAGGAAGATACTTCATTTCCACTAGGCCAAGACTGGTCACTAGACTTAATAAACATTCTGTTTTCTTTTAATGTACTTTTCACTGGCGTATCAGTGTAGCCTTCTTATATTTTATTGTCCTGATTCTGCCTATCTGACTTAGCATCAGTTTCTACCATGTTTCCTACATTTGAATAATATGCCATTACATTCATATACCACAATTCTTTCAGTCATTTCCTAATCTCTGGGCAACTTTGTTCCTAGTCTTTTTGAGCCCACAAAAATGTGCCATTATTATTATTTTGTTATACACATCTCCTATCTTTACGAAGCTATCCTGAGAAGTTTTAACTAAAGCCTTTGTTTTCATCTCAAATTTCCCAGTAGCAAGCAGGCACATTCAAATCATTCTGTGTACTTAAAGTTGCATTCAAGCTTTGAATTATTATTGTTTTTCCAAAATGGTTTTTGCTGGACCCAAATATTTCAAGACCTTAAAAAGGACTTGAGTTATGAGAGTTTGGAGAGGAGTCTACTCTTGAATCTGTCTTTATTTGCTCTTCCTTTGCTCTTTTCCACTTTTTAGCTCTCCAAAATTGCTAAGAACGAGCCCTGAGAAGAAAGAAAAAGGAAGAAAAGAGTAACCTGTGGAAAGAGGAGAACGACAGTCAGTATTTCCTTTGTTTGTATAATGGTGGGGATACTTCTGGGCACCCCTCTGCTTTACCTGGAGGACTCTCACCAAAAAATAGAACAGATTTAGAATCTCCTCTGAGACTCTTGGTCTTCATTTTCACCTTTATCTCTCTTTCTGTTTATTTTTGGTTTTAACTGTAAGACCACCCAGGAAAAAGCAACACATCCAACGAAAGAGGAAATTTAGATATTTCATCTGACTTGAATTTCTCAGTCTAGGTACATCACATGCCCAGCAGTGCTCTAAAGCTACCAATATCTAAAAGCCTTTTGTTTTTCTTTGCATCACTACAACTATAATAGGGACATCTGGCTAACTTCATGTATTTTATTTCCATTTTTCCTAGGAAAAAATGAAACAGAGGCCTAAAGTCCAGGTAGTTCATTAAAATAATTTCCACCTAAAAGAAAGTCTTCATTTATTGTGGAAGAAGCTATGTGGGCATATTAAACTTAAGTGAAGGTATTAAAGACATCTCTATTTCAAGGAAATTAATATGGGTTATTACAGAGTACAGTAACTATAAACTGAGCTTCTCTGAGGTGACACTGTCTCCCCATAGCCTTCGAATGACTCATGAGCCAAAAGTAGTTCTGGAGGAGAGACAGTAGTTTCCTCAACACCAGTTCCACCACACAATCTGACCTAATAGTATAAGGCCGGAAATTAGGAAAAGGCTACCCAGTGAGCAATGAAAAACTATGATCAAGAAGAAAAAAGAACTTTTCATTCTCTTCTCCCCAACTCCTAATCACAAAAACTGAGATCCTTTCTATGGTTCTTGTGGCTTCCAAGCACTAGCCATCCTTAAAACAATAATGGATTGAGGTTTTCTAAACTGGACTTCTGATAAAAAGTCTACAAATGGGGAATGAGCAGGAAAACATAAGAGAAAACACGTCTAAAATTTGCACTCTTTCTCACTCTTACTATGTTCTGTTGCCAAGTGACTTTTGACTTTTTACAGGCTGTAAGAACAACACAACCCTCTTAGCCTGGAACTTCTTATCTTTTTAATGCCTGTGTGTATCAGGGGGCAGCTGGGTGGCACAGCGAATAGAATGCTTGACCTGGAGTCAGGAAAACCTTAGTTCAAATTCAACTTCAGCCATTTACTAGCTGTGTGATCATGGGCAAGTCACTTAACCCTATTTGCCTCAGTTTCCTCATTTGTCAAATGAGCTGGAGAAGGAAATGGCAAACCACTCCAGTATATTTGCCAAGAAAATCCCAATATTTTTTTTCGACAATAGTAAGAGCTAATATGGCAGCCATGAAAGTGGCTGTGGTATTAACTTTCACTGAAATTATTCTACAACAAAAATATTATTAAGACCTGCCTCAGACACTTAGTGGCTATGTGACTATGGACAAATCGCTTAATTCTTCTGAGCCTCTGTTTCCTCATTTTTAAATGACCTCAGAATACTGCATGTAAAACACTTTACAAACCTTAAAACCCATAAATGAATGTGAGATATTATACATATATCTGTGTGTGTATTAAAAATTAGGTCTTGTCTTTTAGCAACCATTGCAATTATGTGTACAATGTTGATAAATGTGATGCTGGTGCTTCAGTGCTGACAAGAGACAACACTGACTGAAGAAAGAAATAATGCTTTCAACTAATGTGCTGACCATCTTAAGTTTCAATTGCAGCAACATGGCATGGAACAATTGCCCTTGGCATGAGTAAAGTTATCATGAGTCTGAAAAAATAAAATCTGCCTGATCTACAAAAAAACAGTTTCAAGACTCAAAAGGGAACATAAAACCTAGAGCCAGGAAAGGCCTTAGAAAAAAATTTTTTAATCCAACCCCCTCCTTTCATGAAGGAGGAAAAACTGTGACCCAGCGTTACCCAAGGTCAGGCAGGTAGTAAACGTCACAGCCACAATTCCAACCTGGTCCTTACTCCCGACCCAGCATTCTTTCTAGCATAGTAAGATGCTCTCAATTTTTTTGTCTGTTCAATTCAATTCCATAAACATATATGTATTAAGTGCCTATTATGTGCAAGTTGCTGTATGGGCATTGGAGGTAAAACAAAAACAAAACAGTCTTTGACCACAAGGAGCTTAAATTGTAGTGATCAGCAAAAGAGGAAGTGGAATAGGAGATATAACACATATAAATAAGAAAATATAAACTAATACAGGAAGTATAGGCACCTGTGCAAAGGCACAATTTGGGAGATAAAATGCCAAATTCTGGAAGGAGACACTGGGCCAATTTGACTGGAACTGAGATTTGCATTGAGAGGAGTAATATGAAATAAAACTAGAAAGGTGAGATTGTTGAGGACCTTAAAATTACTTGCTAAGGATTTTGTATTTGAACCTAAGGCTTTAAGAAGCCACTGAAGATTTTTCAGTTGGGGAGTGACACTGTTTTAAGAACATCTATCCTCTTCTATCCACTCACACTGCCATTATCCTACTTCAGGCCTTGATCACCCCTCACCTAGAAGTCACCAGTCACATATGTGGTCTCCTTGCCTCAATTTTCTTCCTATTCCAATCCATCTTCAACACTACTGCCAAATGATTTTCCTAAATCACAGGGCTGACTATGTCACTCCCCTAACTAATCAATTCCAGCAACTCCCTACTACATCTAAGACCAAATACATATATACATGCCTGTTTGACATTTAAACTCTTTCACAAAATAACCCTGAGCTACCTCTCAACCTTATTATATATTATTACCTTTCATGCAGACTGGAGTCCAGCCACACTAGTCTTCTAGCTGCTCCTAATACACTTTATTCCTTGGAGGCTACCAGCTCCCAGTCATTTGTACCAGCTGTTCTCCTTCACCTCAGCCTGTAGGAATGCTTGGCTTCCTTTTGGATACCACTGAAGTACCACCTTCTACAAGAAGACTTCTCCAATTCCCCAACCCAAAATTATTTTGCATCTACTGTGTGTGTTTATAGCGTGTGGGTGTGTGTGTATTATACAACTATTTGTTATCTTGACTGCCCATATTAAAATTCTTTAAGGGCAGGGTCTGCGACTTTTTTTGTCATACAACAAGGACAGAGAACTAGGCTTGGAGTCAGAGCAATCTATGAACTTATGTGGGTCACCTAATGTTTCTAGGCAACTGGCTAATACTATAAGCTAATAGAGAAGGTGCCAAAACACATTAGCACAGTCTCATCTAGGAATTCTCTATACCAAGGAAATCAATAAGGCCAGACTCTAACTTTATCAGTGCTTAGCAAAGTACCTGGCACATATGTAACAATTACTGAGTGATCAAGAGACGTGAGAAATGTTGTGGAAGAACTGAAGAAACAGAGAGAGGCAGAGATGTAAAAAAATACTCAAAATACATTCTGCTACTCAATTCCTATGTCATTACTGTACAGGAAGGTCAAAGTACAGCCTCTAACTTCACTAGGTGACTATAGGGAGGAGAAAGAACAATTATTATAATTACTAATATGTATATAGCGCTTTCAGGCTGCTAAGGTCTTCACAGACATAATTACATTTGATCTCAGAAAAAACAGAAAGGTGGATACAACTGATACCATTCTCACTTTATAAGATGAGGATACTTAAGTGGAGAGAAGTTAGGTGACCTGCCCAAGATCACAGAGAGTTGTCAGGGTTTGTATTTAACCCAGAAGTCTCCAGATTCCAAGTGAGGAATGTCTCCTACTCTTGGCCTTGACAAAAACCAAGATGAGCTTATAGGCCACTGCTTCTTCATTCAACAATGAAGGGGCTTAAGACTAGATTGGCAGTTCTCAAAGTGATATCCAAGACCCTTTAAGGGTCTGTGAAATCAAAACTATTTTCATAATAATATTTGTCTAAGAAAATACTCGACCTTTTCCAACTACATATCTGTATGAGACCAGATTTTCTTCTTATACTGCAAGCAAAACAACACATCCCAACAGACTGTATGCAAAAACAGACAGAAGAATCCAGCTGTCTTCTATTAAGCCAGACATTAAAGAGATAAAAATTAGCAAAAATACAAAATAATTCCAGTCTTCTCACTTTTTTTTTGCTTTGCAAAAGTTATTTTTCATACTTATGTTAATAGATAATGTGTTTAGTTATTTTTAAGTGAATTAATTAATTTTAAAAATTTATCCATTTTACTTTCTAATAGCGTAAATATCACCATATGCAACTCACATAAACATGAAGCATTCAATAATTATTATGAGTTGTAAAAAGGTCCCCAATAATTTTTAAGAGCATAATTGTGATCCTGAGACCAAAATTTTGAGAACAACCTATGGGATAAATCTAAAAAGCAATGCAAAAAAAGCTAATAAAATTTATGAGTAATAAATTATTTTAAAGTGGTAAAAAGGAACAAATGAAATACTTTGTGTAAAGCACTGTACCAATCTTCACAGAACTCTGGAGTTGCAAGGGACCGTGGTGATCATCTGGTCTATACCTGAAAATGGAACCCTTCTACACCAGACTTGACAAATGGTCATCCATTCTTTAGTGACCACTCAAGTGGATGGGTTAAGAACAGGCCAGTCTACTTACCCATAGCTCTTAGGGAGTTTTCCCCTCACAATCAGCCACAAATGTTTTTTCTGTCTCTTCACAGCTGCCATCTGTTACTCCTAGCTCTACCCAATAAGACCAAGTAGAGAAAGTCTAATCCCCCTGCTCCTCAAAAGACAAATATCATATTCCTCCTAAATCATCTCTTTTCCAGACTAAAAATCCCTGGTTCCTCTGACTGATTTTCATATTAAGTGAACTCTAGGCAAATCACACTTCTGGATACTCTCCACAGAATATTATAAAGTACTCCCTAAAAAAGGCACCCAGAACCAAAGACAGTACTCTAGATGTAGGGTGAGCAAGGAGGAATATTGCAGAACTATCATCACCTCGTTCTAAGACTGCTACAGTTCTCTTAAATGAAAGCTAAGATCACATTTTCATGGCTGCTGTACCAGGTATTGCTATCACTGAAAAAAATCTGAAAACTCCTATTGTGCTTGAAGTCCAACAAAACCCTTACACCTTTCTTTCCAAACAAATTGCTCTTACCACCTCTTCCCACTTTGTACTTTAAAAAGTTGGTTTTCTTCCTTTAAGTGTCAATTTCATTGTTATATAAAATTAGACTCAGTGTTTTAGATTCCTAGGATGTTTTCAAATTTTCATTGTCATCAAATGTGTTGGCTATGAAGTCAAAGGACTGGAGTTTCAAATCCCAGTTCTACCAGTTAATGCCAGCATTAAGTAAATCACTAAAATCCTCTGGGCTTGTTTCTTTTTATGTAAAAATAAAAGGTACATGATCTTTAAAGTGCCTTTCTGCTCTAAATCTATGATTCTAAATGTTCCCTATGTCTTCACTATAATATTTCCATTTCATCTATTTAAAATCATTTCTGTTGTACTATTTTAAAAAGCAAAATAAGTAAAATTCCACTGTTATAATTAATCACAGGAGTTTTATCTTTTAACATTTCAACTTATATTGTTTTGTTTGCTGTTGAGTCATGTTCAGTCACGTCGACTCTTCATGACCCCATGGGCTTTTCTTGGCAAAGATACACTGCAGTGATTTGCCATTTCCTTCTCCAGCTCATTTTACAGATGAGGAACTGAGGCAAACAGGATGAAGTGACTTGCCCAGAGTCACACAGCTAGTGTCTGAGGCCTGATTTGAACTCAAAAGATCAGACTTCCTGACTCCAGGTCTAACACTCTATCCACTGTACCACTTAGCTGCCCCTTTTATATTGTTCTAGGGAATATTTTCTTTTAAAGAAAGGAACACATTTTAAAAATCTAATTTTGCTTTGCAT
Source organism: Pseudocheirus occidentalis (assembly GCA_028646575.1). Lineage (NCBI taxonomy): Eukaryota > Metazoa > Chordata > Mammalia > Diprotodontia > Pseudocheiridae > Pseudocheirus > Pseudocheirus occidentalis. Next base: position 82,453,374 of record CM053593.1, on the reverse strand, counting down.
CTAAATTTAGATCTCTGCTCTTTTGTTAGTTTCTTGAAATTTAGCAATTAAATTTAGACTCTACCATTATTTACTTGCTTTCAACAGCACTAGGATGTGGGTAGCCAGTAATAATTTTTCATCTAAAGAAAACCACTAACAGTAGGGTGCCAGATGAAATTTCCTCCAAGCTAATCAGATAATTAATAGAGGTATTCAGAGACAGAAGAAAAAAAAAAGGAACTTGGGTTCCCTCAGTTCTATCCCTTCTTTAGCACCATGATTTAGTCTTTGTATCATTTATTCAACCACTGTATGTTGAACATTTATGTGGCATGTGTGTAAGGCACTATGGTAAAAACAGATTGTGCCACAAATGGAATTGATAGCCAGAGTTCTTTCCACCCCATATTGATTGACACACAGCAACTTGCCCATTGTCTTTAGATTAAGTACAAGAATGCACTCACCTGCCACAAGGCATATAACTAACTGATAAGAATAGTCTGCAGAACAGGACTGAGCTTCCTATCCACACAAGGCCAGTAGTATGGTCACTCAAATATCAAGACAATTTAACTAGCCCATCAAAAGTATTATCATCTTTCTAGAATCTGATCCTACACTAAAAATCACTAGTTGGTGCATGAAAAGGCACTGACTTCAAAGTCTTTTCAGTTTGTCTCATTAAGGCCTGTGTCTCTAAGAATCAGGGTCACCTGTGTCTCTTCACAGCTTCTGTGGAGAGTATCCAGAAGTGTGATTAGCCTAGAGTTCACTCAATATGAAGATCAGTCAGAGGAACCAAGGGCTTTTAGTCTGGAAAAAAGATGGCTTAGGAGGAAAATGATATTTGTCTTTTGAGTATTAAGGAGCAGGGGGATTAGACTTTTCTACTTGGTCTTATTGGGTAGAGCTAGGAGTAACAGATGGCAGCTGTGAAGAGATAGAAATTTGGTTTGGAGTTTAGAGAGGTTCTCAATTACCAGAAGATTGGTCAGCAAATAGTGAATTTATTTGGCCACAGTAAATTTCGTTGTGTATTAGAAAGATGACTCACACTAATAATGTAGTAAGTCTTTAAAAGTAATTACTAAAAGTCTAACACAATTTTAAAAATACATCTTAGTATGCTGCTCTTTGTAAAAAAAAAAAAAAAAAGGCAATACTCTTCCAAATGTATGCCCTACTCACTTTGAGCTTTCAACTTGATCTGTGCTGATTCATCTAGCATTCTTGGTCTGCCTCTGTGATCAAAGGTATAGTGTTCTTGGTTCTACGACTTTCCAGCAGCAAAATTTAGGAACTGAAAACTACCTAATACTTAATTTTACCATCTTAGAAGTTTATGTTTATGGCAAGAGTTAGCATGACTTAGTAAAGAGGGCCAGTCAGAGTCAGGATGGCTGGGTTCAAGTTGGAGCTTTGACACATATTGCCTGCCTGTCTCTGGGCACATAACTTGACCTTTCCGTACCCCAGATGACTCCAAGGCTAAAAGCTACAGAGACCATACTTAGCTGTGTTGGTAGAGGTTGTTTCCTCACCGACAGTTCCCTACACTGATGAAAAAGTTTATGGCATTCCTCACTGGAAGCTGGCTTAGGTTAAGGTAAACTAACATAACTGGTTTCATATGACAAAATGTGAATTCTACACTCTGTTAATCTATTAAACAGCTGACACTGACATTTTTATGGCTTAAAATATTCAGTACTTATATTCATCTTAAGTAAATCTATCTAGAAACTAGCAAAAGCTCAAAGACAACCTAATTTCTCTATGGCCCCCACCCCAGATGTTTAAGTCATCATCTTTGTTTTGTTTTGTTTGGGGGGGGGGGGGCAGTTTAGACAGGACCTGTGATTTTACCAGTGTAGGGAATACCCAGTGAGGAACTTCTTCAACCACAGAATGTTGATCCCCTACCTTCTAGGTAACAATTGTATTACAGAGTTGCCTAAGGGTACTGAAAATTTAAGGAACTTATCTAGTATGTGTTAGAGATAGAATTTAAAGCCAGGCCTTCCTGTCTCCCAGTGGGGTCAGCTCTCTATAGACTAAATCATGCTCTGTCTGGTGGGCTTCCTTGATGAAATAAAATATTCATGCACGCATTTAGAGCTGTTCGGTCTCCTTTGGCCATGTCATAAACCTGAGTAGAGAAGCATAATTTCACTTACTTGGGGGATGAAAATTCAGGTCCCCCAACAGTCAATATATTTTCTTCTTCCTTACCTAGCTTGAGAATGTGGAATGAGGAAATCTCAATAAGGAACTGAAGGACAATCACAAGACTGTAATTTAATACACAATTAAGAGTTGCATACTATATGTTCCTTATTTATGTCATATGTAATTTTTTAAAACTATGGCAGCTTCAATTATTCAGAAAGTTAAACAAAACCATAATATGAATGAGGCTACAAAACATTAACTTCAGAATTTTTAAAAATCTGTTTATCCAACACTTATTAAGTGAAAATAGTACTGTAAAGAGGTAATATTGTGCTTTATGGAAAATAATATGATAATTTAAGAAACACAGAGGAAAAATTAACTGCACTTGTAATAAATTTCCCTTATAATAACTTTTCCAGGGGAAAATGAACAGAATCTTAAATCCATACAAATGGAAAAGGAGGGTCTTATTTAATTTTTTATAAATTAATTTATAACTGCTTCTTAGAGTTTAAGCACTGAGCATCAGCATATGATAACTAAAACATTATAAAATGACATGTATTAGCTGCAAAAATACTTAAAAATAAACAGAGAGAGCACATTATTAGTGTCTTACTGGGGAAAAAAACAAATAAAATATCCAAAAAAAATCTGTAATAAATAAAAAATAGGAACTCTTTAACCCCAGATGCCCAATAATTCCACTTAGCCCACTTCTATTCATCCACACTTCGAAATAAGGACAAATGTGGCCTAGTTTCCTGAATTAGAACAATAACATTCAGATCCAAACTCATATAACCAGAGGCCCTTCAAAATCTCTAATTTCTGGATTGGAATTTATCATACCAGAAGCTTCAGAGCATCTAATAGTTATGAAGTTATTTAGGAAACTAACTGTGATTTGTCAACTTTGTTCCACAGCTACAATGGTTAAGCTACCTTGGTAGTCACTCTCTGCTTTTAAAAGAACCTCACAATTACTATAGTACTACAGTGTCTACTATAGCTTTGAGTGTAATTATCACTGATTTAAACAAATTATATATAATAGCGTTAAGACCAAGCTGTGTTAGTTACCTTAAAAGAACAAATAAGATCTTCCTTCCCACCCCAAAACACAACTGTACAAGCGTCTTTATAAGGTCTGTTTTCTACTCAGTCTCTATAGTATGGATTCTCCATCACATTAAAGGATTTAAAACAAAAAAGTCTGGCCAAGATACAGCAATAAACGCTGTCTGGAAAAGGAGGAAGAGAGGGGAAAAGATGCAGTAGAGGAAATGAGTGGGAAGAGAGGAGAAAAGAAGATAGGAGGAAATAAAGTAGCTATCAAAGTCACACACTATATATCTCATCTTTCAAATAAGTTACACATTTATCAAGGAATGTACATGTGTTTATATGCATATGCATGTTAACTTAAAATTATCTTTTCTAGAAAAATAATGGGAAAAAATGGCTAACATTTATGTAGTCCTTACTATGGTGCTCAGACACTGTGCCAAGTACTTTATAACTGTCTCTTTCAATTCTCACAACAAATCCTTGAGAGACACATGCTATTATTATCCCCATTTTTACAGATGAGGAAACTTTGGTGAATACAGGTTAAGTGACTTGCCCAGGATCACACAGCTTTTAAGTGTCTGAATCTGAATTTGAATTCAGGTCTTTCTGACTCCGGGTCAAGTACTCTATCTACTATGCCATCTATTTTTAAAACCATACCAGAATTTTCTGTTTTGATCACACTTAAATAATCATACCATCGGTAAGGACCATAAGATTATTTAAATTATCAGTAGTTACCAGAGCTTGAATTCTTCAGGAGAACTAAAATAAGAAAAATTCAGATTCAGAAACTCAATTGGCAAGCACTTTACTAGGTGCCAGGTACTATGCTCAACCATGATAAAAAAGAAAAAGTCACTGGTCTCAAGAAACTTATATTCTAATGTGGGAAACAACATATCCATAGATGGACACGTTCAGAATACAGAGTGAAAGGTAGCAGTAGAGGGGAAGTAGAGGCCTCCTGCAGATGGCACTGCAGTCATCAAAGAATCCAAGGGTTAGGGCAGCTAGGCAGCAGAGTAAATAGAGTCAGGAGGGCCTGACTTCAAATACAGCCTCAGACACTTAGCATTTACTGGTCGTGTGACCTTGGGCAAGTCACTTAACCCCAATTGCTCTGCCTTCCCCCCTCTAAAAAGAAAAAAAAAAGAATCTAAGTGTTCTAAGAGGGGGCCGTGAGTAGAGAGAATTTTAGGTATTGGGGTCAACCAATGCAGAGCTATAGAGAGAGGACATGTTGCATACATATGAGAGAGGAACAGCATGGAGGCCACTATAGCAGGACCTCAGAGTACATAGAGAAGTGTAACAGACTGAAGATAGGAAAGGACCAGGCTGTGAAGAGCTTCAGGTGTCAAGGAAGATTCTGTTTGAACCCCTCAAATTCACTGGATCGAGGGGAATAATGTGAGTAAGTCATTTTGGCAGGGGGTGGGTGACAAGTGGTGAGAAGAGGGCACGTGTAAGAAATATTTAGGAGAAAGAAATCACATGATTTGGCAACTGACTGGATACGTGATATGATGAATATGAATATACTATACTGAACATATGTATTGCATATGAATATATATTGAATAATATGATGAATATGAATGAGGGGTCAAGAAAGACAAGGGAGTAAACATGAGTGTATGAGAAGGCAGTTTCCTCAAAAGCAAAAGGGAAGTTAATGCTGAGAGGACAATATAAAAAAGGCCCAAAGTATTGCCTTGAGGCACTCTCAATGTAGGTGGGAAAGAAATGGACGGAGATAAGTAGAAGAGCCTGAGGAGTGGAAGGAAAACCATGCGGCCAAAATCATGAAATTCCAGAAGACAGTCCATAGAGACAAAATACTGCAGACAAAAGTACACACTGAACTTCAGTTTTCAACTATGAAGAGGTCTGAGCCCATAATATTAAAACAATAAACTCTTCAACTAAGTTCTCTGGCAAAACAAGGGTTATAGACACTAAGTGAACCGAAATGGAGACACACAAGATCAAATCCAGAGCCAAGAGGCTGGTAAAGCTTATCAAATTTACTTAGGATGTTAGAACTAAAAGGTAACATAATTTCTGAAAACTGTCACATCTACAAACAAAACATGAGGGCGTGGTATAGTAATGTTTTCCTACCACTGGGGTCACTCCTTTGGCTTGACCGTGGCTTCAAAAGGCCCTTTTAAAAATTCATGTTATGTTACCTGAGAGTTAATTTCTTAGCCCTCTGTGACCATATAGCGGATACACAGGGAGCCTCAAAAAAACCAGGAGCAAGATGGGTGAAGTTCGACCAGAGGCCTAGGGAGGAAGGTAAACATGGGGGAAAGGGAAAGATTCTGAGTACTAGGCTCAGAATTTAGGGCAAACCCGGGTTTGAGGAGGGTATAGCTACTCCACAATTAAGACATGAGCCACAGAGCTCTAATTCTAATATTTGTTTGGCAGAGCACGGAATATGTTCCTTATTAAATTCTCCCTCTGTACTGCTTCACTTCCTACTTTTAGGATATAACATGCCGAGAATATACAAATGAAAACACTGAGAAAAACTGATCTAGATTATTGTGAACTAAGGACTAGAGTTTAAAATTTCACATGCTATATAGATTTTTGTCATTTATGTAACTTTTCCTCTGGGTCAAGCACACATACTTCAATGTGTATTTAGTCTTCTTTGAAGGGATGTAAATAATATACAGAAAAAAAAAAGCAATCCATGTATCTTTAAATATTATGAGTCATAACATTTCTTCTGAAATAAATTCCTGGCAACAATGAAATTGAATACTTAGTCTAATTTCCCATTGCCATGAGTATATGTAATTGTAATATTAGATTATGTATACCAATATAGCATATCATTTCATCTATAATTATCCTATTTCAACATTACGTAATACTTGCTACTATAGAAAGGGACACTACATGAAGCAGATAGTGGAAAGGCTTAGTTTCTAGCACCAGTTTTGTTACTAACTAGCTGTGACATTAACTAAATCATTCTATGAGGGGATTAGACTAAATGATATTTAAGATTCCCTCCCAGTTTAATAATTCTGCAGTTCTAAATACCATTGGCTGTATATACTAACTGCCCCTTCTCTACAAGGTTCAGTTCAAGGCCCAAAGCTTGGTCATTCCTTTGTGGGGAGAATGATTTAATTGGGATTTATGTCATCAAAAGACAAGGTTTAAGTGTCTGCCAAGCAGTAAGAAGCAGAGCTAGGTTTTGAATACAGGTCTCTGAATCCCAGCCACTACTCTAACACTACATCACTTTGTATTTGTTCTACAAAGAGGACGATAATGAACATAATTTTCAATTTATAAAAATATTCTGATTCTTAGGGACTCTGACAATAGTAGATTGTAATCAGTTTCATTTATTATGCTACTTAAAGTGAACATGAAATAAGTTTTATTCTCCCAAGTGATCAAAGTAAAGAAATTAACTTTAAAAACCACCAGCTTACACCCATTTCATAGGCAAAAATAAATATCTTTGTTGAAAAAAATTGTTAGATCAGGTTTAGGTGAAATTTCAGATCATGACTTTCCCTTCCTCTACCTACTCTTAAATTATGACTTACTCTTCATAAAAAAAATTCCAGGTAATGATGAACTCCACTAGATCTAAGCTAATATTGAATATTAAAACTTCCTTTCAGGATATTCAGTTATCAGTATGGTAATTAGGCTTATTATTTCTTTCTACTATTTAAAATTAATGTTATTACTTTAATCATTTTTAAGGATTCCTATGCATTTTATTCTTTTTCTAAACACTGTTCAAGTTTACTTTTTCATGTTTTAAAATTGACATTCTCAGTACCATGGATCACATTTGTAAAATAAAACATTTAGCAAAATAACTTTAAAAAATACTACCTGTCCTCTGGTTCCAAAAGGAGTTTTTTTTGTTTTGAATAGAGTCCAAGCTAATTTGTGTCCTATTTTTATTGAAAATGTTCTAATAATGTAGAAAATTATGTGAATCTTATATCCCAATAAAAGGGTTCCAAAAATAACAATCCTTCCATTACATATATTTCAAAAACTGAACCTTGTTAAAGTAAGTGAAATGAGTTTTTCTAAATCTCAAGTCAAGCCAGGTTACAGCAATGGCTTGCCACACACTGATGGGCTGAACTTCTTTTCTTCCTCTCCACAATCTTAATAGCTCTAATCACATTAATCATATTTATTGCTGAGCAATGTCCCCACCATCTGTTACTGACATCATTCTATCCGAAAATATCTTTTTCTTACATCCCCATTCTTAAATACTTTGCACTTTAAACTTCAATAGAGAAAAGAAATAATATAAAATTTCTACTTTTAAATGACTCATTTTGGAAAGACAGCATTAAGACAATACAACTGCATGACTAAGAAAATGGCTTACAAAAGACAATTTTACCAACATATTTTAAATTGCTACTCTCACATCCATTTGGCCAAATCCCCATATGCTTTGGGATCTGAATAGTGAACATCTCCATTTAACTCTCCAAATACTACATAAACATGTATATTCAGTAGTAGATGCAGAAAAGGATCAATAAGCACCTGGAAATTAATATAATATAATCCAGGATAACTATTCTTAAGCTATAAATGCTTACTACTGTTTATTTTTGTTTGGAAAACAGAAAGACATGTTTCATCATCAATAGCTATTTGAAGTAACGAAAAGTTTTACCAGCTTTTTGATACATTTACCAACCAAAATTCAACTAGTTCTGAGGTCTCATTTCACAAATGAGGAACCTCGGGGCCAGAGAAGGAAAGGACTGCAAAAAAGTTAAGTGGCAAAGCTGGCATTTAAGCCCAGGTCAAGGCTCCAAATGCAGCACTTTGCAGCACTGCTATCAGTAGTTTATGATACTAACGATTCTCTCAAACTATATTCAGTCAGAATTCTACTAATTAAAAAATATACACCGAGCCATATGGTTTAAATTATCCTCTAAAAATCTAGGAATTTGTCACATATCTTCATTAAATGGAGCCAATACTGGACGTTATGTTAAGATACTCTTTTCCCTCTTATCTTTTTTAAATAAGCCTAATTCTTTACTACTTTTCTAACATAACCAGTTGGTAAAATTAGCCTCACTGTCCTATCAAAGTTCTTTCATTGGCACTATCTTGTCTCACATATATTGCCCTACACAGCATTTTTTTAAGGATCAGCAAAAAAACCCCAAAAAACCCAAAACCAAAGGGTGAGAAAAATGGCAAATCATCTTCCATAATCTACTCAGAACAAAGCAGAGCCCCAGAACATTTCCAAATCACATTTTCATTTGCCTTCTACACATTTCTATTAAACATCAACAAGGGTCTATGTAAGTTTACACTATTAGCCTTCAGTAGTCATTTCCTCTGTGTTTTCCAACCAAATTTTTTTGATAATTATGTATCAATTAATACCAATCTCCCTAATTCCACTCTTTCCTCCTTCTCCCCCTCTGAAATCTTTATCTTGATTCAACTCTTTTTTTCAACTCCTTTTTTAAGAACAAGGAATAAAAGGTAGGATCCTCATATGAAATTATATACATATTTGCTAGATTCTAAGTTATACTACTATGTGGTCCTTATTGTACTTGATCACCTTTTGATGCTTTTTTGTGTCCTTATTAAAAGGAAGTAAATTCAAGGCACTAATCAGAACGTGCTCTCATACCATTGCCAAAGATTCTGAGAATATACCACATAAATGAAGTTTAAGATAGGAGACAAGACTGTGTAAAGAAAAATATGTAATACAAATGCTCTGTGCTCCCTAGTACTTCGGCCAAACATGCAATGTAATTAAGTTATGAATTTTCAAAATGCTCATTTTTGCAAATAAATCAATTCACATTGCTTTTGTCACTTATTTAATTGAATTTACCTGATAGACCCATGCTGAATTCTGATATCTATTCATTTTTTAAATGAAAATTCCACAACCTTAGTTCTGCTTTTAAAACTATGCTTGGTGCTTCTGTGTTTTTCAGCCATGAAATAAAAAAATTGCTGCCTCAGAAAAGCTCTTTCCAATTCCACCACTGTATTGACAGAGGTCATGGGTTGTCTATTCATGAAAACCCACAATGATACCCATTTACAGTTCTCATTATCCTTCCAAAAGAAGGAACTGTTTCAAATTTCTGTACTGGGCTTCCTTGCAGGAAGCGCCTAGTTTATGTACAACTAAATATTAAAGTTATAGTGCTGATCTTGTCATTCATTTTTTGCAATCTTGTATTAAAATTCAATCAAAAATATGTACAGAAATTATCAACAAAAATAAAATCTTAGCTTTCTAATGTAAATAATGCTTACAAAACAAGATTTCTGTCTAAGGTGCAATAACCAAATGGTTAAAGTCATCTAAGCCTGAGAGGATACCATGTTTTGAAAACAAATGAAAACATGTAAAAAATGTTGAGATTCAATCTTACCTGGGCATTTTTCTTGTGGGGCTTGGGGAGGGAGGAGTATAAAACACAGTATTCCTGTCTACACACACTTCTGATTTTTGAGAGTTCAAAGACCTTAAATGCAAGTGCTTCTCTTTCAAATAAAATTCTTCCAAATAAATTCAAAGTCCCATCCCCAAATACTTAACTACCTGATTTTATCACTTAATTTTACTATCTCCAATTGTAATTTTTTTGGGGGGGAAGGAGGACTGATTTTTCAATTTTTATAAACCTCTAACAGTTGTGAGACAAATTTAATAAATACACAAAGATTGGTCATCTTATTTGACTACATTAAGAATGCAAAGAGCACACAATGCTTATTACTTATTTTATCACATTAGTATTAGGGCTTGTAGTCAATCACTACACCAAAGGAAGTTTGAAAGGTGGAACGAAAAGAAGGGAGCAAGCATGTATTAAGCATCTTTTATATGCCTGATACAGTGCTAAGGGCTTTATGAATATTATCTTATTTGAGAAAGTGGGACATAATTAAAGGAAACATATGAGCCAAATCCACCACCCTTAGTCCATGTCAATTATTTCAAGACCCCCTCTTTTTTACTGTTAATAAGCATCACACTTGTTTTTTTTAACTTGTTTCCACATACACACACCTCATACATTCATTCCTTACCTCTTCCTAGCAGTGTAGGGCCCGGGTCTTCCTTCTTCTTCTTCCTGTATGTGGTGAGCTGATGAGTATTCCTTCCAATCAACATACTTATCCCCCAGCCACTTCCCCACACTTCCAACTTATTGCAGAAGGCATATGTCCGCTTGAACTCGAGGATAATTCTGCAAACACTGGTTTGGAATTAATTTTTAAATAAGATTTATGCTATATTGAAACCTATTTGGCTATTTATATTTATCCTATATGGCATTCAAAAGTGGTCTTATTATTTGGTATTCAATTTTATTACTCCTTTGTAAAAAAGATTTTATTCACCTATGGTCATATGGAAGCTAATTCTTCATAAGCAAATAGTTGCAGCAGCTGATTATAGTCAAATGCACTGTTTAAATGATTTGTTGATGGAATTTACTAAGCTGTTTTGAGGTTTAATTAAATGTTTGTACTGCACTTAGTAATTATCAGATGGGAGATTTCATATACCGTGTAATAAATTCAACTCACTACACATCAGTTTAATTTGCTATGAAATTAAACAGTTTCTTCTGTAAGTTAAAGTGCTCCATAAAAGCCTTTATTTTGTTCCAAATTAACCTAAATATGCCATTAGTGTTCAACATCATCTTTTAAAAATAGGTAATGCCTATTCTTAATATATTTTAAAGGGACTGTATTCTAATTTTTGAAGGCAATCTTCCAGACAATAGCCCAAGAATACACCTAAGAATTAAGTAGGATCATTTTACAGAACTACATACCTACAAAAATATAGACACATGAAGGCTATAGGAAAATAGGAACAACCTAAGAAGGGTTAAATACTTCAAAATGTATGCCACCTGATAATCACTTCCTCAAAAATAGCTGCACTGTCACAAGACAGATGTTTTGGTCACTTATAAGCAAAGGCAGCAACAAAACTTCTAGATGCTATGTTTATAGTAATTCTCATTATTATAATAAAACAGAAGAATGTAAAAAATAAAGCAAGTCAAACAGTTGCTAAATAAAACATTTTCAAGGTTTCCAGGAGGCATCAAGCTCTTTTATCATTTCACAGAAGGTACAACAAGGTTGTTCGTGAACTGTCCCATCTCCCTTCAAAAAAACCAAGGGGGATCCCATGACAAAACATTCATGGAACATGACTGACACGACCTAGTGCAATATGATGCATGTGTCATATCATAGAACAAAGAAGCCTTGCTTCACAATTAAACCCACTGTCAAAAAGTGCTACTTATATACCTGTTTTAGTCTGAAAATAAAAATGCACTGTGAATTCTGAAAGTCAGTTATTTGAAGAAAAGTTTGGAGGTTAAGTGTGCATGTCCCAACAAGAACATACTGATCAAAACTGACAGCAGTTCACTAAGTTATCTTAATGGCAAGAGATGGTTAAGTATCAGGGATGATGAAACTCATTTTGTATCTTTAAGCTCAAGAACAGAAGCAGTACATAAAATAAGTAACCAAAGATTTAACCTTTTGTACCTCTGTGAGGAGGAAAAGAGAGAGGGGCAGAGAGGGGGAGGGGAGAGGGAGAAGGATGGAGAGGGAGGGAGAGGGAGAGAGATGAAAGTGAAACATATCACTATACCACTGTTGGCAGACATTTTAAAACTACTGTGCAAAATATGCATTAAAACATGATCACCATATTTTTTATGTAGGTTGAAATTGACCTTGTGTTGGCTAGCAAATTTTTAACTGAAAACTTTTAGTTGTCTGAAGACTATTCTAATTCATTTTGAATAATAATGGTTCTTAGAATCAAAACCACATAACTGAAGTCAGAAGATTTCCCACTCAACTAAAAAAAAAATCTTTTGTAATAAATGCTTATAGCATTTTATTATTCTGAGAATATGAGAAATTCTATAGTGGAAAATAAGAATTAAAGAAACAAATCTGTGGGCACTTGTTAGCTTAAAGCAGATATGCAGGCCTACTTGATAGTAGGAGGACAGATATAACCTCGGCCCAGAAGTCCCACCTGACACATCATTACCAGTATGACTGAGCAAGTGCCACAGCAACTCTCTAAGATTAAGTCGCAGGGCTCCTGTTCAAGCTTCATCTCTGGCAGTTAGCTATCCCAATGATATAATAGGTCCAGACTGACTAAAAACATTTTTTGGGAGAACCTGGAAGCAAGGACTGTTAAGTGATAGCTTATATCTGTACAGTTCTTTAAAGTTTGCAAACTCTTAAATTGTAAGGCAGGGTAGTACAAGTATTAGCCCCCCCAGTGGAGAACAGAAAACTGCAGATCTGAAAACTTAAACGACTCTGGATGCAGTGAGAGTGCTGGGTTATAAGTCAGTGGACCTGGGTTTTTATCTGTTATACCACTACCTACTTCTGTCCCTAGAGTAAGTTACCAAAGGGTTCTGGGCCCATTTTCCTCTTTTATAGACTATTAAGAAGTTGTACTAGGTTACGTCTGTGGTCCCTTCCAGCTCTAAATCTGTTATCATTTGCCTGTGGTCAATGGGTTAGCATGTATCTGAAACAGAATTTGAACACATGCCCTCAGACACCAAGACCTGAGGTTTTTCCACTACACAAAATATATAAGAACTAAGTTTCACAGATGTAGGGGTTCCCTTCCTAGATTTCTGCTCATTTGAAGACCTCTTTCCAAAGAAATGACCAAACCCAGGGCATAAACCCTACCTACAGAAGAGAACAAAACATTTACATTTCCTAATGTTTGGGGGGCCTTGGTCTACTGCTGAGAAGCTGCAGCCTAGAAGTTTAAAATGACACCCTTTAAACAATTGCTTATGTATAATACGTAATATTCATGTTGAAAATATAAAGCTTCCCCCTCATGTACTCATCCTATTTCCCACCAAATTTCCAAATATAATTTTCACAATTCATAATGCTATTTTATAGGCGCTTATTTTCTCTCCACACTTAAGGCTTTGTATGTTTATCGTTATTCATTCCAGGTTCACTTATTTAGATTTATTCAAGACTAAAAAGCTTTCTTAACACTAACTTGATAATAACATGCTCTAGGTTCCTTTACTTATTTCTCGAGTTCTGGACGTTTTTCTCTTTAACTTCATAAAATGAAGTTTTATCTATACTTAACATTAATTCTTTTCCATTATTATATGTTCTCAGTTTTTTCAATGCTATTATTTTATTACAATGTTTTAAAGAAAGCACTTAGGATCAAAAGTTGGAAACTAAAACAAAATCTCTTAACTTTAAGTCTCAGAACATAATCTACCTGAAATAGCATCTACGATAGCCAACTCAAAAATTTCAAGAAAAAAACAATTTTAATTTACAAAATATGTAATTTGTATGGTTTCACAATATGGTGCATAGCTAAAACACTAATAAAAATGAAAATATTCAAACTGATTTCCAATTACAATAAACTTGGATGCAAAGTATCTATGCTTAACACAATAGGTGTACTGAATTTTAAAAAGCACAAGTCCCAAAACTGCTAGGTACAGATGATAAATATCCTATGGAATTTAGTTATTAGGAAATCTGAAAAGTATGACTTGGTATTAAGTGATATCTCCTTTCCTCAATTTTGTGATTAACAGGATTTTTTATTGGTATTAAGCTAGAGCAAACAAATCAGAATAGTACATATGCAATATTCAGTACACACAAAGTTAAAGAAATTCAAAACCTGTATAAAACAAAAAAATTTGAGAAAAATTATACAGCTTAAGAGATACAGTGGTAAAAGTCCTCTCCATCCCTTGATTACAGCTTGCACTCTGTACCTAAATAGAAGAACTTACTGCACTCAACTGTAATAAGAAATATAGACTCATGTTAGTATATAGAGTGAATTTAGGGGATTAAATAAATTCTCTAAGAACCTTGCATTGGCAAACAGGTGACTTCAGTTGGTGAAAGCAGCCTAAGGAAGGGGAAGAAAAATTAACTGGTATTCTGAAATATTTTAAATAATTTCTTACTTTTCAAACACTGCTTTCCTAACAGAAGTGTTGTACACTTGCACAATGTTAATTACTTTATTATACATGGAAGCCTGTAATAGGCTGATTACACAATAAGACTGCAAACAACCAGTGGTACTTTTCTGACGTCAGAAGAGTACATAGGACTGAAACATCACCAAAAGTACATAAAAAACTCATGAGCATAAACATCAAAGTACAATAAAAAAATGTAATCAGAAAAAAATACATTTGCTAAAAAGTGGTTTAGAGCAGCGCCACCGCCTATCAGTAGCTTCGAATGGCCATTAGCGTTCCTAGCAAGTTTCCATGAACTTCACAAGATCCGTGTACAATACTGACTCATGTACTCCAGAAAGTACAGGAAAGGCTGCAATTTCACAGAGGTTCTGATGTCATTAGGAAATACTGAGCTCAATTCTCATTGGTTAAGCCACCAGACAGAATTACAACCTTATTACACAGAGCTGTGAGTAAGTGGGGTTATGATATTATCATACATGGAAACTTGTACTGGATCTACAAATGGGGGGGAAGGGTGTTTACACTACTGTTGACTATTTGATGCCATAAGACATATAAAAAGTACATAATGAATTATGTTTTGGAATGTAAATCATTTAAAAATTCAAACTGTCAAGATAGGAAGAAGGGAACAAGGAGAGAAGGTCTAAGAACCTTGAAGAACAGGGTTGAGAACAAGGACAAAACACAAAGGTGTGTGATATACTAGAAGACAAATGTAAGAGAAAATGCTTTAAACCATGTATAATAAATGCATCCCCAAAATTTATATGTATTACATAATACCATCTTATGGTTCTTATGATATGAACCAACCACTTGGGTTTCAATTTTTGTTGATGTCACTAGAATCTCTTAATGGAATTACAGCCTTGTTATAGTTGGGATGAGGGGAGGGCGCTTTTCATTCTTCTTTATAGTTAAAGCTATCATTCCAGGCTTTGATCAAAGATCCAAGAATATTTGTTCTACCAGTCTGGAATGAACGTGGTTTGGAAGATCAGAGTACATTTGAAAAGCTGCAACAAAATATAGGTAGCCAACATCTCAGAATTTTGGATCAGCCCAGATAGAGATAGCAATTTGAAATGTTTTAGATCCCTTACTTAAATGTTTGAAATGTTTTATCATTCTTCTATCTGCAAGTTGGATATTCTGATACAGTGATAATGTATAGAATTCCCATGCGTTATTACACTTTCCTGAGAGTAAAGCAATTAGAATAAACCTTAATCCTAGGAACAAAATTTTTTTGTAGGTTTTTTTTTTTTTGCATTTAAAACTTTTGGGCTATTCCCTGACAATCTATACATGTAAATTTGATTGCTAAACATTGTCACTTTGAATGTCAAACTATTTTTAATCTATTGATTTTGATTAAAAATCATAATACAAACAGAGCTAAAATCACACTAACAAAATAAACTAAATATGAAAAGTTGCATTGAAAGGGCATGTTACATTATTCTTAATAGGATCATGTAGAAACATTCCAATGGCAGTGTTCTCAAAATAAAACAAAATTACACTGTAAGACCCCCAGCCTGGTCACACTTGGGACCTTACCTGTAACTTTGGCTGGTTGGTGTCTTTACTCTTGTACTACATGGCTCACTTACATCAGACATCATATTTGTATACCCTGAGAAATCTGACACTGAAGTCCTTACTCTATGGTCCACTTCTCCATTAGAGTTAGTGATAAAGGTCATTGGCACCCTGCTGCCCGACTTAAACTGAGAACCAAATGCCTGTGCAAAGTTCTCAATTTGATACGTTGTTCTAGGCTCTATGTCTTTCTGAGGATCTATCTGGCTAGTTAACTCCTGAGATGGAATCTGAAAGCTTGTGGAGGACTCTAAGTTTTTCTGTTCCTTCTGGCTAGTCAATTTCTGAGATGTAGACTGGTAGCTTGATGAAGTCTCTAAGTTTTTCTGTGGATCTATCAGATCATCCAGCTCCTGTGATGGAGTCAGCTGCTGATGGGTGGCCTCCAAAGCAGATAAATAAAAACCTGGTTGAGATCCAAGCAACATCCCAAAAGGAGGCTTTGGCAATGTAGTTGGCAACACTGAGGTAACAGATTGGCTGAAACCACACTCCAGGGGAGATGTAGTGTATATTTGTTTATCTGGAAATAAAGTGTGGTTGTGGAGAGTTGAAGACAAACTAACAAACTGGAAACTGGGTCCAAACGCAAAACCGGTGCTATTGGCTGATCTTTCAAAAGCTTGCTGGATGTATTTGGAATATCCTTGCAACATGTTTGCTTTGTCATTTGAAGGTGTCTGGTTGCCTGGGCTCAAATTTTCCTCTTGAACCATGTCTGAATGTTCTCCTGAGGGGTGTAAATCAACTCGTTGTTCTGCTATATTGAAAGGATCCTCTTTCTGCCCCTCAGATTTACTTGAGTACTGGTCCAAAAGGCTCTGTAAGACTTCATCAGGGATTCCAGACTTGTCATGACAAGACTTGATGTCAGTGTTTAGAGATGAGGAATCAATAAGTGATAATGGCGCTTCGCTGTCCATAACGCTCACACCTGCAGACTGGATGACAGACTGTTGGGAGGCCATGTGTCCAACATTTATAGAAAAGGCACTGTTACCGCTGGCAGTTTGTAAGTATCTTCTCTTCTTTGAAAACTGCATAGCATCATCATAGTTGCTACTTAGCTGGCCTTGCTTGCCACCTGCACCCTGGAGAAGACTAATGGCCTCCACACTACTATTTGACACGATGCCAAGAGAACCACTTGGTTTCCCCGACAGTGATTTCTGTCCAACTATATCTGGTAATGGTGACACAAAATTAAGGTAGTTTTTGTCTGTATTTTTTCTGCTTCCTTTTTTGAAGACCAACTTTGGCACCCTTTTTTGTAACTCATCAATACCAGCGCCAATTATGCCACCACTGGAAGACACAATAGGAATTTCTACTGTATAACTCTGCATGTTGATATTATTTGCAATTTGTGATTCATTTGCTTTACCAGTCTTATGTTCCTTGTTTTCAATGGATAAACTTTTTGACTTATTTTTTCTCCTTGAAGAACTTGTATTTCCCTGAGACAACACAGTCAGGTTACCCATACTGTTATGGTTTGATGACCCAGGTTCTGCACTAGCTGCTCCTTTAGCTATGGCTTCACCACACGTGCGCCTGTGCTTCAACAATCTATCAGTCCTTGAAAAATACTGTTGACAAGTATCACATTTGTATGGCTTTTCTCCGCTATGTGTCCTCTTGTGTCTCTCCATATGGTACTTCTGAATGAACTTCATGCTGCATTGATCACACCCAAATGGCTTCTCTCTACTATGGATTTTCTCATGTCTTTGCAGCAGATACTTCTGAATGAAACCCATGCTACACTGGCTGCACTGGAAAGGTCTCTCTCCTGTGTGAATGAGGACATGTCTGCGCAGGTGGTAGGAGCTCCTGAAAGCAGCACTACAGTGTTCACAGATGTGAGGTTTCTGACTTGGGGAAAGAATGGCACCTTCTCCATCTCCAACCAGAGAAGGCTTGGAAGAAGCGCTGGGCTTCCGCTTGGCTTTGATTCCCTGAGATTCTGGCTTTGGCCTCTTTGCCTTTTTGACGCTAGTGTCCTGCTTTGGCTCCTCGCTGCCGTGGTGGTCATCAGTCCTGCTGCTGCTGAGCAGCACGTCTCGGTGGTGCTGGGGGGGCGGGTGCTGGCCGTGCTGGTGCAGAAGGCTCAGATCCTGGATGACGCCGTGGCTCCCCCCCTCCCCGCCTCCTAGGCCGGGAGCTCTCTCCTCCGCCCCTGCGAACAGGCCTCCGTAGTGGTGGTGGTGGTGGTGGTGATGCTGCTGCTCATCCGGCTCGGTAGGCTTCTCTTGTTTGATGCTCACCAGGGACTGCAGAAAGCCCCAGGAGTTCCTCTGCGGGGGGTAGGCCGCGGCCGACGCCGCGGGCTCCTTCTTGAAAGTCATGTCCGGGGCAGGAGGAGGAGGTGGGGGAGGCTCGGCGGCCGGGGCTGCGGAGTTGGAGGCCGAGGAAGAGGAGGAGGAGGTCGAGGAGGAGGAGGATGAGGAGGAGGAAGAGGAGGAGGAAGATAACACGCACTGCGGGGGAGGGGCGGCCCCCACCGCCGCCCGGGTGAAGCTGGTGACCGGGGGGAGCCGGTGGTTGAACATGACCATACTCGGGGGGAAGGTGGGTTCCATCTCCGCCCTCCTGCTGCTGCTGCTGCTGCCGCTGCCGCCGCCGCCGCTACTGCTGCTGCTGCTGCTGCCGCCGCCGCCGCCGCTACCGCCGCCGCCGCTGCCGCTGCTGCTACTGCTGCCGCCGCCGCCGCCGCTACTCAGGAACCCGCTTCCGACTTTCATACCCCGGAGGAGGCCTGGCTGAGGAGAGGAGGAAAAGGGAGGAGAAGGGAGGGAAGGAGGAGGAACCGGGCCCCGGGGCCGGGACCACCGCGGCGCTCAGACCCCGCCGCCGCCGCCGCCGCCGCCGCCGCCGCTGCCGCCGCCGCCCAGACCGCAACGCGCCCGGCGCTTATCCCCGGCCGCCTCCGGCCCCACCGCGCATGGTACGGCGGCCCTACCCCGGGCCTCCCCCCTACCCCCTCCCCGGCCCCCAGCAGCAGCACTTACGGGTCCCGCCGCCGCCACCGCAGCCGCCGTCGCCTCCAGTTAATAAAAATAACGCCGAGTCCTCTCCACAATGGAATTAAAAGCCTCCCTGGCACTGCGCAGGCGCGGCGCGGGGTCTGCTGGGAACTACTCGACCCGGCCAGAGGGGAGCTCTGGGGAGCCAGGGCGCCTGCGCAACAGCTTCCGCCCGGCCGGCTTGTCAATCATTCGGGCGGTTGGGCCCGAGGGTTGGAGCCGACTCGTGTGGGGCCAGTGGGGCGGGTACTTGTGAGGTGACCGGCGGGGTGGGCCTGGGCTGAGGCAAAGGGGAAGGAGGGCCAGGGCCTTTGGACATGCAACTGGCAGGGCCAGAAAGGACGAGGACTTGGGATTGGAGTCACTAGGGCCGCCTTGGCAGGAAGAGGGCGCCCGGGAAAAGGAAGGAGGCAAACGGGGCAGAGATGGGGGGTGAAGTGGGGAGTACAGGGGTTCCTAGCCGGTCAGATTAGACGATAGTACCCCCTTCAGATACACCCCACACACACACACACCCGCTGTCGTCCTGCTGGCACCAGGTCCATTCACCCCTGCGTTAGTTCGTGATCTCTTGGACCCATTAGCAGTCGTGGGAGTGGCTTACTTTGAAAACGTAATCTCGGGGTACCTTTGCCAAAAAAAAAAAAAAAAAAGGCTGCTGTCTTACTGCCAACCTACCTGAAGGCTACTCAAAAAGGAAACCGCTTGCAATCCGAGTTCAGTCGCCCTATAAAACACACGCCCACACACACTTCATCATCATAAACGTTATTTAAATACCCACATTCCTTTGTAGGCTTTACTAATGAGCCTATTTGTCCTGTTATCTCACAGCCACTTTTCTTTTTTGGAAACTGCGGTGGATACCAAACCGCTTACCACCTCAGGAAGACCACTGATGTTCTTCAGCCCTCACCCCACCCCCATCTCTTCTTCCCAGCCAAGGAGTATACGAACATTGCTTATTCTTGTCATTTAAAGGAATCTCCCAAACCCAAACCGAACAAATGAACTCCACAAATATTTATCGTGCACCCGTGAGCTAAGTGCACATCTTACTGAAGGCTCCTTGAGGGCAGGGGCTGCCTTTTGCCTCTTTCTGTATCTGCTGTGCCTGGCGCTTAATAAATGTTGATTGAATTGAATTGATAATTGAGTATGCAGCCATCTGAAGCATTTTTCCTTTTGGGTTACAGAAATATGGCACTGGAGCTTTGCACAGGTGCCTAGCATATACTAGGTGCTAGAACTGTAATGACATACCTTTTATGGTGTATTTCCTGAATATTAAAACAAGATGATTTTCTTTTCTACTTTTTTTCTAGTATTTTATCCATGAGCTGTAGTTGATATTTATATAGCAGTTTATGGTATGGTGTGCAAAACCTTTTCCTCACAATCACCCTGTGAGGTGGTAACATTATTTATTAAGCATATTTTACAGATGCAGAAACTAAGACCTAGAAGGATGAAAGGATTTGTCCAGGCTCATACAACTATTGAGTGTCACAACTGGGAATCATAGTCTCTAACACCAAGCCTGCTATACCATGCTGGTGTAATAAAATTATTAATACCCATAGGCCTCACTTGTTTGGCCTCAAATATTTTAAAATAATTTTAAAAATATTAAAGGTGATCATAAAAAGAAACCAATATTTGATGAAATATTATATTCTACATAATGTTTTTAGAATTAAGAAAAATTAGTCCCTAATTGCATGTAACTATAAATGGCAAAGTTCTGTCTCTTGAATTGTAAAACTTTAATACAGTCAAGTGTAGCTAAGTGTTAAAAGAAAGACTGGAAATTAAAAAACTTGAAACAGCAGTAAAATATTAGTCAGTGCCTATGAGAAATGAGTCTGTCCCTTTATTCAGGGTGTCTGTGTTTAATGGTAAGCTGGGATGCATATAAGCTAGTCCAAGCATGAAGGGCAGTAGGACACTCATATGGAAAGCCAACTTTGTCCCTCAGTTATCAAGATAAGAAACCTGTCATTTCTCTCATTCACTCTGTCAGCCTTGAGATACTCCAAGCAGACTTACCTCTGTGTTGTACACCCCATATATCAGGAAGATGAAGAGACCCTGTAAAATAAAATGGAGGGGAAAAGCTGTTAACTCTAATCATTTCAGCAGTAGAAATACCTGAAATAAACTTTCCTGGGAACAGACAAAAGAAGACACACTTCATCAAGGTCAATTTATTTTTCTATTTTTCAACATTATAAGCTGTACCTTGAACATTTATTTGATAACATGGGACTGCATTTTGCCTATAGCGTTTTGTGCTATTCACCTCTTTAGAAATAGGAAAAGATGTCACCAATAGTGGAGCTTATTAATTAGAAAAAATTTTATGCTTGCCTCTGAATAATCTTTGCTCAATGAATTAAAGATGAACTCAGAAATGTCACCCAAATAATTTTAGAATCATTAGTGAACTTTTAGTATTTCCAAATACCATTAAAAATTTGGTCACAGTAAGTATGTAAGCCATATCTCAGATAAATTATCTTTTATTAAAATGTAAAATGTCTTATAGGAAAATATAGGATAATAAAAATGGTAACATTTAAATTAATTTTCAAATGGTTAGCTGTTGTGAAATTTTGCAATTTTTCTGTTTTAAAAAGCTCCTAGTTTGAAATCTGTTAAGACATATGCTACTTAACCCTGTATTTGACACTTCTCTACATAAATATAGAATACTTAGCTCACTGCAAATGTCATAAAGGAAGGTTTTGGTCAATCATACCTAAACATAAAATCTCATTAGAAATTAGAATACTAAACACTCAATTTTCCATAGAAAATACATTGCAAGCACTAATGGCCTCATTAGTGCCCATCTTTCTTTACATGTGTCTTTTCTTTTCACAACTATAAAGCAAAACATTAAGTACTTATGTGATAATGATTAGATAGAGGGTCATAATTAAAATCTGCATTTAATTAATGCTTAAAATGAAGGAAATAGTGAATTTTGGTGACATTTCAGAAAGTACTCTATCCGCATTACTAACTAAACTTAGGTATATATTAAAAGGTAGAGGAGCCCTGAAGAAACATTTCTAAATTTTATTTTTATCTCTAGAGTTCTTACTTACAAATGATGCAGTTAAAAAATATGACCAGTTAAAAAATAAAACTCATAATTTCTTATCGATTTGTATCAATCAATTATCATATAGACTTTGAGCATCACATTTTTTAACAAATGTTTAATGCAAAGGGTTTTTTTTCCCTTTCCACAACTTTTCTTCTCATTCTAGTTGCTTGCATTTTATTGATGCAAAAGCATTTTCTGTAACAAAATGATGTATTTTGACTTTTATAATCTTCTTGATCCTATATCTGTTTGTGAATTTTTCCCTTACCCACAATTGTGAAGGTCATGCTATTCACAATTCTGTTTCTCTCTCTCTCTCTCTCTCTCTCTCTCTCTCTCTCTGTCTCTGGTGTAAGTTGACTTTTTTTATTTGTACTCATTGGGTCATAGACTTATAACCTGAAAGGAAATTATCATCCTCTAGTTCACACTCTCCATTTTTATATATGAGGAAACTGAGGCCCAGATTAAGTGACTTGACCAAGGTCACATAGATGGTAGAGCTAGGATTCAAACTCAGATTCTCCGATTCATGATTGAGTTAACTTCCTACTATATCATTCTATGCTGTAAGATGCTTTTCTAAATTTATTTTCACCAAATTGCTTTCTAGTTTTCCCAATAGTTATTATCAAATACAGAGTCCCTTCTGCAATTATCTGTGTTCTTAGGTTTACTGAAAACTCAGGGTCTTTATGTGTTTACTTATCTAATCTGTACTTCTAATATACTTTCCTATTTTTTGTTCAGTACCGTATAATTTTGATAATTATTGCTTTGTAATATAATTCCAGATTTGACAATACCAACCCTCTTTCTTCTTTTCTTCTCTTCTCCATAATAATGAAAACATTAAAAGTACTACAACACCTGACCAAATAATGAAAAACTTTTGAGAGTATATGAATTATTGAACCTTACCTTTTCAGCAGTAGATTTTAAAAAGCATATGCGTACTCATAGCCATTATGCTATGTGGGTGTATATATCATCATTAGCATAATTTCAAAAGAAAACAATCCTTTCAAAGAAACAGAACAGATTTATACAGCACAGATTGAACTGAATTAATTTTGTTTTACAGGCCATTTTCTTACTGACTAGTATTTCTTCCTATTCTAGATAATTCTGGGTTTTTCTCAGTTGTTTAAATGTGATGGTATGCAGCTCCAATTCAGCAGATAATATCAAACTCTTTTCAGTTGTAGAACTATATTAAGGATAAATTACTCAATTCTGAATCCCATTTAAGAATATAGTATTTTACCTTTGTATAGATAAAAGGTGAGTTCTTATGTGAGTCAAATTTCTGCAAATTGGGTCACATAGTCATACAGCACATGTAATAAATATTAAGGAGCTTTACTGTCTAGATAACATCTTCAGTCACTCTTTTGGTATTAAAAAAAAACCAAAATTCTTGGTTATATGAGTAATCCCCTAATTTGTCTTGTAAGTTCATATTTTCTTAAAGTGAGACCCACATCTAGGAGGAAAACAAAGCAGAGAGCAAACTAAATAAGATAAAAGTACATTTTTTCTATATATAGAGTAGCCTGATAGTTTGTCATTCATATGCACAGTTACTAGTAATTCACCATTGTCTAATAATTATTCTTGCAATGTATTATATTCAACTTCTTTGTGGCAAACATATTTATACATGTGCTATTTTTTTGAATTTTTAATTAATATAAAATGAATAGCCATATGCTCCCTTTTCCAAAAAAGTTGAAAATTTGTCAGTTTAACTGAGAGGAAAGAAATCATATCTAAGCAGTGTCCTATTCCCTTCTTCTCTTTTTCCTCAACAGATGTACAACATAAGAACATGAAAAAGCCTAGTTACCAACAAGTAAGTGTCTACCTAAGAAATGTGAAGTCTGAAGCTTAAAATTGCTACAAGGAGTCCATGCCTCCACTTCCTTCAGATCATCTACATGATGCCAACATAGCCGGTGAAAAATTCAATACAACCAGGTTTGAAGTCTTATATGACAAAAAATTATCATTTGGATTTTTTTTTCCACCAAACTGACCAGTTATTTGATTTATTCAAGTGCTGTTTGGGCATCATATAGACATAATTTTAGAAGTATTTATAAATCTTTCATTATTAGGTTTATATCTCATTTCCTATCCCTTCAGATTCTGAAAAGAAAAAAAAAAGTAACAAAACAAACTATTGGATAAAAATCCTAGGCTTCTTACTACTTCATAACTATGAGCCATTTTTCAATTTCTGCAGAGAGAACCCTGTTAGGAACAGCTGGAAGGAACCAACTGCCAATCCTCAACTGGCACAGAAATTTCTGGAACTCCTTACTCCAACATTCTGTCCTGTTGAAGACTAATCATCAAAAATATCCCACTTATTTCTGAAATATCTGCAGAGATGAAAGATTCTTCAGTTGTTACACAGGTATCAACTTTTTTCCCCCTCCTTCCATAGGAATATTGCTATGTGTAATTGGTGCAGCCATTTATAGTGGTACCAAATTCCCAATGCTGCAACCACAGTAAAAATACCAGTAATTGGGCAGGAAGCGATGAGGTGTAACAAGTTGGATTCCTATTGCATGTGAATGCTTATGGGTAAGAGCTAGGATCAGAAGACATCAAGATGTTACTGTGACACTACACAGCAGTTAAAGAAGAAAGCTCTAAAAAAGAGAGGTCAATAGACACTGATCCCTTGCTCTAGTTCATCTAAGAAACATTAAAAGGAAAGGCAACTTTGAAAACAATTCCAACCATTATGGAAACAGTCATGTGAATAATATGTACAAACAGATAAAAGGATTGAGACGTTAATCTGTTTGTTTTTGTATTGATTATTCTCATGCTTCATCACATACTTAATGGTTGCTATAAAATTCTTCTTCTTTTTTTAGCGGTAACATGTTATTTTCCTTTCCTAACCTACAAAAAAGAGAGATACCTACTTAAACACTGCACATCATATCGTAGATTCACAAGTGAAAAAAACAAAAAACTCAACAACCACATTAAGACTTCAAATGTGAGCCCACATTCACTCCTGTCACCAGGTTCAAGATGAAATTGTAGAAGTCATTAAACATATAGGTTTATTAAATTAATTTCACAAACATACAGTTGTTTCAAATAACTTTGGTTCTGTTTAGATCTCAAGTGGTCGAGCTGGTACAGCAGAAAATGAACTCTACAACTGTTTCTCCATTACTATGTGCCAAATTTGCTTTATATTCTCGTCTTGTGTCACTGCAGATTCTCATTTGATGACCTTTTCTTACTATGTGTTTGTTTAGTATGGTTTCCCATGTAGAGGCTGCTGGGCGACTGCATAGTCAAGCATGCTCATTGTTATCATCA
The DNA here is from genome assembly GCA_028646575.1 of Pseudocheirus occidentalis. NCBI lineage: Eukaryota > Metazoa > Chordata > Mammalia > Diprotodontia > Pseudocheiridae > Pseudocheirus > Pseudocheirus occidentalis. The sequence continues at coordinate 82,427,938 of CM053593.1, read as the reverse complement.
ACATTTATTGAACAGTCATATCCCTTTATACTAAAAGGTATAAAATTTTAGAATGGATTGAAACATTGTATTTGTTTTTTAAGGAGACAATCAAGTGGGAAAAATAAAACCAAATTCATTTGCATGTAGGAAATTTATCCTCACATATATAAACTAATATAATTTTAGGAAGTTTGGTGCTTGATGCTTGAAGACTTCCTGGAAAAAAAGAAACTAAGAGAATGTCTTATCATTTTTTATCAGTTGTTATAATGTTTAGGAGAAAACTCAGAGAAGTTGAGAAGGAAGCAAAAAAAAAGTAGAGAAGTTTTTGAAAGTAATATGTAGGATTTGTTATAGTTGTTTTTTTAAGAGCAGGCAATATAAAATGTTAATTCACAATTTCATATAGAATTCCCTTTTCTCTTTCTGCTGTGTGTATGGAAGTGTTCCTTTCTTTACCCAGATTTTTAAAATAGAAAAAAAAAATGAGTCTTAAAGGAAAACAATTGCATGTGGCAAATGGGAGGCATCTGATAACTTGACAACTTCAAAAAATAAGAACATTTAGGGACGTCTGTCCATAGGGGACAGCAAGTACATTTGCTTAAGGAACAGAACAGGCAGAAGAGTAACAAAGGATGTGAATGATTTCATTTCCAAAGGCTAGCTGCTTGAGAGGACCTTTGCAGTACTATCAGGAAATAGAATTTAACGTAGAACAGGGCTCCTTAACTTGGGGTCTGTGAACTTTTAAAAAGGACTTTGATGACTGTATTTCAACATAATTACTTTCCTTTGTTATTCTATATATCCCATGTCCCACCACCTGTGTGCCACAGTGAATGAAGCACAGGATCTAGAGTTGGGAAGACCTACTTTCCAGTTCTGCCTCAGACATGTACTAGCTGGCTGATGCTGGCTGAGACTCTTAACCTCCATCTGCTCCAGTGTTCTCAACTGTAAAATGGGTATCATAATAGTACCCACATGACAGAGTGTTTGTGAGGGGAAACGAGATATTTGTAAAGTTCTTTGCAAATTGTAAAGTGCTATTATCAATGTTATTATGTATTTATTTAATGCTTCTAAAAATATTATTCTGAGAAAAGTTTCAGCAGACTTCCAAAGGGGTCCATGACATAAAAAGTTAAAAATCCTTTATCTAGAAGATAACAGAAATATATTCAAAGATTTTAAGGAGGAAATGATGCCGTCAAAGTGTGTTTAGAATTCATTTTGGTGGAGATGCACAGGAACAATTGGAAGAGGAAATAGGAAAAAAAAAATGTGAGAGCCACATGATGAAGAAGAAGGCAGACTCCAGATTTGAGGTTACTAGAAACCTGTGTAAGGGATTTAATGAGAAACAGAAGTCAATGAAAATATCCAAGAAATATTGTTCTGGGGGAAAATAGTAGGATTATATTTACTACGCAAATGTAAGAGATTAAAGCTAAATCTAGAATAGAGAAGGAATAATGTTATTAACAGCAGTTACAGGGTAATGTGGATGAGGATAGGGAAAGATTCTGTAAGCCATCTTTCCTGTGCTCAGGTAGCAGTGAGCAGGAATTTGGGTGTCTGAGAGGTAGCAGAACCATTGATCTCTCCATCAGAGGAGCCAAGTTCCAATCCTTACTCTACTAATCACTATTTGTATAACTTCAGGTAAGTCGTTTAATGTATCTAAGCCTCAGTTTCTTCAAGTATTAAATAAGAGACTTAGATTAGCTTATCTATAAGGCACCTTCCTGCTCTAAATCCTATGACTTAGTTTTAGTGACTTGAGATTTAATTACATGGGGAAAATCACCAAATTGACAAAATATCAGTATCTAGTGATCCTACCCGAAAGAAGGGATACTCATTAACAAAACAAAGAAACATTTCCTATATAAATCAAACAGTATAAACAAATGTATTTGTATGCATGCATTGTGAAATACTAACTTCCTTTTTATGAGCTCTTATGGGAGCTTAATTAATGTAGCTCTTCAGGGCTTGTAATTATAGAATGTCATACCTAAAAAAAGACATGATCTAGTCCAATATCCTCATTTAACAAATGTGGAAACTGAGACCCAAAAAGATGAAATGATATATCTAAGGTCATATAGCTAGTAGTAATTGGTGATCTGAACTCAAATCCAGATGCACCTCTAAGTGCACTTTCTCTTTCCTTGACCTGATGCTCATCACAGTACCATTATGTTGAAAGATATCACTTAGCAGAGTGCCTGGCATATAATAGGTACTTAATAAATGCTTGTTGACTTGAAGAGGAACTTTTGTCTTCCCTGAATTCATGATACTGAAGTTGAGTATAAACTTGTTTATATCCTCACCTTTCCAATCTCAGAGAAACTAAGCACATCTCTTTGCTAAGGTGAACCATGACATAGTACCTTTGATCCCACTAGGCTGCACTCCTCTGGATCTCTGCACCATAACCTAGAAAGGGTCATTCAGGAAGATTATTTCATGCCTAGAATTCACACTTCTGAAGTCCTCTGTGCCTCTGGGGCCCCTTCCTCTCATTGGAGGGCTCCTCATAGTAGCGGGAAGGTGCCCAGGCCAGCCATCTCTTCATTTCCCACTAGGCTGCACTCTTCTGGACTTCACCCCAAACCAGTTATCAGCTCCCTCTTATGTGTTGTCTTCCTTATTAGAATGTAAGTGCCTCGAGGGCAGGGGCCAGTCATACTTTTTGTTTATATGTATATTCTTGGCACTTATAATAGAGTAGCTAGGTGGCACAGTGTATAGAGCGCCAGGCCTGGAGTCAAGAGGACTCATCTTCCTGAGTTCAAATCTGACCTCGGACACTGTGTGACCCTGAACAAGTCACTTAACCCTGTTTGCCTCAGTTTCCTCATCTGTAAAATGAGATGGAGAAGAAAATGACAAACCACTCTAGCATCTCTGCCAAGAAAACCCCAGATGGGGTCATGAAGTATTGGACATGACTGAAACAGCAGCAGCACTTATCACAATGTCTGATGCATAGTAAATACTTAATAAATGCTTGTTGATGAACTGATCCTATCCTGACAAACTCTTTTTTGGGGGGGCTTTTTCTTGAAGGGAAAATAGCAAGGCAGTTGGGGTTAAGTGACTTGCCCAAGGTCACATGGCTAGTAAATGGTAAGTGTCTGAGGTCAGATTTGAACTCAGGTCCTCCAGACTCCAGGACTGGTGCTCTATTCACTTAGCCACCACTATCCTGGCAACTCTTGTTGAGAAGGGGGTACATCATCCTTGCCATCACCAATATCAACTGTCTCCAACAGGTAGGCAATCTCAAGAGCCCCATGCTTTTAGCCTAGCCCCTACATATATTATCAGAAGGAACAGTCTTTGTGGAGATGTGACCTAGAAATTACTTCTGCAGGTGTCCAGTATTTAGCACAGTGATTTGAGCTTAGTAGAGTGGTCTATGTCCTTCTAAATCTCTCAAGTCCCAGAGCCCCAAATGGTACCTAGGCCCTAGAATCTCTCCCTGACTCTTTAATATTTTTTCTTGGTTCCCTTCCTACATGTTTGACTGTTCCTTCTGTCTCCTTTGCAACCTCACACATATTAACTCTAGGAACTCCCCAAGGATCTGTCCTGGGCTGTCTTCTCTTCTCCCTTAATATCTCATTTGGTGCTCTCATCACCTCCCACAGATTCCATTTTCTCCTTGCAGATGACTCTCAGACCTTTTCATCCAGCCCTTGTCTCTCTCCTGACCTCTGGTCTTATATCACCAGGTGCCTATTGAACATCTTAAATTGGATGTCCCATAAACATCTCAAACTCAACATGTCTAAAACAAAAAGCTCCTGCCATTCTAAAATTCTCTATTACTATTGAGGACAATACTATCCTCCTAATTACCTAGATTCATAACCTCATTGTCATCCAGAACTCCTTATATTCACCCCACATATTCAGTCTCTTTCCAGATCTTGTCATTTTTGTTTTCATGCCATCTCTTCTTCATTCTATCCTTTTCACACAAACATTACCCTGGTGCAGACTCTCATCACCCCACACCTGGGCTATTGCAATAGCCTTTTGACTGATGCCTTAGAGGCTGTCAATAAATATTTATTAAATGCCCACTATGCGCCAGTAACTCTACTAAGCTCTTGGGATACAAAAAAAATATGTAAGATAGTTTCTGCCCTCAAGTAGCTTATAATCTAGAGGAGGGAAGATAACACATAAAAATAAACTGAAAGGATGGGAGAAAAGTACTTTAATTTACATTCAGAGTTCATTAGTTCTCTCTGAAGGTAGATAGCATTTTCTCAGCATGAATCATTTGAAATTGTCATGAATCATTGTATTGGTCAGAGTAGCTAAGTCACAGCTGATCACAATATTGCTGTTACTACATATAATGTTCTAGTTCTGCTCACTTCACTTTGCATCAATTCATATGAGTCTTCCAGATTTTTCTGAACTCATTTTCCTCATCCTTTCTTATACCACAGTGTATTCTACCACAACCATGTACCCAATTATTTAACCATTCCCCAATTGATGGGACTCCTCTGAATTTCCAATTCTTTTCCATCACAAAAAAAGAGGTGCTATAAACATTTTTGTACATACAGGCTCTTTCTCCTTTTTCTATTATCTTTTTGAGATACAGGTGTAGTAGTGGTACTGTGGGTTCAAAGTTTTAAGGCCCTCTGGGTATAGTTCCAAACTGATCTCCAGTTTACATCACCAACAATATATTATTACCACTATTTTTTTTTGCCATTTTTCCTTTTCTTTCATACTAGAAAATCTGATAGGCATAAGGTGGTATCTCAGAGTTATTTTAATTTACATTTCTGTAATCAATAGTGATATAGAGCATTTTTCATAAGACTATTGTAGTTTTGATTTCTTCTTCTGAAAACTGCCTATTTATATCCTTTGATTGTTTATCAATTGGGGAATGGCTCTTATTTTTACAAATTTGACTCGATTCCCTATATATTTTAGAAATGAGGCCTTTATCAGAGAAACTTAATGTAAAAATTTCCCCCCAGTGTACTACTTTCCTCTTAATTTTGACTGCATTGGTTTTGTGCAAAATCTTTTTCATTTCTTGTAATCAAAATTATCTATTTTACCTCCCATGATCCTATCTTTTATTTGGTCATAATATCTTCTCTTATTCCTAGACCTGACAGATAATCTGTTCTATGCTCCCCTAATTTGCTTATGATGTTATCCTTTATGTCCAAATAATACATTTTGACCTTATTGTGTTATATAGCATGAGATGTTGGTCTGAGCCTAGTTTCTGTCAGACTGTTTTTCAGTTTTCTCAGTTTTTGTTGAATAGTGAATGTTTGCACCCAAACCATGGATCTTTGGGTTTGTCAAACACTAGACTACTATGGTCACTTACTACTTGTGCAGTATCATGTACCTGATCTATTCCATTAATACACTACTTTCTTTCTTAGCCAGTACCAGATTGTCTTGATGATTATCACTTTATAATATAATCTCCATACTTTTTCCACACTGACTGTCCCCTATGCCTAGATTACTTTCCCTCCTAGATGAATATTAGACCCAGATGGCTCTGGAGGAGAACGTGAGGCCGGTGACCTTGCACAGCCCTCCCTCTCTCAAATCAAAGTCAACTGCCAGTCATGTTATCATTTCTCTGATGTCATGGTCCTTTTCTAGAAGGAAGGGCAAATACAACAACACAAGCTTTCCCTCCTTACTTCCACCTGGGGGCTCAATGCCTGCTGTCTCTAAGAGACCTTTTTGTGCACCCCCTACCTCCACTCCCAATAGCTAGCATTTATGATATATTCCTTTGAGATTTGCAAAGTATCTTACACATATCATCTTACCTTCACTTAATCCTGGCCCATAAATGCTATTATTATCTCCATTTTATAGGTGAAGAAACTGAGGCAGACAGAAGTTAAGTGACTTGCTCAGGGACACCCAGCTAGTAAGTGTCTGAGGCCCTATGTAAATTGTAGATATACTAACTCCAAGCAGTTACAGAGCTTTATCCACTGCTCCAGTGAGCAGCCTACCCAGTGCATGCCCTCTGAGATGACCCTTTATATCTTTCTGTCTATCTATCTATCTATCTATCTATCTATCTATCTATCTATCTATCTATCTATCTTGCATTTCCTAGCTGTTTCTTACTGTGTTCTCATTCATTAAAACATGAGATCCTTGAAAGTAGGGACTGTGTTTTTGCCCTTTTTCGCATCCTTTGCTGGCACAGAATAAACTTTTAATAAATGATTGTTACATTTGTTGTTAAATTGTGTACTGAACAACCCACTTTGCTTTCCCCTTTATATCATCTGTGGAGGGTGTTAGGGACTTTTTGCTTACTGTGCACCTGTTTGTACCTCATTTCAGTGTACTGAGAATTAGTCAAAGTGATTCAGAAGCCCTAGAAAATTAGAGTATGATTCTTCTTTGAAGGACATCTCACCTTCTCAGTCACATTGGAAGGAGAACCAGGTGTGAGGTATAGGTACAGCAGTCGTGTTTTCTAAACCAAATAATAGGAGTACATAGTCAAAGAATATTTCTTTGGCAAAGCTTCATTTCTTTTCTTAAAATGAAAGTTGTTCTAGAAAATCTGGGATATGTAGTCACTATAAATGAATATGGTCTGAGTAGATGACAATTTTTTTTCTTTCTCTTTTTTCTACCTTCCCACCCCCTTCTCAGGAGATAGAATAAGGTTAGGGAGACTATCCAGAGAGGTAACTTCAAAGTGAGGTGGTTGGGTATCCCTCTCTATTCTTTTTCATTCATTCAAAAACATTTATCAAAGAGCTTGTTATATACCAGGCACTGTGCTAGGCTTAGGTAATGGGTGCAATGACAAAAAGTCTCTGTCCTCAGGGGGTCTTCTCTGTGTAAATTCAGAAGTTCTCTATGAAGCTTTTTTGATTATGAGGTAAAAGCCAGAGATAAGAGCTCACAGAGATAGAGCCTTTCCTGCCCATCTTGCAAGCAAAAGGCATTTCTATTTGAAAACACACTGAAAGTGGTTTACAGTTATCAGTCATAATGTCAAATATTCTAAGTTTGTCTTCAGTGACCCATCCCAAAGGCAGGCTTGCAGGAAGATATAGCTGATATTTCAGGTATCAAAATATAATTATATATGGACATGACACAAAAGTTTACAAAACTTTTACACCTAGAATTCCCACAGTCTGCTCTTTACAAATTATATGGAAATGAAACCTGTTACAAACCAACTTAGATTTATGTTTTAATTTACAAAAAAAATTTTTATATAATAAACATATTTCTAGGAAAAATAATTGACCTAGTCTTAAAACCTTAGTCTTATCTCAACGCCCTTAGCAAAAGTTCACAGCCTATTGAGTTTCCTAGAATTTCCCAGAAGATGAATGGAATATTTAACAATAACGCCTATATTTCCTGTTTTAATTGGAGCGTGACTATACAAAGTAGATTTCATTTTAAAAGTGCTATTGTTCAACTTTTCTTCACCCTTTTCTTAACTGAAAATAGGATGGGTTACTGTCAACACTGAGAAGAGGCTATTTAAGTGTGATACCACCTTTCGGAAATCTGATTAACTCCTTCCTACAGGAAAGCATGTGTACCAAGTCCTACTACGGTTGAAAATTAAAAATAAACATAGATTAGATGAATTAATATAGCATAAGAAGCAATGTAACTTCGTGGATAGAGAGCTGACCTTGGGGTGAGGAAAACCTGGGTTCAAGTCCTGCCTCCTCTCAATGCTCTAGGCATTGGCTGAGACAGTACGTTGTAGTGAAGAAGCCAACCTGCATTGGGAGAGGGAGTTTCCTTCTCTGGGAGTTTCCTATGTTAGTGAAATCACAGGTCCAGTGCCTATCCTTATCCCCTAGTACAGCATAAGACACTTTTTTTCTGAAGTTGGCATCCTACAAAAAAATCAAAGCCTATGAAAGCTAATAGTAATTCTTTGAACATATGGAGTCTGAAACACAGAGAGGAGGACCTTCTATCTCTCTTTTTAAGTGCAGAAATAGCAAAATTCCTCTAGAAAGAACCATTAGGTTCAATAGCACCCCCTTCAGGATGAGCCCCTTATCATTCCCAAGTTCCATTATAGTTAAGGAGCTTGGACATTCTCCCAGTTTCAAGAATAGTAATTCCTAACAGTAATTCATTCTGTTATTTCCTAGAGTGTCTCCAGTTGTCCTTAAGGGCTTTACAAACTATTTCATAAAATACAACTGATTACAATTTAATTTTTATTAAATACAAGTGCCACGCTTTGCTAAAGATCTATTCCGATGCCTAATCATGTTACGGCACTGACCTTGGATTCTCAAAGATCTTCACAGCAGAGCATGAGCTCTAGTAGGTCCTACTAAGTTGGAAGGATATTAAGTATAGACCCAGTGATAGAATATATATCTGTCGTTTGGTGACCAGCTTAACTAAGTTCAGAGACGCTCATTACCAAGTTGGGCGCAGGTTGATGATTTTTTTTTTTTTATCCACAGCAGTTTGTTAGAAAACAAGGGTTATCTGAAGGGGCCGATTTGGATGCCAGGGAAGTCAATAACTAACTAAGATTCTTAAAAGATATATACAGGAAGGTGGAAGCAAGGGAAGGTAACAAAAGATAAATATATGAATGTGGCACTGTTCTTTAAATAGTCAGAATAACACAAGAAATTATGAATATAGCCTGGTATGGTAGTGCATACTTGTAATCTCTGCTCCTAGGAGGCTGAAGCTTGTGGATTGCTTGAGCACAGGAACTCTGAGCTACAGTAGGGTCAAAGCCAATCCAGTCTTTGCTCTAAGTATGACACCAATATGATGAGTGTTTAGTGGAGGGAAAAGAGGGAGAGGCACAAGGAGGATGAACAGGTCCAGTTTGGAAATGTCAATGTCCATGTTGATCATCAGTAGGATAGAGTCCATCAGTGGCTGCTGTACTTCCAGACTAGGCAAGATACAGAGAAGAAGGAAGGAAGGAAGGAAGGAAGGAAGGAAGGAAGGAAGGAAGGAAGGAAGGAAGGAAGGAAGGAAGGAAGGAAGGAAGGA
>CM053593.1:82396095-82418393 GCA_028646575.1 Pseudocheirus occidentalis | reverse complement strand
AAAAGGGAACGGTCAACTTTACTCTCATTGATTTTGGCTTAGGAAGGAATGACATAAACTCTAAATTGGGTATCTTGCCACACAGGAGAGTAGGGGGGATGGGGATGAAAGGTGGGATGATGGAGGGGAGGGCAGGGTGGGGGGAGGGTTTCTGGAAGCACACACTTCTGCAAAGGAACAGAGACAGGGTAGAGAATAGAACAAGCGGAGAGCGAGATAGGAAGGAGGGATATAATCAGTCTCTCACAATATGTCCACTGTGGAGATGTCCTGCATAATTACACATGGACAGCCTCTATGGAATTATTTGTCCTTCCAGTGGGGGTGGGTGATGAACGAGGACGGGAAAGAATCTAGAATTTAAAATTCTATAATCAAATGTTAAATATATATATATATATATAATCATTACTAACTACATGCAACTGGGAATTAAGACATATAGGCACTGGGGTAGGGAGACCCATCCTGCCCTACTGAAAAGTTAGAGGGGCGATGGGGGAGGACATAGGAGAGAGCAGATTCGGGGAGGGGCTATACAGTGGAATCGCTGCTTTGGGGTTGTGGGTAGGGGAAATATAGGGAGAAAATTTGTAACTCAAAATCTCATGGAAATGAGTGATGTAAACAAGAAAATAAATAAATTCAAATTAAAAAAGAATGTTGAAAATTATCATTACATGTAATTTTTAAAAATACTATTTTAAAAAATATCTCTCATATATGTCGCCTTCTCTCCATTTATATAGGCACAACTCTGATTCAGGCTTATCACCTCTCACTTAGACCACTACAACAACCCTCCTACTGCTCCCCTTACATCAATCCATTCTCTATTGCACTGCCTAGTTAATTTTCCTAAACCATAGTTCTAACCAAGTAACCCCCAGCTTTATTGGCTCCGGTAGCCCCCTCTTACCTCCAGGATCAAATATAAAGTCTTCTCTTTGGAATTTAATTCTAATCATAACCTAGCCCCTTCCTACATGTCTAGCCTTCCCCTCCACGCTCAGTCTCTACTTACACTTACTTAAACATGTCTCTCCAGCTCTCACCTCCCTACCTTTGTACTGGTTCTCCCCCATGAATAATACTTTGTCCTTTTACTACCTTTTAGGTTCTCTGGCTTCCCTAAAGACTCAACTCAAAACCCACCTTTTTAAGGAGGTCTTTCTAGAAACCCAACCCCAGTCCCAAGCTGCTTATGCCTTTCAGTTTTAGATTACTTTCATCTATGCATGTGATATAGCTATGTATGTATGCATGTGGAAGACAGGGGGAGAGAGAGAGAGAGAGAGAGAAAGAGAAAGAGAGAGAGATGGAGAGAGATACACACAAACATATATAGATAGATATACATATATACAATATACATCCACATATATATATGTTAGACTCCTAGCTATTTACATGCCATCTCCCCAGTTAGAATGTGAGTTCCTTAAGGGTAATGACTTTTTCTTTTTTTGGCCCTTATTTGTATCCCCAGCACAGTCCCTGGCACAAGTAATCCCCTAATAAATGCTTACTAACTCATAGTAAACTACATCACATCTCAGTGTTTTAAGTATCAACTTCCAGGGAAAGTCAAGCCTAAGTTATATCACTGCTGTTGCTGTTGCTTGTTTTAACTCTTAGCTCAATGATCCTGCAACTTCAGTAAGAAATAGTAGCTAACTCTGAATTTGAAAGTTTCTTCTAGTCTAGGGGTATTTGTATTTGTGAGACCCTTTTATATTTAGCATTTCTTTTGTGTTTGGAAAGAATAAATAGCTGTCCTCTACCTGACCTACTTTATATACCAAGTACTTTCCTACTCCTCACTTCAAGGAGAACTTGGACATGAACCAAACTTATTTTATAAGTTGTGAGTAATTTTTCCCCTTAAGCTCCAAGGTGGAAACATAGCGAAAGAAAGATAAAAGAATCTGACCTCCAAAGAAGGGGTCAGAGTTACAGTTAGTCTGAACTCTCCATGAATGGATCCAGAGCCAAGAAGAGCCCCCTAGTAGAAAAGGAGAGGGAAGAAACACAGAACTCCAGATTCCATCAGCCAAGCAGGGGTTATTTAATTATTTGACTGGCTTTTTTTTTTTAATAGCAACTTTATAAAGCAACAGAGCTCATACTGTAGGAAGATTTGCATGGAATCCAGACCATGTGTTTCCTTCCCTTTTACCAGAGTTAAGACATGCATTCATGCAGACACAGGACCAGCTCAGGTCTAAGGTCCCTTCTATCTCTCAAACTTGTGCAGTTCTGTGAAATGTCATTTGAGGTCAGGTCTGACTAAATGGCAAACTGAGAACTGCTTAAATTTTGCCTTATCTAGTTCACTTTCTATTTCCTAAAAACTAATTTTAAAACAAAGGGAAATTATTTTTTTAAAAACAGAAAGCCTGCCAGTTTGTTTGGTACCCATAGGTTATGGAAAACCTCAATGATCCTGTAATGTCAGAAAGAAACGGTAGCAAGCTTTGAAAGTTTCATCTATTCCAGTGGTACTTGACTTAAGGTCTGAAAATAGTTCTTGTTTAAGGAAATATTTTGATAATTATATTTTGATCATTGTTTTCATTTTAATCCTATGCATTTTATTTTATACATTTATTTTATTTATTTAATTTGTTCTTGGAGGGGGGAAGGTAGGGCAATTGGGGTTAAGTGACTTGCCCAAGGTCACACAGCTAGTTTTTATGTTGTGTCTGAGGCCAAATTTGAACTCAGGTCCTCCTGATTCCAGGGCCAGTGCTCTATTCACTGTGCCACCTAGCCACACCCCTACATTTCAAAACACTATTCTGAGGAGTTCATTGGCTTCACCAAACTGCCAATGGGGTCCATAATGCAAATAAAGTTAAAAATGGTGGCTCTTAACCTAATCCTCCCTCACTCTTTTGACAGAGGTAGATTATATACCTGAAGAAGGTTAAAGACATCAATCAATCAAAAACATTTATCAGTAAGCATTAATATGTGTCTGGCATTATAATAGGTACAGAAAAGGTCCTAGATACAACAAAATATTCATAGCAGCATTTTTGTGATAGCAAAAAGCTGGAAACAAAATAAGAGTCCATCAGCTGGGGAATGGCTAGACAAATTGTGATATACACACATAAGAGAATATCATATCTCATCACCAGACCTCAAAAATATGAGGAATTCAGAGAAACATGGGAAAACATAAATAATCTGATGCAGAGTAAAAAAGGAAGAACCAGGAAAACAATTCACAAGGCACACAACAATTTAAATTTTTTTTAACACAATAAAACAAAGTTAAATGCTATGAAATTATAAGACCAATCTTGGACGCAAGAAGAAATAGAAATGACCTCCCTCCTTTCCTTGGAAAGGTGGAGGGATACAGATGTGGAAGGTTACCTACACCATCACACTCAGGGATGTGTCAGTCAAGGTGGGTGGATCCCATTCATTTTATTCAATTGCTTCTCTTTGTTACACGGAAAGATTCACTGAGGGAAAGGCTCACTGAGTATCGCAGAGATGACTGTGACTTGAAAATAATAGGCATCAGGAAAATTTATTTTTAAAAAGGAACCTATTAATAGTCTCTTCATAGTTTTCAAATGCTATTCCACCCACAACATTTGCATTGTTCCCACCCACATTTATCAATACAACTGGGACTTGATAACAGTTATCATTCCTGGCACTAGAGAATGGCCTTAGGCTAAAAGAACATAAATATCAGCCTGGATTCTAGTTGTCTTACAAATAATATTTCTCACGAAAACCTTAGTAAAAAAGAAGGCATACTCAACCTCCCAAAATGATTGAGAAGTAAAATAAAATAAATTTAAAAGAACAAAATTATTTGGAGGGGAGACAGGGTAGAGTGGAAGTTGCAGGAAGAGAGAATTATCATTAAATGTCTGCTGCCTGACTTGTCTATGACCTGACTTTGACTCAGGATTATTATTTTTTTAATCAGACCTGTGATTTCATTGTTATCCAGAACTCCCAGTAAAGAAAATCCTTTTTACTAATATAGGTTAGTACTTGCTTTGAAACACAGTCTCAGTATATTGCCTACAGGGAAACTGCAGCCAAATGTGGCCCCTCTAGGCCCTCAAGTGCAACCCTTTGACCAAATCCAAACTTCACAGAACAAATCCCCTTAAAAGGATTTGTTCTGTAAAACTTGGACTTAGTCAAAAGGCCACACCTGGATACCTAGAAGGCCACATGTGGCTTCAAGGTCACAGGTTCCCCTCCCCTGGAGCATACTGAGATAGTAAAGGCCTTGTCCAGATCCATACTAGGGGTATATGTCAGGGGCAGGACTTAAACCCAGGTCTTCCTGACTCCTAAGCCAGTTTTCTACCCACTGCCTCAGGCTACTTCTCTCAGGCTTACTTTCCCAGCTAAAAATGACTGGTGGCACAGGAAGAATCCTAGTAATGAAAAACACTGTAGCTCGATAAATTTCACTGAAATCAGCAAAATTAAAATTAACATTTTCAATTTTTTTTTAAGTACCATCTTTTTGTCTTTTATGGTCTTAACAAGGTCTGTTCAAAGTGTGGAAATTTTTTTCAAATATACATCTGGAGAAAATTATCAAATACAATGGGGCTTCTCATTCTTTTCACAGAAAATAAGGTAGTAAAGAATTACTAAATTAAGCATCTGAGAATCTATATTTAGAAATTTTCTCCAAAAAACCAGCATTAGCTTGGGGATTCCACTAAAATGACAACCAGCTCTCCAATAATTAGAATGCTTTCCTATGTAGAGTCTGCCATTTGGTAAGGTAACTGATAAACTCCTTAGACTAGGATGGCATTTTCTCTGCTAAAACTATCAGTCTTGTTTCTGAAAAAAATGCATTAGGTTGTGATTGTCTACAAAACAGTAGCTACATCACATTGAGCTGTTATGAGGATCAAATGAAATGATACATATAATATGCTTTACTATAAAGTACTATATAAATTTTAGCTTCAGTTAGTTTAGATAATAATACTAATGAAAAAGTTTTATTTCCTACCTTCTGATGATGAAGATCATAGATAGTGAACTAGGAGGGACCATAGAAGCCATTCAGACCACACACTTCATTTTACAGCTGGGGAAACTGAGGCACAAGATTAAGTGACTTGCTCAAGGTCACACTGGTAGCATCAGAAGCAAGATTTTAACACAACTACTCTGACTCCAAGCCAGTGCTTTGTCAACTGCCCTGAAATTTACTTCAATGGTGAACTTGGAATTGGCCAAAAATCCCAGTGACCCTCATTGGCAAACCATGATTTTCGCTGATTGCTCACTCTCACAAGGCTTATTTGGTGGAATCTGTTCAGGCCGCACAAGGTCACCAATATGCTATGCATGTTCTCTGCCATGCCTAAGGTGGGGAGAGGGAATTAGGACAGGCAAGGTCCAGTAGCTACATCAAAGGAAATGGGGATGCTGAGGCCGGAGTCGGTGCTGCCACCTTTCGGCCACGTAAATAAGTACGACATGGTGAGAGAAAACTGCAGACTCCCACAGCTCCCGCAGCATCTCAAGTCAGCAGCAAGGCTTCAGGTCTACGTCCTGTGTGAAAAATTCAGCAAGATGTGAGAGGTGAGATTTTGACCGAATAGGCAGAAGACATGTGTCCACTTCCTCTGCACAAACAATGTTATGACAGATGTCACTGAGCCCAAGGAGAGGATGTGGTTGGTAGTTTCAGTTCAGATACAGAAATATATGAGGTATAATTCTAAACATGTCATCCTCTCTGTATTTCAATAAAGAAACAGGACCCATATAATAACATGAAACCCCATGCCCAGATGGCTGGGTAGCTTCCTAAGAGTTCATACAGATTCATGGCACCTTAGTTTGCTGAAGGCACCTTGAAGGGCACAAGGTCCATCCACCCCCTTTCATCTGTGGCAGAGCCGTCAGACTCACTGATCACAAGGGGATCCTGAAGCAGATTAAAATATAATTAAGAAATGTCTAACAAAGCAAATAAAAATGCAGCACAACATAATGTTAAATTGTGGTTTTCTAAGTCAATATAGGACAGAGATCCCTTTCTGTTTATAGAAGAAAACCTAGACCTTAACAAGTAAAATGACTTGCCCAAAGTCACACATTAATAAAGTTAATGCTGGAGCCAGGTCTTGAAGCTAGGGTTGTGTGTATGTACTACGCCATCATACTAGGACGTTTCTTCTTCATTTTCTATATAGATACTCTTTTTTTTCTCTGATCCTATTATAGCTGTTTTCTGGGGTCTTTTTCCTTCTCCTTAACTTCAACTCCTTCCATCCTTTTTTCCTCCCTTGCCACTGATTCTATTTGAAATCTCATTTCCCAGAGTTCATCTTTAGCTATTCCTCCTCCCCCAAGAGTAGCTTTGTGCCTCTGATCCCTCCCATGATATTAAGAATCTTTTCTCCATTTAGCATCTTGACAGAAAACAACCCCTGAATAAAATACACATGTAAATTTTGCCTTGCCCATTAATAGCCATATTTTTTAAACAACCTTCCATGCTCAGGAGTCAAGCCCATACTGACTGATGGTGACAAATGACAGCACCCTATAATACTTATGCACAGCCTGTACTTATGCACAGGCCCCATATGAGGATATTATTTTAACAAAGTCAACGTGACCATCACCTAACAGAACAAATTAAGAAGCAATATTCCTAACACTAACCTACTTTTTGCATCTTTTCAAATGTCAAAAGAAACAAGTGGCTCAACCAATTTAAATAAATTCATAACCAACTTAATTAAAGTCATTTCAGTCAGTCAACAAGTGTTCCACTTACTGGGTTGGGTGCCAGGCAAAATGCTAGGCACTGCAGATGCAAAGGAAAGCAAAAAAAAAAAAAAATCAGTCCCTGCTTTTAAGAAATTCCTAACAGGGGGGTCAACAAGTAAATAAATACGTATATATGAGGAGGAGATGAAAGGAAATAACATTAACATCGGGGACCCGGGAAGGGGGCAAAGTATCAACCTGTTTGTTTAAAGTCCTATTATGGACAATGTACTGCTCAAAAAGCTAAGGGGTGCAAAATCAGAAATGAAACCATCCCTGTCTTCAGGGAGCTTGCTGGTAGCAAGAGGGAGAGATCAGAGACACAGAAAAATAAATAGAAATTATATAAAGTAATACAAACATAAATAATACCAAGTTCAAAAATACAAAATAATACAATTTCAAGAGGAAAAATTGGTAATACCTAGGAAGATTGGGAAAAACTTTTTATATTTAGGAGGTAATAGTGCTTTGAAGGAAGCCAGGGGTCCTAAATGGGGGAGAAGGGAGGAGGAATGCCATAAAACTTATAATTAGGGTCAATTTTCCTTCTAAGAGTTGAGAAATATGAAATCAGAAGTAATAACTTTGTTTATTACCTTTCACCATCAGCTTTCTTAGCTTCCAGGTCTCTATTTTTCACTGTGGAAATTTTTGCAGGAGACTAAAAAAAAAAAAATGACTCACCTTGTCCATGGCCCTGGGGGGAATACAAAGAAGAGGAAAAAATGGGGGGGGGAAAGAGCCCTAAGAGGTCCAGGAAAAAAGTGTCTTAGACCCTGCTCCAGGGCTTTAGCCAACATTCCAATCCCGTCTCCCCAGATCAAATCTATCTAAAGCAACCAAATCAAATAAAGCAGAATTGAAATTAAAATAAATAAAACTCCTCTTTTTCCAGTAAGTTAACTCATACCAACTTTGGTAGAGGCCAGGGACAGACCCACTAATCTGCAGATACACACGGATGAATATAACAATTTGCTCTCTGACCAAGGCCTTGAATTTAAATCTTGTTTTTTAAAAGTGAAAGGATGTGTCAACCCAGGAGATTTCATTCTTAAATGAATAAGCTATTCAACCTGAGGTATTATCTTTAAGCAACCTACATAATATGTAAAGAAGGGTAAAGAGGTAGACAAGGAGGTCAAAACCAGAAAGAACAGAGACAAACATAATTCATCTCAGCCCTTTTAGTTGCAGCAAACAACTGGAAACAAAAAGAGCATCTGTAGATAAGGGAGTGGCTGAACAAGCTGTGCTATATGAATATCACGAAATACTGTTGTGCAGTAAGGCATGATGAACCAGAGGAATTCAGAGAAATGAGGGAAGATCTGTGTGATCTGATGCAGAATAAAATCAACAAAACCAGAACAGTATCAATAATGACTACAGTGATATAAATGAAAAGGTCAGTGGAAGGAAGCCAGACTCTTGAGTAATTAAATGGTCCTCAAAAACAGACAGTGAAATATATTTTCTCCTTGGCTTAGGAGGTAGGGGAGTGAGGGGGGGAGGGGAAGATTGGGATGTGGAGAGATAGCTATAGAAACAGAAATGTTGCATATAATTTCAGACACTAACGTTTTATTTTGTTCTGTTTTGGCTTGTATTTTTGCGTATGTGTCTGTATGATTTTTGTCTTCTTTTGCTTTTTGGTTTTGGTTTTGGTTTTTGGAACATACACAAATCACCTAACATTAAAGCATCCACATAGTAGACACCAAGAAGCAGTTTCCAAGAGAAGTCATTCTGTGCTGACCTACTACATCACTGAGAACAGTCTCTTTTCAGTGGCTCCTAGCTGAAACTATCTGGATCTTTACATGTACCTGACTGAGGTATACATCTATCCCTCCAAAAGTGTCCATGGGTGTTCTACATCACGGGCACCATGAAGTAAGCTACATGGGAGAAGAATTACCTTCCCTCTTCCCTTAAGCCCTGAAGCCCTGAGAAATGGGGGCTTGGACTTTCAGTCATGTTTCATTTTTCTTTTTGCTTCTAGTTGCTTGCAGGGAGTGGAGTTCACCTGACACAGGAGATCCAGCCATGGTGACCTTGGAGCCCAGGATTCTAGCCAGCTGAGCAGTGAAGCAGAGACAAGCCAAGTGAGGCTTTGGACAGGGAACGTGGTGGGACTAATACTATCAAAAGATAAATCTAATTCTTGAACCTAATCTACCTCCCCTCTCCAGGGACAAGGTGAGGGAGTATACCCTTAGGCTGGGGAAGGAGAAAATGTTTATATTTGTTCTAATTACATTTTTGATGTAAATATTCCATTGTAAAAACTAATCTGACTATAAGTAGTTCAATGGAACTGGAGTGTTTGGATCCTTCTTAAAATTGATAACACAATCAGTGGGTGGGTTTGAGCCAATAACAGAGGCAAGGCACCCCCTCTCTCAACTTCCTTAGGGTATTGGAGAACCCTAGAGAAAAGGGATAAAATGGGACATATGAGGTCCTGAGGCATTTGGAGCCAAAATAATCACTGTTTCCTACGGAAAGGTTCCATTCTGGGGAGTAAAAGGGAGAAAGTATATTCAGAAATAATTATAATGTATAAACCTAATTGATCAGTATACGTAGTTTAAAAAAAGAAAAAAAATAGCTAAACACATCATTTTAATGCTAGGCAATCTTTCTGCTTTTTATTTCTTTATACAGAATGATTCCCTAGTCAAAAGGATTAAGTATGCATTTAAAGACCCCTAAAGTATCCACTGACCTATCAATGTCACTGACTGGTCATAAGTTTGATTCGTAAATAACCATATAGCTGAAAGATCGTAATAGCATGCATATTGTGTCCATTTGCCATTTCCTTAAGGTTTAAAGCGATCACAGGCAAGCCTTACTCCTCTCCTGACATATTTATTCTACTGCTTCAGATTCAAAACATTCTAACGGGCGAACAGAAAATACAGCAAATGTAGCCCACTTGTCTATAGTATTTACATGCTTTACATACTTTAAAAAATATGTGGCTTATTAATGACTGATTTTTCAACCTCCTCAATAAGCTTTTTTTTTATTAACATGACACTCCTTAACTTACAAGTGTCAGACAATCCCAGACTCGGCATGGATCCTTTATGATATTTAATATAAGAGATAGTACAGTATTTATATCCCTCACAATAAGAGAATGGATTGTTTTAAGGTTATACAGTCCAGATGTGATAAAAAAAAAAGAACCTTACAAAATGATAAATATTTTCATTAAAAAACTTTAAAAATAAAAGTTCAAAGATATGTTCTCCTCTCTTATATCTTGTCAAAACATGACTTAGGACCCAAAACTAATCTACTTTCAATTTTATTCCATATTTCAGTGCTGTCATAGTACTCAGCAGAGAGTATTGGAATACGATCATTTTTTATTTTGTTGATGTTACCGACAGCTTTATTTCACAAAGCAATCTTATACCATGTCTACCAGTGGCAGGTCACGGAGGTCAAACAGTCTATCCTTACAGGTAGAGAGCTTATTAAATGGCACGTCTATTAAACCCAATGGACAACATAAAGAAACATTTCAGCAAAATACTTTTAACATAGTTCAATGAAGATATGACTCGAAAGGGTAGTAAATAATTTCAACTGATACCAATAAGGAATTTGTTATATTTTTACTAGCATCTTCAAAATTATACTGCAAAGAAAATGGTTAGAATGGTTTAAAAAATATATCAGGAAGCTTTTGCAGAGATCAGTTCTGAGTTTATAAACCTTCAGCTTAAGGGGAACAGTCATTGGCTAGTACCACAAAGAAATTCTATTTTAATCATGTTAAAATGCTCACAAATATATAATCATCATAAATTACGTTTCCTACCTTAGGAATGTAAGTCTAATGTTAGAGAAAAATGAAAAGAAAAAAACTTTTAAAATCTATCTAGCTAAAACATTTTCCTTGTTTCATGATTTTGGAAAATAATGCATTTCTAACCATTTCCTTTGTGCTAACATTAAGGATTAAAAATTCACTTTATAAAGGAAAAAACTACTAGAAAAATTGTATATGTATATATATATATATATTCATACTATTTAAGATTTGATCTCAAAATCTGAATGTGTTTACTGGGTCTAAAGAAAATATTTATTAACACATGATTGTGATTTTATCTTCTTTACTGGCATCATCTGCTAACTCCTCTATTACCTAGAATCAAATTTATCACCCATTGAATCTCAGTGTTTCCATATTTGTTTGTTTAACCATATTTACAAAATGAAGCAAGAGGGACCATTAGAGATGGGGAAGCCATATGCTCAAAGACAACATGAATTTCTTATCTTTATACAAAAAAATTGGCTTTGCAACCCAAATAATAGCATTTGTAATTGACTGTCTAATAGACACACATCTCTACTTTTCCTCTTTAACCTTATTATTTGGTACCTAGTGTTAGTGGTCTTTTTTTTCCAGGTAGATAAACCACTTGATTTGATGCTATCAGTAGATGCTCCTAGTAGGATAATTAATAAGATACAGAAACATAAAACATGTGTTGTTAAACTTTACAATTACCTTCCCTCACAAGCTTCTCTCCAAATGCACTGTCCTTGCTTTAACACACAGTAAATCATCTACCTAAATGTATTTGCACCCAATCATTTTTTAAAGTCACAATCTTTGTAGTGTCAACTTGTCAAGGGTCAAAGGGAAGAACAGGCAAGATTCCCAAATCAATCTGCTTGTAGAAACTGTCTCATTTCATTTCAAATTACCTGCTGTGGGTGAAGCAGGCTATGGACAAACTGCCTTCCTCCATAAACCATGACAGCCCAGGTCGAACTTCTGTGATCATTCATAAGGGACAAGTCTTGCTGGGTCTGTCATTAACTACTTTTAAACTGCTGTGCAGGGTTAAGTGATCTTGCAGGGCAGCCACAGATATAAATACTGTTTGGACAGTTTAATGTCAAGAGACAACTCCTCTGGGATTAAAACTGTGTAACCCAATAGGACAGTTGTCGATAGAAGGATTAAGGTACTTTGGTACTGTTACTTACTAAGAGTCATGCCTTTACATATGTGTTGTATAAGTTACTCTGAAAGAAGATGCAGAATGGAGTGTGCATGACCATATATCATCATCCAGTCTCTAAACAAGATTCTGAGAAAGTTAAAAATAACCCAAGGCTTTCACATAGTTCTGCCTCCCAACTGCAAGGTGTTTGCTCTCTGATAGTTTACTTTTGTCCTTAGGAAGCAGACCAGCAAATGAGAGAATACTGATGCTCTAAGTGAATCTGGTCCAAACATCTTGCATCAGAGCTCCCAGGACTTCAAACTACTGGGAAAGTGGTGGTCAATGGCAATATTTGGAGACAATGCAGCGTTCAAAGTCAAATATGAATCTTGCACTGATTTTTGCACAACTCTGAAGGCTACAATAACTTTTCAGAAACAAAACCTGAACTGTTATATTTTGCTTCAATGAGAATACACACGCACGCACACGTGCACACACACACACACACACCTCAATATAACAAAATTTTCTGGTCGCATTCAATCTCCTTTCTTTACTATTTCTCTGTAGTTTACACAAACACTATAATGATGCCCCATGAAATTTGTTTGTCTTATATAATAGCTATAACATGGAATAGGTAAACTTTGTTGAACATATACTGGTTGTGTTTAAAGAAACAAAATGCAAGTGGAGTAACATTCACTCAGTGATAAACCAAGTATATTAATTAGAAACAGTTGGGGTAAGTATAGTAGCATCCCTATGAAAGGAAGAGAGATGATAGAGAGGATGGGGCAGCAAGGCACTATTAATTCAACTAAATGCTTTATGGAATTTTGTTACAAAGATACTGTTTCATAAAATACAGCATTTTCTTTAAATAATTATTTCAGCTAAATCCTAAATTTATAAAAGGTACATTGGGGGAGATTTGAAAATATTTAACCCTCACATAGTACCTTAAGTTTTCCAAAGGCTTTCCTCTCTATGTGAGGTAAATAGTACAAGCATTATCATTCCCATTTTGTATAGAAGGACATTGAGGCTATGAATGATAGATATGCGACTTGCTTAAGGTCTTACAGTCAGTAATGGGTCAGAGCTGGGATCAGACCCAAAAGTCTTGAATAAGAGCCCTCAGGACTTTTTCCAGGACCTCAGCCCAGTGTCAATTAATAGAGTATTAATGACTCACTGGGCTTTGTTCCCTGGGGAAAAATGACTGTGAGCAATGAAAATCAAAACTGTATAATCCTAATGCAGAAACCAAGGAGCAAAACCAAAAGACTCAGGCTCTGGTCCCCATTGCTCTGCTGCTAATAACTATTTGATCTTAGATGAGTTCCTGAAAAAATTCTGGACCTCATCTGCAAGACATAGACAGGTTTGGACCAAATGCTCTCTGGGAGGAGAGGAAGTATGATGATTACTTCAGGAGAGCCAAAGAAAGAAGATTGTTCCAAAAGACATTTCAGAGAAACATAAAGATTTAGACCAGGTGGATTCAAAAGACCTGGGTAAGAGTATGACTGCTAGCAAGAACTGAAGTCCTGAGAGGTCCTTAAACCCTGAAACTCAAGACTGCTTAGCAGCTGAGCAAGAGCTGAGAGGGACCAAAACAAGGAAAAGGCTGACGGCTCCCAGGAGCTCCGTGACACAGAAGACCCTTTGTTCGTAGCTTTCTTTTTGCTCTTTGTTCTATTTGGAATCAAGTAGCGTATTTATATTTAAAAGAGAATGCATTAATTTTGCTTTGTTATAAATAAATCATTCTCTATATAAACAGCAGTGACTACCGAATTCTCTAATCTCTGGAAAACTTAATTTACCATTCCCTAAATCATTTTGCCTGCCACACTACCCCCAAGAGGCACCTCAGCTAAGTTGTCCTTATGTTTTGACCCCCGAGATGCCACTGTTGAGGCAGTTAGGGGGTGCGGTGGATTGCACTGTATATTAGACTGGAAATCAGGAAGAATCAAGTTCAAATACTACCTCAGATACTTCTTACCTGTATGACGCCGAGCAAGTCCCTTAATATCTCTAAGCCTCAATTTCTTTCTCTGTATATAATGATAATAGCACCTACCCCTCCCCAGAATTGTTGCAAAGACCAAATGAAATAACATACACATAGCACTTTGTAAAACATAGAGTTTACATAAATACAAACTAACTGCTGTTGCCAATGATGATGATGATGATGATGATGTAACAAGGAGATACAAGAGAAAGGTCTAATAAACAACAGGATACATATAGCAGTAACTTCTGTGGTAGCAAAAAATTAGAAACAAAGTCAGTGCCAATACATCAGGGAGCAGCTGAACAAACCGTGGCATGGGAATGTAGTGGAGAATAGACTTAAAAGTTGGAAGGGCCCCCCCCACACACACACACACCACATCTAGTATAATCTCATTTTACATAGAGATGAGGAAATGGATTTCAAGAGGGGAAGTGAATCAACAATGGTCATACAACTAGTGTCAGAAATAGGAATTAAACCCTGTCCTTCCTGACTCTATGGAATACAACTGCATATAAGGAGCATGAATACGAAGAATTCACAGATATAGGGGAAGACCTGTGAAGAGATAGAATGAAGAGAGAAGCAGGAAAACCATCTACTGAATGAGTGCAGCGATGTCAATAGGATTGACAAAATAGCAAACTAAATGCTATTGCTGTGTGATGACAAGGAATGCCCAAAGTCAGCTCCCACTGCACCTTCCTTCCTCCTGTGGAGGTGCAGAAAATCACAAGTACTATCAGATATAGTCACGGTGTCCGTTGGTTTTGCAGACTTGCCTCTTTTTTTCCCTCTTTTTAATCTAATCTTTGTTATAAGTCATGACCTTTTGGGGAGGGGAAGGAAGAGAGATATATATTATGAAATAAATGTGATGTAATAACAAAAGGCATAAAATAAGATGAAATAAGACAGAACAAAGTAAAAAGAGGAACTTGAAATTATCTGGTGAGGACAACTAGTAAAGACATCCTCTGGAGAACAAGATCCACCTGTTTACGACACGGCCTACGTAACAGATGGGGGCAGCTAGATAGTGCCGTATTAGGGCTGGAGTTCAGGAAGACTCATCTTCCTGAATTCAAATCTTGCCTCAGACACTTCCTAGCTGTGTGACCCTGGGCAAGTCACTTAGGCCTGGTTTACATCAGTTTTCTCCTCTGTAAAATGAGCTGGAGAAGGGATTGGCAAACCACTCCGGTATCTTTGCCAAGAAAATTTCAACTGGGGTGATAAAGAGTTGGAAATGACTAAAAATTATTGAACAAAAAAAAAGACAGCAAATATTACAAGCATAAATATCAGTGCATTTTCCAACTCTGTTGTCTGGCTTTCTATTAACTGGAACTTTCTATTTACCAGTATCTTTGCACATTAACAACATACAAATAATCAATGTACATGATGATCCTGAACCAGTCCAAAATATTAAAGTCTTCTTAACCATCAAATAAAAATTAAATTATGCCAACATAATTGAATCCAGTCTATTTCTTTGGAAATTGTTGCCCCATGATATGGTATCTTCGGTAGCTAGCCCTACGGGTAGCCTGTTTTGTAATCCTTTTTGGTAAATAATTTCCCCAAAATATGATGTGAAACAAGTACATCAGTAT
Organism: Pseudocheirus occidentalis; assembly: GCA_028646575.1. Lineage (NCBI taxonomy): Eukaryota > Metazoa > Chordata > Mammalia > Diprotodontia > Pseudocheiridae > Pseudocheirus > Pseudocheirus occidentalis. The sequence continues at coordinate 82,402,956 of CM053593.1, read as the reverse complement.
TCACATTAAATACCAATTCTACATGATCACCTTTCACCATGTCTAATTTTTTAAGTACAAAGACTTTAGATAGTGTGATAGCTGTTATTTAATAGATACCAAACTTATCCCACTTCAGATATGCATTAGCCATGTGACCCAGGGTAAATTTATTTCCTTCATTCCTCAATTCCCTTATCTATAAAATGGAAGTAATAATAGCATTCACTTCACAGAGTTCTTGTGAGGATCAAAGAAAATAATTTATGTAAACCGCTTTGCAAACCTTAAAGCACAATATAAATGTTAGCTATTATAGGACAGGGATCCACTAGACTTGGGGGGGAAAAGAAGGTTTGATGGTTCACTTGTTTTTCCCCCCAGAATACAACACTGTCATTGCTTAAAACATTTCTACAACATCTCTTTTGTAGCTGACTCTAGAGGCAGTTATGACTCAATCAGGGGAAAAAACTCATCACCTTTATGGACACACCTCATATTGGGCACAAAATATTATTCAGCTGACAATATTCACCATTTCTAACCTGAAGTGATTTTAATTGTTTCTAAAATCAGATTCACCTTTAAAAGACAAACGCTTAGTATCATGAGGCCATTCAGTGCCTAAGGCCAGAAAGGCAATATCAAAGAGCATTTCCAAATATTTGGGGCAATGGCAGTGGGTTAGATTGAACATATAACCTCCCAAGCTGACAACTGCAAAAAGAACAACACTTGCTTAAATCCTGGTGTATTTGTTTTAAGATTAGTCATATTATTTTATGGTATGGCTTCTTTTATTTTGACTATACCCTCTGCCAAATGTTTGAGGTTTGTCCTTTATGAAAGAATAATGATCAATTTCCAACTATGAATTTATGTTCAGATAATTAATTTCTCAAACTATTTACTATGGATTTAAAACCACAATAGTTGCTCAATAAATACTTGTTGGTTGATTGATTTTAGTCTTTCTATTTAGCTTTAATACAGATGGAGAAAATAAATGGAAATTTGTTTAATATTAGATTATTAGACAATGAATTTGTCTGTGATAAATGTACTTCTTTACCAGAGAAAATAAACATGCAAGGAACTATTATTCTATCAAAATCATAATAACTAGCCATCTAAACAATATTTTAAACCATCCATTTTGTTTTATAAAATGATTTTTAATCTGAATAAGAATAGGCTGCAAAATGACCATCATAAATTCAAAACTAATCAAAATAACAGTACTTGTGCCATCAAAAATACTCCAAGTTTATTAGATTTATAATGACATTAAAATAAATCACATTTTAACTTTTGGCTATGCCTATAAGTAAGTCCTGTACAGTAAATGAATGTTCATTCTATGTCATATTGTCAATATTATTTTAAATGCTTTTTGTAAAAATCACTGCCTTTTAAATAGAACTTTTTTCTTCCATAAGCTGATTTCATAGCAATAATTTTATACAGTATACTAGATATCATTTTGAAAATCATGTATATGTATGTTTATATACTTAATAACCAATCATTTTAATTCTATTTAGTATTTATATATTTTCAAATTTATATTTATCAATATGGCATTCCTAGAAATAGAGCACAGGATAATGTGACTTAAATTTAAAATGGAAGCAAATATCTTTAATCACAGAACCTCCAAGGTAGAAGGAGCCTCAAAGATTATCTGGTATAATATGTACATGAATAGGAATCTTCTCCATAATTGAAGCTGTACTTTAATCCCCCATAAGGGAACCTACTAGTTCCCATTCTGCTTTTGCAGAATTCTCATTGTTGGGAAGATTTTCCTTCCATTAAGCTGAAATAAACTTGGCTCTCTGCTAGTTCCACTCACCCCTCTTAGTTCTACACTTTGGAGCCAAAGAGAACAAGTTGACAAGGAGAGATACTGCCATCTCTGGTACTGAGGTCCCAATGATGGGGTAGTCCAATGAGAAGGTAGAAGGCAGGAATGGAGGAAGGGAGCAAGAAAAGGAAAGGAGGAAGAGAGGGAAGGAGGGAAAAAGAAAAGAGAGTGAGAGGAGGGAGGAAAAAAGGAAGGGGGAGAAAGGGAAATAAGCATTTTGTAAAATATCTAATGTGTGTCAGGCATTGCTTTAAGTGCTAAGAAATATTAATAATCGCAATCGATAAATCAATGGAAAGAACAAGTTATACTTTGACAAGTCACAACCTCCTTGGACCAGTTACCTCATCTGGCACTGGACTACATGGCCTCTGAGGTCCCTTCCAACACTAGAGCTGTGGTGTTCTGATTTTAGAAATCTAATCACTCTTCCATGTGATAGTTCTTCAAAAATATCAAGATAATTTATGACCCATTCCCTCGTTCACACTCACATCTTCTCTAGACATAGACTATGGCATAGGATTGAATACAGGACTTAGTGGCATTTCCAAAAGTTAAAAGGGGATTATTTTAATATCATTACAAATCTAACACACTTGGAATATTTTCAATGACAACATTATTGTTATTAGTTCTGATTTGTGACATTATTTTTCAGTTGCTAATTTGATTCTAATTAAAAATAACTTTTTAAAACAAAATGGATGACTTAAATTATCCAATCAACCAATAAACATTTATTGAGTACCTATTATGTGCCAGGCACTCGTTAAGCACTGAGATGCAAACAGAGGCGAAAGATAAAGTTCCTTCCCTGCAGGAACTCACAACACTTTTAGATATACTTCCAGTTCATATACCACAATAAACAGTTTGTTTAAAAATATATATTTCCAAATATCCCCAGTTCCTTTAGTTGATGTTACTTTGGTGACCTATTTCCCCTACTTTATTGTTGTTCAATTGTTTCAGTTGGGTCCAACTCTTCGTGACCCCTTTGGAGGTTTTCTTGGCAAACACACTGGAGTGGTTTGCTATTTCCTTTCCAGCTCATTTTACAGATGAGGAAACTGAGGCAAACACGGGTAAGTGACTTGCCCAGGGTCACACAGCAATTAAATATCTGAGGCCTGGCTAGGTCCTCTATCCACTGCACCACCCAGCTGCCCATATATGTGCAAACTAAAAAGCTTTGGACTGCATGACGTACAAGGTATCTTCCAGCTCTAACAATCTATGACCCCTCCATAGTTACCTGATGAGGTCTTAGGCTTTCCTGTGCCATTTCTGTACACTTAGGTACCTACTGAAGATAAGACCTTACCTAAAGTTGATGACAGCAAAACTTTTCCTCTTCTCAGGAACTTAAATGACTTATCCAAGGTTATACAGTTATTGTTCTTTGATTCCAGAATCAATGCTCCTCCCCCATTGTACCACACTGCAGCATCAGTGAAGCCTCACTGCCCATGAACATGCTCCTCTTCTTGTTCTGCTTGGTTCCAGGAGCAGCACATGAATCTTCCAAGCTTCCAAGGATTGTGAGCCCCTTGAGGGCAGGGACTGTCTTTTGATCTTTTTGTATCCCCAGCACATAGAATAGTGCCTAACACATAGTAGGTGGCTAATAAATGTTTATTGACTGATTTGAACTTAGGTCCTCTGACTTTATATTCAAGGGTCTTTTTACTGTACCATACTGCCTCATCATTGAGACCTCAATGAGAGAGAAAATATTTCCCTTCTTGCAGCAAGATTCTTGGGTCTTGAAACTGTGCTTCTTTGTTAGAAATAACATGAGACAGAGACATTCAAATATATAACTATGATTTTGACTAAGTTAATGTCTTTATTTTCCAAAACACCTAAATAATATCAAGTATAAGCAGTAAAAGGAATCAAAAAATGCTTGTTTCTGTTACTACGGAAGATGTAGGGAACTAGTCGTTCTCTCTTGTTCTCTTATGAATGTAGGCAGGGAAGAATGACTTGCCTGTCTTGAACAGAAACTTTCATACAAGAAGAGGGTTACATATGAAATCTGATCAACACAATGGTCAACCACAATCCTAGAGGACTCATGATGAATCATGGTGCCTACATCCTGCAGCTGAGATGATGAACTCAAGAAGGAATACTGACACTTTTTTTTTGGACATAACCAATGAGGAAATGTGATTTTGCTTAATTATTCATCTTTGCACACACACACAAAAAAATGTTTATCCTTTCTCATTGGAGGAGGACAGGGTAGAGGGATAAAAGGCAAATTCATCCACTGAAAAAAATTTCACTAAATAAACCTCTCATATAAGAAAGGAAATTAGGAAAAGAGTAGGCTGACTCAGATACTAAAATGTTGTGAGGTATAGAGCCTACTTGTTCACATGAAAACCTTTCTGGTATCTCAGCCAAGATCACCTAAGAAGCTAACTTGAATTGCAGTCTGCCCTGAGGATTATTTGCTATGAATGGAATTCTCTTTCAAACTGATAATTTTTTTTTATGATTAGGGAAATACCCATCAGCAATTCCATAGATATGTTATTTACAAAAAAGCAGAAAAAGCAATAAATATAATTTTAAATGACAAATTGCAACTATCCAGGGATTAATCTTGTACCAAGAAAACATGGAATTTGAATAGAACTGCCAAACCTTTTTTTAAGCGTTAAATAATTGGGAAAATATTCATTGTTCATGGTCGGGTCTTGATAATTTAAAAGAAAACAGTGCTACCCAAATTAATCTACAAATTTAATATTATACCAAGAAAAATATCAATAAGATAATTTATACAATTAGACAAATGATGTAGCTGAGTTCAGTGAGCCTCCAGAAGATAAACTTATATCCTAGCACTTATTCAAGTACAAAAGGCAATTATATTATCAACTTGAATAATAGTTTACCAAACATTAAAAAAATAAAAGAATGAGAAATGGTCAAAAGATATGAATACAGCTCTGAAAAGAAAAAATTGCAAACTGTTAGTAACCATAGGAAAGATACTCCAGATCAGTGGTGCTCAACCTTCCTAATACCATGACCCTTTAATACTCCTAAGTGGGCATATCTGTATGTGGTCAAACCTGCCTGGAGACAGAGGAGTAGTGTCTCAGTTCCTAAGACCACTGGAAATAAGTGTTTTTCAATGGTCTTAGGCGACCCCTGTGGCCCCTGTGAAAGGGTCATTTGACCCCCAAAGAGGTCCGCGAGCCACAGGTTGAGAATCACTCTCCAGATCATTAAAATAAGAAAAATATAAATTAACACAATTTTTATATTTTACCTCACACTCAGCAAATTATCAAAGATAACAAATGATAGAAATAGCTGATTTTGGAGGGACTATGTATGGAGAGATAAACACATTAATGTACTGTTGATGGAGCTTAGTGCACTGGTATAAACATTCTGGTAAGCAATTTAGCAATATGCAAATAAAATTACTAAACTATCCATAACCATGACCTAGAGATTCCACTAATACTAAATAAATATTTCATATTTTGTATTTTTTTTAGTATTTTTAGTATTTAGTATTTAGAATATTTAGTATTTGCTAGGAATCTACCCTAAGGAATTCTAGGACAAAAAGAAAGGTTCTCCATACACCAAAACATTTATAGCAATAAAGTAGATGCCTGATATTTGGGAATGGATGATCAAATTCTGGAATATTGATGAGATGAACTATTACTGTGTGATAAGAAATGACAGATGTGATGAATACAGAGAAGCATGGAAAGATTCACATGAACTAAAGTGAAATAAGCACAGTCAGGAAAACAATATACATGACTACAATAATACAAATGGAAAGAACAGCCACGACAAAACAATTAAAACTGAATGCTGAGAAATTACAAAGAAAAGGTTTGGCCTCAAAGAAGAAATACGAAGATGCCTCCCCCTCTCCTTTCAGAAGTTGGCGTCTACAGAGGTAAATAATGTATATAAATTTTTTCGGTGTATTGATAGGATTTACTGCAAAGTTGTTGGGGGTTTTTCCTTTTCTTTTCTTCCCCTAAAAAAAAAATCAACTTTGTTATAATGCATAATTCTTTAAAAAAAAAAAAAGCAGTAAATGATACTAAGAGAAACCTAGAGAATATATAAACAAAGATCTAGTACCCAGTATTTATATAGTGTTATGGTTTACAAAGTGCTTTATATATGCTAGCTCATGTAATCCTCACAAAAAACCCTGGGAAGTAGCTGCTATTTTTATCCCCAACTTACAAATTTGGAAACTGAGGCTAGAAAAGTTTAAGCAACTTATCCCATAATCACAAAGTTACTCGGTATCTGAGGTGGAATTTGAAGCCCCCTCCCTTTCCTGACTCCAACTCCAACACTCTATCCGCTACACCACCTACCTGGCTATCAGTAAAAACCTTTTTTTTTTTTAAATAATAGAAGAACAAAAACAGGATAGGAACTTCTTCCAGGACCATTTTTATCTGAATGTTATCAAATGTGGGATGAGAAGAATGAGAACATTAATAATAACTTCCTTATGCTATAGCAAATGTCTGCAAAGTAGTTTACATACATTATCTCACTTAAACCTCAGGACTTCCCTGTGAAGTGCCATAACTATTGTCATTTCCATTTTAGAGCTGATTAAACTCATCTTTGAAATGTTTTAAGCGACTTACCCAGAGTCTGATAAGCCTCCAAGATAGAATTAGAAACTGCTTCACCCAATGACGGGTCCAGCATTCTTTACACAAAAATGCTATCCCCCTCACATGCCATGACATCTGGGATGTTCAAAAGAACCACATGATGGAGGGTGGAGCCAAGATGGCGGCATAGAAGCAGCAAAGGGCCACAACTCCCACACAAACACGCTAAAAAACTCATAAAATGGGAGGATAAACAGATTTTCAAGCTCCAAAACTCTCCACAAGACAGAAAGCACTACAGGCAGCGCAGCAGGCAGGGCTCTTCGCAGCAGTCTGGGACCCACAGCTGAAACCCTGGCCGGCTCAGGCCCTGGG
>CM053593.1:82316479-82395595 GCA_028646575.1 Pseudocheirus occidentalis | reverse complement strand
GTGTTATTTTCTTCAGTGAGGTTGTTGACTCTCTTTTCATGATTTTCTTGCATCATTCTCATTTCTCTTCCTAATTTTTCTCCCACTTCTCTTATTTGGTTTTCAAAATCCTTCTTAAGCTGATCTATGGCTTGTAGGCTGTCTACAAGTTTCTTGGAAGCTTTTGGTGTGGGAGTTGTGACTGTGTTGTCTTCCTCCAATTCCATGTTTTGATCCTTTTTGTCACCAAAAAAGGATTCTAGAGTTGGATTGCTGTTCTTTCTTTGCTTCTTTTGCTTGCTTTTGTTGCCAGTGAATTACTTTTTTTTTTTTTTTAGCTCTGTGGAACTCTGCTTCCAGAGGAGAAAGCTCTGTGCCAAATTGCTGGGGTTTTCACAGGTGCCAGAGGTATTAGGAGGTTGCTGCAGCCCCCATCTGTTTTGGCTCACTGAAAACACACCCCAGGACCACCACCCAAGACCACAGTCTGGATCCAGGCCGCTTAACACAAGAGCACTTAGCCTTTGAGCAATTGCTTGGCCCCCCTGCAGTCTACAGTTCGGGAGCTCTGAAGCAGCCAGGTGGATACAGCTGCAGGGCCACTGCTTTTGCTGCTTCCTTGCCCTGGAGGCAGTTTGGCCTGACTGCTTTTCTCTCTTAAATTTAGCTGAGTTCCACTGACCTTTCACTTAGTCTTTATTTCTTCTGGCTTGATAAATCTGGAAACTGCCACAGCTGCTGCTGATCCACTCTTCTGAAGGCTCCAGCTGCAGCTCATCCTGGCTGCCCCAGGGCTAAGCTGTGGTTTCAGGCTGGGCTGGTTTTGGCTCCCAGTGCTGGGATGAGCCCTTCATGCCTAGCTGCCTTCAGTAGGAGATGTGTTTTCTGTATTTTTGTGTGAGTTTTGGAGCCCTAAAATTTGTGTAGAGTCATATTTCATGGGTATTTGAGGTGGCTATGTGTGAGCTGTGGCGTTTTCCTGCTTCTACGCCGCCATCTTCCAACATTCATTTTGTATAATATTTTGAGTTCCAAATTTCTCCCTTCCTGTCTCCCCTCCTTGCTCTTCAAGACAGCAAGCAATCTGATAAAGGTTATACATGTGCAATCATGTAAAACACATTTCCACATTAATCATGTTGTGAAAGAAGAAAGAGAACAAAGGAAAAAACTCCACAAAATAACAAAGAAAGTGAAAATAGTTTGCTTCCATCTGTGTTCAGACTCCCTCAATTCTTTCTCTGGATGTAGATAGCATTTTCAGACATGAGTCTTTTGGAATTATCTTAGATCATTATATTTTGAGAAGAACTAAGTCATTCATAATTGATCACTGCCCACTGTGGCTGTTACTGTGTACAGTATTCTCCTGGTTCTGCTCACTTAACTCGGTATCAGATCATTTAAGTCTTTCCAGGTTTTTCTGAAAGCATCTTGCTTGTAATTTTTTAAAAAATATTTATTTATTTATTTGTTTTTAGTTTTCAGCATTCACTTGCGTAAGATTTTGAATTTTAAATTTTCTCCTCTTCCCTTCACCCTGCCTCCCCAAGGTTGCCATTTCTTACAGCACAATAGTCTTCCATTACATTCATATACAACAACTTGTTCAGCCATTCCCCAATTGATAGGTATCCCCTGGATTTCCATTTTTTATTTGCCACTACAAAAAGAACTGCTACAAATATTTTTGTACATGTGGGTCCTTTTTTTTTTAAATGATCTCCTTTGGAAATAGACCTATTGTGGTATTGCTGGATCAAAGGGTTTGCACAGGTTTATGGCCTTTTTACATAGTTCCAAATTGCTCTCCAAAGTGGTTGGCTTACTTCACAAGTCAACCAACAAAGCAGTAGTTTCCCAATTTTTCCACATCTTCTCCAAGGTTTAGCACTCCCCTTCTGTCATATTAGCCAATCTGATAGGGGTGAGGTGGTACCTATTAGAGATATTTTTGAAAATAGTAACATGAATTGGCATTAGATTCAGATATATGGGGTGAGTGAAGAGTTGAGATTTCCCTGGGGCTATGAACCTGGATAACTTCGAGAAAGGTGGTGGTAACAGTAATAGGCAAGGTTGTAAGAGGTGAAAATTTGAGGACAAAGATAATGAATTCTTGTTTTGGATATGATTTTCAGTTGCTTACAGGACTTTTACACCCCTACCCATCTAGTCTGAGGTGTCCAAAAAGGTAGCTGGAGATGTATAATTGTAGCACAACAAAGAAGCTAGGGGCTAGATATGGGAATTACCTGCTAAATCAGCATTCATTTAAATTAATTTTTCACTTTGATTTTTCATTATCCAGACAATGCCTTCTAGGTCCCTGTTGTTTTTTTTTTCTTTTCTTATTGCCTTTTGCACATAGTTTGAAATTGCTCTCCAGAATGGTTGAGTCACTTCACAAGTCTATCAACAATGTAGTAGTGTCCCAATTTTTCCATGTCTTCTCCCAGGTTTATTATTCCAGGGCCCCTCAAATTGGTATATTTCGGAAATTCTTCCTGCCAGCAGTTAGCCCTTACCACAGTATCTCTGATTGCTCCAACTCACAAGGTTGCCTCTAAGATAGTATGTTGTCATCTTGGGATCACAGTTTGGTAATATGTACTCAGAAAAAAGAAGGCAGAAGAAGCAGCCATGGGGCCATGCTGTATTCTCAGTCTCTCAAATTTTGTTGTTGTTCAGCATTTTCCAGGCATATCTGACTCTTTATGACCCTATTTTTGGCAAACATTACTTGGCAAAGTTTTGCTGTTTCCTTCTCTTGCTCACTTTACAGATGAAGAAACTGAGGCAAGTTGGGTTAAATGACCTGCCTATAAGTGTCCAAAGCTAGAATCACGGTCAGGAAGATGAATCTTCCTCACTCCAGGCTTGGTGCTCTATCTACTGTACCCCCAGTTGCTCACTGTTCCACCTAGTTCTCCTGAATTTTATCTACCCTCTTCTAGCCCAGAGAAAGCTGCTTCTCACATGGGCCAAGAGTCTAAGGGGGTTATTTCATGATGTCAGAGTGTTTGAGTCTTTCTGAACTGGCTGGGACCGAAGCAGGCAGGACAGTTCTGTGCATTCTCCTTCCAAGTTAGAGCTTTCTTACACTAGTCTTAGAAGAGGATTCAGGTCTGGGGCAATTATAGAGAATATCAGTTTAGTCAAATGATTCTCATGTTTTATTTGGCAAATCAAAGGGGATCCACTCAAGCTTTTGGGATGGAGGGGAGATGTGTTCAAGGTGACAAATTAGGAAAGATTACTCTGGCAAGGGTAGGGTCACTAGAAGAAGGAAGGCAAGTTAGGAGGCTGTTATGATAGTGTTTTTCAAAGTGGGATGTGAGAAATTATTTGTTGAGGTCAAATAGACAAAGAAAGTAATAGGGGGGCAGCTAGGTGGCTCAGTGAATACAACACAAGCCCTGGAGTCAGGAACACCTGAGTTCAAATCCAGCCTCAGGCACTTTACACTTATTAGCAGTTTGACCTTGGGTAAGTCACTTAACCCCAGTTGCCCTGCCTTCACCCCTCCAAAAAGGGAAAAAAACCCAATAATAATAGAACCAAGGAAAGTGGCACATCCAGTCCAGGTTGCTTATGGCAGTTGTCTATGGCAGGGACCCTGGCTAGGGGGTTCTTGCTGCCACTGGAACAAGCTAGTTATGAGTCTGATTTCCCAATGGGGGATGGGAAGGGAGGAGGAATGAGAATGTGGATACTTATTGCTCATAGCTCCCCACCTTGAAAGGGTCTGGGGAGACCTGGGCTGCTCTGCACCCAATTTTTCTGTGAACCTGGGACTGACCTTCAGAATCATATATCCCCTTATTTCTTGGTCATTAAGGAATATGGAAAATTTTCTTTTAAAAATATTAGAATTTATTATTTACTTTTAACATTCCTTTCTTTTTAAATTTTGATTTTCAAATCCCTTGGTCCTCCTCCACTCTCCCCCCCACCCCCCCCACACACATTGAGCAGGCAAGCGATTCAATATCAAGTATACATGTGAAATCATGCAAAACATTTCTATGGAATAAGGAACATTTTCAACAAAAATCTGCATAACTGGTAGATCGAATTGAAAAAAATCAATATCACGATGTAGTAAGTAGAACCTATGATGTACTTCTTTTGTTTGGATCTATGCATCTTTGTGAAATGGCTTTTTTTTTTAGTTATGACCGCCATTAAAACCAAATATCAAACTGAACACAGGGCTTGACTTTTGAATTGCTGTGTCAGAAAGAGTTTAAGATTTTCAAAAATAATCAAGCCTATTCAGTCACGTTACTTTCATTAAAAAAGGTAAATTGTTTTAGAGAGGGCAAAAAAGGTTTTCTATACTGTTAATGTGTAAAATAAAAAAAATTAAAAACATAGTGCTCATTTCATCCTTTAAAAATTTTTTAAATCTTTCAAATCATCATTCAACTGAAACTGATCTCTCCTAAGTAAGCCATTGATTATCATTTAATTGCCAACTAGAACGACCTTTTCTTCACCACTATTCTGTACTTGTCTGCATCCCTTGACACCATTGATCGTCTTCTCCTAGATACTTAGCTATCAGGATTTTCATGACGCTACTTTCTCCTGGTTCTCTTCCCTGTTCTTCACCCATGTTATGCCCTCTAACTTTGGGTGTCCCCCGACAAGGCTCTGTCCCGGGTCCTCCTCACTTTTCTCTTTATATTTGCTTTTGCCTGGTACTCTCATTGTTGAAGTATCATGTCTCTGTAGAATGATGTCAAAATATCCATTCCTAGTCCCTTTCCTGAGTCACAGTCCTGTATTTTGTTGTTATTGTTCAGTTTTATCGGACTCTTTGTGACCCCATTTGGGTTTTTCTTAGCAAAGATACAGGAATGGTTTGCTGCTTTTTTTTCTCCAGCTCATTTTACAGATGGGGAAACTAAAGAAATCAGGGTTAAGTGACTTGCCCAGTGTCACCCAGCTAATAATTGTCTGAGGCCAGATTTGAACCTAGGAAGATGAGGGGTTTTTTGTTTTTTTACCCTAGATCTGCAGTCTATCCACTGAGCTACCCAGCTGCCTTCAGGCATATCATCAACTTCATAGGCATTTTGAACTAGACGTTACTGTAGGCCAACCAAGATGTTAGGCCTCTTCACAGAACATAGAGAAAAGTAGGAAGGAAGGTGACAAATTTAGTCCTAGATAAATTCTATTTGAAGTTTTGGAACATCCTAGTGGAGATTTCTAAGGAAGTTTGTGGGAATGGAGATAGAAATTTGGAAATCCTTTGCATAAAAGTGATCATTGAAGCCTTCGTACCTTTGCCTAAATGTTTTCCCCATGCCTGCAATTCACTCTTAGCTTTTAGAATATATAGCTTCAAAGTGTAGCTCAGTTGATATTTCCCACTGGAAACTTTTCCTGATAGTCTTTGTTAGTTCTCTCTCTGTCTCTCTCAATTATTTTGTTATTACTTTGAATTTACTTATTTAATCTTGCTTGACCTCCTACCTTTGAGAGTCGCTCCAAGAGACTTCCCAAATGATAACATCAGTAACTGCTGAAATACATCGATGCCATCTCCATCTCATGGTTTGTCCTTTGTTCTCGAAGGGCACTATGACATCAGGGAGATGATGACATGATTTACAATCAAATTGGATTTGAGTGAGGGAGGGCTGTGAACCGTCATCAGCTTCACTTTCTCCTCCAGAGCTGTTTTAGTGGTTATTTGAAATCAGAGCTGCATTACAACATGAATATATGCTTATATGTGGAGATGTATCCCTTCCAGCCCTGAATATAAACTCCCTGAAAGGCAGAAAGTTTCATTTTTGTTTTTCTAACCGTAGCATTTTGCACTGTGCCTTGTATATAACTTAATAAATGTTTTTTGTTAAAGTTGAATGATATTACTATAGGAGAGGTACAGAGAGAGAAGAGGGTCTAGGAGAAAAATTGTAGAGAATACTAACTTAGGAGTAAGAGTAACTATCATTTTTTTTCCCAGTAGCAATGTATGGCTGTAAGAGTTGGACTATAAGGAAAGCCAAGCACCACAGAATTGATGCTTTCCAATTGTGGTGCTATGGCAGACTTTTGAGAGTCCCTTGGACAGGAATGAGATCAAGTCAGTCAATACTTAAATAAGCTAATTCAGGCTATTCATTGGAAGTTTAAATACTGAAGCTGAAACCTCAATACTTCGGCCACATAATGAGAAGACAGGACTTATTGGAAAAGAGCTGATTTTGGGAAAGATCAAAGGCAAAAAGGAGAAGGAGATGGCAAAGGATGAGATGGATAGATGGTGTCATGGAAGTGATGAGCATGAACTTGGACCAACTTTGGGAAATAGTGGAGGAGAGAAGGATAGAAGGGATGTGCTCCAATAGTGGAGAACAGAAGGGTGTGCTATGGTCCTCAGGGTCATAAATAGTCGGATGCAAATGAACAACAAAGAATAACCAGCAAATATAACAGAAAGAGTGATCAGAGAGGTAGAAGAAGAAACAGAAGTATACAAGAAAGTATGGTGTCAGGGAAGCCAAAGAAAGGGAGGATATCTCTAAGGAAGAAGTGCCATACTTTGTCAGGTGAGTCAAAGAGGTCCAGGAAGACAAGGGGAGACAAAGAAAATGGCTAAATTGAGGGATGAGAAGATCATTAGGGACCTTTATGGAGGCTATCATGGTTTAGATCTAGAAGGTACTTTAGAAACCATGTCTGGTACTCTCCTATTTCAGAGGAGAAAATGGTGACCTTTTTGAGTGAGAGTTGTTTTAGTTGAACAGTGAGTTCAGAAGCCTGATCATAAAGGGTTGAGGAAATAGTGGAAGTTTTAAAATATGGCACACTAATGAAAATATAGGAGAGCATCTAAATAATTAGAGTGAAACATTTGCAGAGTTCAAGGTTTCATTAGGATCTAGGTTCTGGAAATAAGTGTGATGTAGTTATAGGTTTTGTGGTGGGCCAGGGCTGACGGTTGGGGACCCCTAAGCATGTGACTCAACAATGGTAAGAACAGCAATAATAATGCATAAATATCAAGAATTTATCTTGAATGAACAAATCAGGCCATCCTCAATCAATTTCAGTTAATAAGCTTCCTTTGGCCACTTACATCCTGAAAAATGGTTCTTTTCCCTGGGGGGAGCTGTGTGAGGTGAGGCAGAAAAGATAGGGGCCTGGTATGCTTCACACAAGATTGGAGGGGGTACAAGGAAAACTGTGAAAGTGTTAAATTGCTGTAATAGCCCTGGTATGTATCATTTCCAAGCTAGTTGTCAGCAAACTTTTGACTGGTTTCCAAGGGGGGAGGCTGCCCATTCTACAAACTCCTTTTATTCTCAGCTTGGGAAATTTTTGTAGAAAGGAGGGGGCATCTTATCATTAGCCCACTGCTGAAGGGAATGTTTCTGTAGACCAAGCCCAAACTTGGGGGATCACTAACAGGTGCTGGTGCTTTATTTGTAAAATTTTGCCCTTTTAGACAGCTTTTCTTATCAAGATCATTTCAAACTACATGATTACAAAAGCCTGTGAGAAAGAAAAGCTTTTTATTCTGATAGGTGATAGGAAACTCTAGAAGTATTTTATTTATCCATTATCTATCTATTATCTATCTTTGTATCCATCTAACACTAATGCTTTAATTAACTATTTTTAGTTTTCAACATTCACTTTTATATAAGATTTTGATTTCTAAAACTCCCCCCTCCTCCTTCCTTTCCCACTCCCAAAGACTACAAACAGTCTGATAGAGGCTATATATGTACAATCATATTAAACATGTTTCCACATTAATCATGATCTAACACTAATTATAATGAACATTTATAAATCTAGGTGATGGATAAATAAAACATTTATTAAGTGTTTGTTATGTTCCATGCACTGGGGTAAGTCAGCCTTGACTCTTCTCCTTCTCACCCCCCATACCCAATCACTTGTCAAGTTCTATTATTTCTACTTTTATAACATCTCTCATATGCCACCTTCTCTCCTCTGACATTATAACCACTCAACAACAGGTTCACATCACCTATTGCCCTAGTTTGCTGGTTAGTCGCCCTGACTCAAGCTCCTCGTGGAGCTTACATTCTAATGGGAGAATATAACTCATAAAGTAGAATTAGAGGGATTGGGAAAGGAGAGTGGTGGATTGGCTCATGGAAGCCAGTTAGGAAGTGACACTGGTCTCCTTGATGTTTCTCAAACTAGATAAGCCATCCCTGACTCTGGGCATTTTCATTGGGACTCTCCTTACTCATTTCCATCTTCTAATTTCTCTGGCTTCCTTCAAGTCCCTGCTAAAATCCCATCTTCTTAGAAACCTTTTCTGCTCCCCCTTAAAGTTAGTGTGTACTTTCTTTTGGTTCTATTTCTCTTTTAAAAAAAATTTTTTTTTTAATTAAAATTTTGCTTTTTGGAAGGGGGAGGGCAGGGCAATTGGGGTTAAGTGACTTGCCCAAGGTCACATAGCTAGTAAGTGTTAAGTATCTGAGGTCAGATTTGAACTCGGGTCCTCCTGACTCCAGGGCCACTGCAATATACTCATTGTGCCACCTAACTGCCCCTTGGTTCTCTTTGTACTTTTCTTATTTGTACATGGTTTCCAGGTTGCCTCCCCCTTTAGCCTGTGAGCTCCTTGAAAGCAGGGATTGTCTGTTGCCTTTCTTTGTATCCCTAGTGCTTAATGCAGTGTCTGGCACATAGTAAATGCTTAATACGTGCTTTTTGACAAATCTACTGGTTCTGAGGTTTAGACTCCAACAAGATTAGTCAAAAGCTGATTTAACAGAGCTAGAGGACCCGACGGTGGAGTTCAGGTTATTGCTTAGGACGTGGTGGTCTGAGTAGAGGCAGTGTAGCATGGCATGGAGAGGGCCTGAAAGTGGTCCAGGAAAATTGTCTATTAAAGCAGAGACACTCAGGAGGTAGAGTGCATGCTCCCTGGTGGAGGGGAATGGTCTGAAGGAGAGGCGATCAGAGAGATAGATTGTACATGAAACTAAATGCCTGTTAGGGACAGCCTGCCTTTCCTTTTAAGTATATAGTCAATTCAATATGTTCTTTTCAGAGCTCTCCTGTTTTTTCCTTCTGGTCATGTGTGTGTGTGTGTGTGTGTGTGTGTGTGTGTGTGTGTTTTGATGCTTAACTCTTTTTCTTTTGGGAGGGGTGACCCTATTGTCCACTCAAGAAAAAAAACAACGAACAAATCTGAAACCCTTCAACAAGTAGACCTAGTTAAGAAATCTAAATCCCCACATTGGTCTTGTCACAGGCTTATATTCTTTCTTTTTAATTCCCCTTTTAGGTTCCATACTCCAATGCCAAAGTTTGTTTTGGTTATGACTAATCTCTCACTAGTCCTACCATGGGTTTGCTCTAGCCACCAAAAAACTCAGCTGATTGTTCAGTTTTCAGTATGAGTGTTTAGACCTCAGAAATTCATAAATGCTATAAATTAGGGCTTGATTTATTGTTTCATTGATTGTCCCAACTTAAGAAAGTGATGGAGAAAATGTTAATACCAATTATACTTAACTCTGTTGTCTTTTGCACATCTCCCCTCCCCCCAAGCACTTGTCAAACATTTAACAATACAATCCTGAATCATACCTTCAAGCATTTGTTTTTTTCTCCCTCCCCAGTCCTAAGAGAAAAGTCATATCAAGTCATCATGCATTTCTTAAGAGCTTACCCGTGCCACGTAATGTGTTGAGTGCTGGTGATACAGACAGGTCTTTACTCTCAGGGGGCTTACAGTGTAATGGGGAAGACAACAGGGAAACAACTATGGGGAAATATGACGTATACAGGATAAATGTGAGCTAATCTCAGAGGGAAGACTGGTCTCTAGCATTAAGGAGGTATGGAAAAGGCTTCTTTCAGAAAGGTTATGAGGTCAGACTTGAAGGGAGCAAGTAAAGCTGGAAGGTACAGATGGAGAGGGAAACCATACCAGGTATGGGAGATAGCCAGTGCGAATGTCCATAGCTGGGAGATGGAATGTCTTGTGTGAGAAACAGGAAGGACCCAGATTCCTGGATTGCAGCCTACATAGAGGAGAATAAGGTATATGAAAACTATAAAGGTAAGAAGTGGCCGGATTGTAGAAGGGTTTTAAAAACCAAACAGGATTTTATATTTTATCCTGAAAGTAATTGTTTTAGTCGTGTCTGACTCTGTGTGACCCCACATGGGGTTTTCTTGGCAAAGACAACGGTGTGGTTTGCCATTGCCTTCTCCAGGTCAGATTTGAACTTAGATCTTCCTGACTCCAGGGCTGGCACTCTATCCCTTGTGCCACCTAGCTAACTACTGGAGTGTATTAAATGGGTTAGATGATGTGGTCAGACCTGTGCCTTGAGAAAAATCTCTTTGATAACTGTGTCAAGAATGAATTGGAGTGGGGAGAAGCTTGAGTCAGGGCGACTAACCAGCAAACTAGGGCAATAGGTGATGTGAACCTGTTGTTGAGTGGTTATAATGTCAGAAGAGAGAAGGTGGCATATATGAGAGATGTTATAAAAGTAGAAATAATAGGACTTGACAAGTGATTGGGTATGGGGGGTGAGAAGGAGAGGAGTCAAGGATGACACCTGTGTTGTGAGCCTATTATTAGAAGAAGTGAGGAAGAGGGGAGGATTGTGGAGAGTAGAGATAATTAGTTGTTTTGAACATGCTGAGTTTAGGATGTCAATGAGACATCCATTTGGAGATTTCTAATATGCTGTTGGAGATTTGAGACTGGAGGTCAGGAGAGAAGTTAGGGTTGAATAAATCAATCTGAGAGTCATTTGCAAAGAAATAATAATTGAGTCCATGGCAGCTGAGAAAAAGAACATGAGTTTAATCTATTTCTATTGGAATTGATTGCATGACATGGGAGATGCCCCGTGTGGTGTGCCCTTGTCAAAGAAGGTTCTGTGCTCTATGAACAAAGCAGAATGGCAATGGCTCAGAAGAGACAGGATGAAAATTTAGAGACATCACCACCCCAAATATTCATGTGGACTATTTGTTCTGGACCTAAGGTAGAGCTTCCCAAGGTTGTGTAGATACCAATACGTTGAGACCAATAGGATCAGCCACAGGTGGTGACACTGTAACTTGGCTCCAGCCTAGTGATATCATGTTGGTCCTTTTTGAGAACAAAGGACATCCGACCATTTCTACATGATGTGTGTTCAGTCCACCTTTGGATTGAATAAAAGGGAGATTCACATGCTGCCTATCCTTCTGTTCCTTCCATGTTTGTACATTTGTCACCTTGTACACCCCTGCTAGAGGAGAGATTAATATCCCTTCCCTTCTTCCTTTCTCCAGTTCATCCTCTTTCTTTTCCTCCTAGATTTATCTTACTTAACTTCCTCTATGATCCTTGAAAGACTTCAGGGTTTGGAAGGGACGCTTTTTTTTGTCCCGTTGGAATGTACATACTTTATCATTGTATAGCCCCTTCTATGTGTACAAGTGTATTTTATTTTCTAGTTTTCACTTTTTTTCTTGACTCCTGTGTTTGTTTGCATTTTAAAGCTTCTACTCACCTCTGTCCTTTCAGTCCTTGTTTATTAAATAATAATTACTTTTTATTTGGCCTGTTACAATTTCAGATAGTCCAGTTCTTGTGAAAGGTTTACCGCTGCCCCCTTCTTTTCTATGTTACTCATTCTTTCTCCCATCATTTACATTTCATATTTTTCAACTCCTGCTTCACTTCTTTTAGGTATTCTTGGAGTCCTTGTGGCTAGGTCATTTTTATTTTTGAGGCTCTACGTAGACTTGCTGTGAAGTTATTTTCTTCTTCGGGGTCTCTCAAGGCCCTCTTTAATCCAGACCGTTTGTTTCTACATTGTGTTTGACGTTTTCTGTTGTTTAGTCATATGCCCAGCCTCCATTTCTGGATTGGGGCTTTGTGCTTGGGTCAGACTCCAGTTTGTAATCTTGAACGTTGTCTGGAGGCATTGCCTGGTACCAAATAGGTGGCTAAGACTAGACCCTGTCCTCTGCAGAATTCCTGGTTTTTGGTTGTCTGCTGGTGGCTTGACTTGGGTTTTGGCCTTAGCCCTTTTTCTCACACAGTTGTGAACCCAGAGTTGGCTCTGTTCTTTGTGACTTTGACGTAGCCCAGCCAGATGTTGATTATACTAATGGGCCTCCTGCAAGTCCTCAGGGACTGATCTGGCTCTATCTCTTACTGAGACACTGGACCTCAGGTTTCAGCTTTCTAGCTTCTGGGGTGGGCCCAGGATGCCTGTGTGCTGGTCTGACCCTGTATCCTGATGTGCTCAAACTCTGGTTGCTTAAATTATGCACTGCCTGTCTCCTACTGTGCCGTTAGCCTATCCTCTCTTACATCCATTCAGGGTGTTACCAGCTTTCTGAAAGTCCTGGCTATTTCTCTTTGGTTTGAATTATCGCTATTCCTTTTGGGGACATTTTTGAGGCTTTACTGGAGCATTTAATGGCAGATCAGTTATTCTCGAGGTCCTTAAACACTGCCGTCTTACCCAGAAGTCTTGTTCTGAAGTGTTAGAATTCTTGGAATTATCCTGGAGAAGTGGATAGAGAGAATTATCCTCAATGTCAGAAAGGCCCCATACATACTAGTCATGCTCTGGGCAGCTCTCTGGATAATAAATTGTAAAGCAGGTGCCAACTGCATTTGCAGAGGGAATTTACTAACTCATTGGAAGTTCCCTATGACAATGATATCACAGGTCTAAATTTAAAAAATTCCTAGTTACTTAAATTACCTCATTCCCAGCTAATACTGAGGCAGACCCTTCCCTGCCTCCCCTCACCCTGAGTCAGCCTCTTAATAGGAGAATACAATTCTCACACAGTTAAGATCCTGCAACACTAGGCTTCTTACTGTTTTTTACTTGGGATGCTTTATTTTTCAACTTTGTTCTTTTCACTGGTTTAGAGTGCTTTCTTTCCCTCCTGGCTTTCCTGACTTCCTTCAGGACTCAGTTCACATTGTGTAAGAGGCCTTTCCAGGTCCTTCTAGGCCTCCCTCTCTTCTAGTGCCTCCCCTATGAAATTAGCTGAGCATCATCACTTGTGTATATCTTGTATGTATACACTTGTTTGCTTGTTGACTTCCCCATTTAGAATGTGAAGTCTTTAAGGACATGATCATGATTTTTTCTCTCTCTCTTTTTTTTTTTTTGGTTGGAGGTGGGAGTGGGGGAATATCCCCAGCCCTTAGCACAGTGCCCTGGCAAAAGCGCTTAATAAAAACTTGTCTGATAGACTGACTGGAATAATTTCCATAGCCTTTTGAAGCACTTTGTCCACATTTTCCAGTTTAATCGTATTTGGAGTGTGAGAAGGGGCCTTGCAAAATCTCTTGGTAGTACACACCCTCCTTCCAACAGGCCTCAAGCTAAGTTCGAATGAAAGACACCTGCCTTCTTTATTTTTACCAAAATTGTAGAGGAGGAAAGTGCATCCTGTAACTTTACATCACAACGAAAGACTCTTTTATTGTTACCTTGTTTTTTTTTTAAATGGCAGGGCTGATTTATGAAAAGTTGATTTTTGAAGCTTTACTGGAGTGTTTATTGGAGATCAGTTATCTTCTTTTGAAAAGGCAGTTGAAAAAACAAGCCCAAATCTATGTTGCTAACAAAAATGAAGAAAGGTTTTTGATGCTTCTTTCTCTTTATTATGAAGCATAACCAGCTTACTTCATGCTTATGATACAACAATAAGTACTATGCCACTG
This sequence comes from Pseudocheirus occidentalis, assembly GCA_028646575.1. Taxonomy (NCBI): domain Eukaryota; kingdom Metazoa; phylum Chordata; class Mammalia; order Diprotodontia; family Pseudocheiridae; genus Pseudocheirus; species Pseudocheirus occidentalis. The sequence continues at coordinate 82,381,896 of CM053593.1, read as the reverse complement.
AGGTTCTCTACATTAAGTTCCTCTAAATTAATGATCTTTTTTTGGGGGGTGGGAAAGTGATGCTCACATGTTATTCACTTCTAAAACGGCAGGGTATATTAGACTGACGTTACTTGTCCATTTTTGTAGTTAAATTCTAATTTTTTCAAGCAACTGAGCCTGCTGGCAAAGTTTGTTTTCATTTTTTTGTTTCTCTGTCTCGCCGGAGAGGCCCCTAACAAGCTCTGCCTGTGACGTGGTCCCACACTATCAGCTTTTGCAATTGGGGTTCTTCCTCTTGAGAAGACATTCCTCCCAGTAGAGGGCATCAATGTCCACTGGCACAGGCTGGTCTAATAACTCCATTTTAAGAGAGCAAGCAGCCTTGCCAAGCCGGCTCCAATTGATCATTGGTGTGTGTTTCATATAATATTAATTGTTTCAACCTCTTGTGGTTTAACCAGGTTTATTGGCAGCATGGTGGAGTGCTGAGGCTCCACAGGGGCTGTGCATAGAACCTGTTTCAGGAGGGACACAATGGGCTGGATTTAGAACTGAAATAAAAAAAAGAAAGAAAGAAAATAAATTCCTCCAAGGTGGTAATTAGTTCCCAAGTGCTTTTTACTTATATGGTGCTTTTCACCCTCAAAGTATTTTGGAAATGTTAACATAGAGGACATTGTAAGGTCCCCAGGGCAGGACTTTGTTGGTTGTTTGGGGGCATTTTTAATTTTTCTTGCCCTAGCATTTTTTGAAAGAACAATCTTTCAAAAAAAATTAAATATAAAGGAAAAGAAAAGCTTTTATTTTTGAGGAGAGGGGATTTTTATTCTTTTTCTGCATTATAGTCTTAAATATTTTCTAAAGAAAATCATATGCTATACAAAGAGTAAAAGGACTGCATTTTGGCAAGGAAAAAAGTGCCTTTTAACTACTATAAGATAGAGAATCAGTTTCATATTAAGAGCTCATATACATGTAGCACACATTATCATATATTATTATATATGCATATATGATCATATGTCATATCATAATTTACATATATTATCTCATTTAAATTTCACAGCATCCTTATAAAGTAGGTGCTGTTATTATCCCCATTTTCCAGATAAAGCTAAGGCAGGTCACTATGACTTGTTTAGATCCCTAGAGTTAGTAAGTGTTTACAAGGTGGGACTGAAGCCAGACCTTCCAAGTTATCTACTGTTCCAGGAGACAAACTGACAATAAAGCAAATATTTATAACAAACAATTTAAATGGGCACTGTGTTTCCTCACTTTATAACAAGTCAACTGTGCCATAGACCTCAGTTCGTGACCATTTCAAAAAAACAAATAAGGACTTGCCTCTTCTCCTAGCAGTTTCTTGTTCCACTTGTAAGGGAAACCTCCTTTACTTTCTGAAATCTTCGAAGATCAAGAAGCAAAAGAAATGTCCGTGTTGAAGTCTCTGTTATTGTATCTAAATCTTTTAGGAGGCTATTCTTCACAAGGGGTTCAACATTTCTGGGAGTCCATGCGGTAACACTTTGTGCCTTTTCCATCCCGATTTTTATTTCCTCCTGTTTTGCTCCTGAGCTCTGGGGTGTTTGTAATGATCATGTTCCTAGTTTCCTAGCAAGCAAGATAAAGTTATTGTCTGTATAGTATTTTTTTCCTCCTTTATATTGAATTGAAAGAACAGCTCATGTCATTACTTGGTTCCATAAAAAATTATGACATTAAGAAAAATGAACTTTCAAAAGGATGCTTGATTTCATAGGAATGGAGGGAGCTCAGGATGCATAGTGTTCTTCCAGACTCAGCTGATCCACCATCTTCTAACCTAACTGAAGCCTCTTCCTGCTTCCTCAGCTTCTTCCTACAGCCGTATCTTTCCCCCAACCCCACCCCATCACCTCGTATTGATTTCTTAATATATTTTTAAAAAGCACCTACCTCCTTTGGTTGCTGTGAGGATCAGACGAGATAATCAGACACCTCACTGGACTAAAACTCTTCAAAGTGATCTTTTCTCTGGCCTTACTAAGCAAAACACCCTATTCAGCTTCACTTACTTTCCCTTCTTCCAACCATAAGCTTTGTAGAGTTTTGTATATGTAATCTTTGCTTTACTGAGGAGGGCTGATGGATATGACGTCAGGCTTTCTACTTTCACTTCTGGGAGAGTGGGTATGATGTTAAACTTTCTATTTTCATTTCCAGAATGAATATTTTTAGTCAGGGAAGGCTTCACAAAGAGGGTGACATTTGAGTTGTACCACCAAATCCAGGCTAAGGGCATTTGTCAAATACCTACATTTCATAAGATGCTAGCAATACAAAAAAACAAGAAGCAAACAAAATCATAAAATTGTCATTTACCTCAGGGAGTCAACATACCAGGGGGCCTTGAATTAGTAAAGGCAGACATGAGGGTCACCACCAGTGGTGGGTGAAAATACTTTAGGTGGGAAGACCTCCCTTTCTGTCTCTACTCCATTCTGGATCCCCTATTACTAAGTTAATCATATTGTAAACTAAGTCTGATAGATGTAAGCTTGACAGCAGACACTGCTTAAATTTTCATCTTTACAGTTCCAGCATTAGTAGATGTTCAATAAATGCATATAGATGAATGGATTGATCATGTAATTCTCCTTGCTTAAAACCCTCTACTATAAGATTTTTTAAATGTTTCTCTATTCACTACCTGTTCAGTAAAGTTCAGATTCCTTATTTTGGCATTCAAAGCCCCTGCCTTACTGTCTAAAACTGTTCTCACATTATTTTCTTATAGCTGTTCTAGCAAATCCCTACCCCTCTTAGGAAGAATTCCTATATAAACTTTGGGTCCAGGGGTTCCTCTCTACCCTTTTTTTCTAAATGCTTTGAAATCTACTCTCTCAATATCTAGGGTGTATTTCCTATTTTGCTAACATTTCCAATCTTCCCTGTTACTGCTGAGGGTGCCATCATCCCCAAAAGTCTCCCAATGCCAGCCATTTTACAAATATTTTTGCAACTGATCCTCACAATAATTATTTCCATTTTACAGTTGAGGAAACTGAGGCAAATAGGTTAAGTGACTTGCCTACGGTTGCACAGACAGTAAGTGCATGAAGTCATATTCGAACTCAGGTCTTCTGGACTTCAGGCCAAGTGAGCCACCTAGCTGCATCACTAGGCATTCAAAACAATGAAGGAACGAGAGAGAGAAATCAGGTAAAATCTGAAGTCAGGCACGCAATCAGACAGTCAAAAAGTATTTATTAAGTACTTACAGTGTGCCAGGTACTGTGCTAAACCCCAGTTCCTGTCCTCAAGAAGCTCATAATCTAACGTGGGAGAAAACATGTGAAGAGCTACAGACAAAAAAGCATATGGGCAAATGATAAAAATTAAGGAGAATTAGGATAACCTTCCTGTAGAATGTGAGGTTTTAGCTGGGACTTAAAAGAAGCCAGGAAAACCAAGGGGCAGGATGAGGAAGGAGAGCATTAATTACATGGAGGACAGCCAGAGAAAAGGCCTGGGAGCTGGGGGAGTCTTATTTAAGGAACAGGAAGGAGGTCAGTGTCACTGGATGAAAGAGTATGTAGTGGGGTACACGGTGTAAGATGTGTTGAGGGGGAGTTGTTATGCATGGTTTTGAATGCCAAAAGGTACAGAGAATTTTGTATTTGACTCAGGAGGGCATAGAGAACCATTGGTTTTTAATCTAGTGGGGTTATTGGTGAGGGGAGGAGGGAACATAGATCTGAACTTTAGGAAAATAAAAATAGGGGAGGATAGACTGGATTGGGGAGAGACTTGAGACAGGCAGGATGTTGCAATTGTAGGTGTGAGAGGATGAAGTGTGCACTAGTGTGGTGGCAGTGTCCAAGGAAAGAAGGGGACTGTTCTAGAGATGCTGCACAGGTCAACTGGACTGGCCTTGTGAACAGAGTGGATGTAGGAGGCCAGGATGACCATTACTTTATGAGCTTGGGAGGATGGTGGTGACCTCGGCAGTAACAAGAGTTTGGAAATGCTAGCAAACAAACAAACAAATGTATGTGTGTATGTATAAATGTATATATGTGTACATATATGAAAGTAATATGAAAAAAAGGTTAGAAAGTTAAGTGGGGGCCAGATTGGGGAGGTTTTGAATGTCATAATAAGGAATCTGGTCTTTATTGAGTAGGCAATTGAATGGAGAACCATTAAGAGGAGTAGGGCTTTGAGCAAGGGGAATTACATGCTCAATCAATTAATCAATAAGCATTTATTGAGGACCTACTGTGTGTCTGGTATTGTGCTAAGCACAATAATAATATGATTTCATTTGATCCTCACAATGACCCTGGGAGGTAGATGCTGTTATTGTCTTTTTACAGTTGGGGAAACCAAGGCAGAGGTTATGGCCAGGATCACCCAGCTAGTAAATATCTGAGACGCGGATTTCAACCTAAGTCTTCCTGACATCCAAGCCCAGGGCTCTATTTACTGTGCCAGTAAGTTGCCTCTAGCCTGAAGGTAGTGTAACTTATTTGACTCAGTTTTTCCATCTATAAAATGGGGATGAAAATAGTACATAATTTACAGAGTTTTAATGAGGATCAGTGGAGACAATCTGTGTAACGTCATTTGCAAACCTTGAGGTCAATGTCAATAGTAGTTATTACTATTCTATCTGCAACTCTATGCTTTCTGAATTAGTCGACTTCTGCATAACCGGGGCAACAAGGCACAGTCCCGCAGGGGAACAAGACTCTATCTTTGATATTTGCCTCATAGTTCCTCTGTTTCCGTCACTGCAGAAAGATGAGACCATGATCGTGTCCATCCCGGGCCTCTGTTGCAAGAGGCCAACCCAGTTAAACAGTTCAACTAAGTAAACATTTATTAAGCATTTGCAGATATCTGCAGGGTGCTGTGCTAAGCACAAAGGTTGAAACCAACAGTCCTTGCCCTCATGGAGCTTGTAGGGCATTGCTTACTGTTTGTTCTTTCCTGTAGATCTCCAGGAGGCCAAACAGCTTTTAGCCAAACTTGTTTGAGGGAAGGAGTCATAGATGGGCGCAGGTACTTAGGAAGTGCCCTGCCTAATGCCGCCTGGCCTCCAAATCCTTGTTTCTCTCTTAGTCAGTCCCTTGGAGTCAGCTCGGTGTAGGTTAATGTTTCTCCGTGTCTTCTCAAGTGCTTTGTTAGTTTTTAGGCAATGATTGAAACTTTAGGGAAAATGCAAACTTTATTGCAACTTGCCTCTGCATGAAGTAAGAGATAGAAGGTTACTCTGCTTAATCTCCGCTTCTTTGGGCTCCCGGTTTTCTCACTCCCATTCTTTCTGGCATAATCAAGAGATGGGATCTGAGAGCAGGAGGGAAGATAGCTTGCTGTTGGTATTGGACATATTGTCTCATTTCTGAACCTATCAGGAAAGTCCTCTGTCTCCTTATCTAGCTGACTTGTAGTAGGGACAGTGTTGCTATTTAGGGTGTGTGTGTGTGTGTGTGTGTGTGTGTGTGTGTGTGTGTGTGTGTGTATGTGTGTGTATATATCCGACTCTCTATGAGCCCATTTGGGATTTTCTTGGCAAAGATTTGCCATTTCCTTCTCCAACTTATTTTACACATGAGGAAACTGAGGCAAGCAAGGGCTAAGTGACTTGTCCAGGGTCGTACTTCTGGTAAGTGTCTGAGGTGGGATTTGAACTCAGGGAGATAAATTTTTCCTTACTCCAGGCCCAATACTCCAGCCACTGTGCCACCTTATGTATGGGTGACAAGGGAGGAGAAATATTGACAGAAGGGAAAGAGTGATTATTGCATGATGGGGGAGAAAGGTCCTGGCAGTCTCCAACATCCTCTGTTTATCTGTTGCTTATATACAAGCTGCTGGCTTGTGCAGGGGAGGGATTACACCATGTGACCCTCAGAGCGTTGGTGGTGTTTATAGGATCAGTCATTCACCGTTTATTGTTGTGTACCATACACTGTGCCAAGCATTGGATTGTAGATCTGGAACTTAAAAGAGTTGATAGATTATCTAGTCCTACCCTCACTTTTTACAGAGGAGGGAAATGAGGCCCAGAAAGTTTAAGTGACTTGGCCAAGGAAACAAAATTGGTCACAGCTAGGATTTGAATATAGGTTTTCTAATTTCAAATCCAGCATACTTTCCAAACCATGCATGTGCAGGGAATTAAATAAAAAAAAAGAACAAGACCTAACTGTGTGAATTTACATTTAAGTCAGGTCCTGCACCTGTGATTTCTTTGATATAAGGAATACTTGAATGAAGAAACTCCCTTTAACAATGCAGGTTGACTCCTTCTTTGCAACTTACTCTCATAGAGAATTGCACTCAGTTGACTAAGGTCTACTGAGGTCACATAGACATTGTGTCAGGAAAGGCAGAACTCAAACTTAGCTCTCTTGGTAGCAACAGTATTACAAACAGTGGTTAAGGCCCCAGGCTAGTACACAAAAACATATTTAATCCATAGAGCAGCTGACCTAGGACTACTTGCAGTATGAATTCTATCCCATATGCCTTATTGCTGTCTCAAGTTGGGTTTTGAGGTCTCAAGCAATTGATGTGCAAGCAAACTTTTGGAACACAAGGGGTTTTAGAAGGTAGGGACTAATTACCATTTAACATCTTGACTACCAGCTCCTTTCACACTTTCTCTTTCTTGGGTATTATGCACAGCTCTGCCTCATTTAAATCTAATTCATGTTCAAGTCAACACACCCCCTTGTGATGTCATCAGTCCTCTTTGACAAATGAAGGATGAACAACAATTTAGGGCATGGCACCTACTCTCTATATTATATCCTGTTTAACATCTCTAGTAACAGTCAGTGACAGTTGTATGGTCCTTTAAGGTTTGCAAAGCCCATTCTGTATGTCATCTCATCTGATGCCAAGAACAACTCCATGAAAAACTCTTCGAATCTCCATTTTACAAGTGGGGAAAATAGAGAGCAGATGACTTCACCTGGGTCCCATGTCTCAGTTAGTGTCTGGAACAGGAGGACTCCAAGTCCAGGCTCTGCCTCCTAGCTGCCTCCAAGAACTGCAATAACCTTAAAATTAAACTTTGCCTTTGAAATGCCTTGAGTTGTCATGTGTGGCAGGCAGGTTATCCCTGCTTCTCCCAAATAAAACTAAAGATTTATCCTTTCTTTTCCTGACGATGACTCAATGCCTAGGTATATTTTAGAATGTTTTCTTTTATTTTAGAAAAGAAGAAAAAAAAACCAGTTACTATAAGAACACTTACTGTAAGTTTGTGGATTTTTTTTTGTTTATTAAATAGTGCTATGTCTTCCCTTGGATGTGTCTGGGAGATAACACCTATAAAAAGGAAGCAAAGAACAATGGGATTGACCAAAGCATTTGAATAATTTCCTAATAAGGAGATGCTCAGGTAGCAAAAATGAATGTTTTTAAAATAGGTTGAGCTACAAATAATCCAAATCGTTTTTAAACAATTGAGTTATTCTGATAACTGTGTTTATCAGCTGCCAAGGGCTGACCCTGTGACATTCGTTTAATGACTCACACATTCAGAAAAATGCTAGCTTAGCTGAGCCTCCCTCAACCAGAGAAGGGAAGGATGCCTTCACTTTTGGGGGCAGTTTTTGGGACTGAAGGAAGGAGAGTTTTTGGTGTGCTGCAGAGGAGTCAGGCTGACAGTCAGTAGTTGGAACAATGGTTTATAGCTTCTCTCTCTTGACCCTTTCCCCCTGCCTGTACCCCACATTCCCTTTCAGGGGGCTTTTGGGACAGGATGTGCTCACCACTCTTCTCCAAAGCCACAGGGAGGAGGCACCCTAAGAACAGGGGGAGGTATTTGGACATCCTCTTGTGTTCTCTCTTAGGAACCCACTTGTGTAAATGCTATGAACAGAAAACTGTGTCACTGGAAGTAACAAAGGCCTTGTTTAATCATATTTCTCCTTTGCCAATTGAGGCCTTCATGTTTGGGGTCTGTAGTCACTAAGTTATCTCATTGGTTCTTTTCCTGATCTCTGTCATCAATTTAACAAGTTCTTTTCTCTAAGTGGAAAGGAAGAGCTATGGAGCTGGGGCACTTTCAACTCAAATCCCACTACCTGGTCCCTTAATCTTCCTAGTCCTCAATTTCCAATGTGGGGATTGGGCTCTGTGGTCCTCTGTGGTTCTTCCTAGCTCCACATCTTTGGTCTCATATTTGCATGATGATGAATCTATAGTCTTTGAGAATATCTGCAGGGACTTTTAGCTAGCAAAAAGAAAACTAAAAGAGTTTGTTATTAGAATATGCCATTTTAGATTCTGAAAGCCACGGTAAAAAATGCCTTCCTCTTATTAATTTGAATTTGTGGAGGGCAATTTTTCATTGTGTAATTGAGGAGGAATTACTTAAGCAATAGAATTTTGTTTAACAGTCTGTGCCAACTTTTGATCATTAACCTCTTTAACTGGCTCCAGGCTTAATAACTATCCTATCCTGGGACTGTAGAGCCTTGGCAAAGATGGGGTTATGAAAGGACAATCTTGAACCTTGTTAGTGAGGTTAGAAACTGGGTAGAACTCTATAAATTCCAGTTTATTGCCAAATTCTTTTCCTGAATATCACCACCATTACCCAAACCATGTGGAGACAGGGTGAAGTTTATGTCATCATCCTCATCATCCTGTCTGCTCTTGGAGTTTTCTTGAAGATGTTTTTCAGTGAGTGTACAGAAGATGAGCTTGTACCTTCATCCTCATATTCAGCGACCCACATTCAGTGTCTATTTACTTGGGCAGTAGTCCATTAAAGATAAAAAATGTAATGACAGGATAGAAACCTATCCCAGGCCCATTTCTGTTTGAATTGTAATGAACTAACTTGAGAAAAATAGGATATTAATGAGGATAATAGTGATAAGTGTAATAGAAATCAGCTCATGTTTTTATAGTTTTACGGTTTGCAAAGTATGTTACTTTCATGGCTATAAAGCACCTTTAAAATGCTGATGTATCACTTTCTTTTTAAATTTTTATTAAAAAAATTTTTTATTGACTTGTTTGTTTACTTTTAGTTTACAAGATTCAGTTCCACAATCCCTTGAGTTTCAAATTGTCTCCCCTCCCTCCCCCCTTCCCCACCCATGGCGGCTTGCAATCATGTATAGGATATGCGAATACTTCCACGTTGGACATTAGTCTGGTTGTATAGAAGCGTTGTAACTGATGGAATGAACAATGGGAAAGAGGAAACAAAACCAAACATAGAAAAGAAAGAGAGCATGTAGTTTGCTTCAGTCTGCATTTAAACTCTGTTCTTTCTAGATCTTTCTCTGAATGTAGACATCTCCTTCCATCCTGAGTCTTTCAGAATTTTCTTGTAACCTTGTGAGTCCAGTTTATCAAGGTTGGTCATCACACATACATTGTGTCTATGATTGTATACACATTTTTTCTGGTTCTGTTCTTCTCACTTAGCATCAGTTTGTATGAGCCTTTCAGGTAAATATGAAGTCCATCTGCTCCTCATTTCTTATAGCACAGTAGTATTCTATTATATTCATATACCACACCTTGTTTAGCCATTCCCCAGTTGATGGGCATCCCCTTAATTTCCAATTTTTTGCCACCACAAAGAGAGTGCAATAAATATTTTTGTACATATGGCTCTTCCTCCCATTTCTATGATTTCTTTTGGATACAGCCCCAGAAGTGGTATCACTGGGTCAAAGGGTGTGCAATTATTTATATCCCTTTGGGCATAGTTCCAGATTGCTCTCCAGAATGGTTGAATCAGTTCACAGCTCCACTAACAATGATTATCACTTTCTGAGTAGAGATTAATATATTTGTCTGCCTTTTTTGTCTCCCCCATCAGAAGGTAAGCTTCCAGCCAATAGGAATTGTTTTATTCTTTGTACTTGTATCCTCTGCACTTAGCATTTTCTGCTTAATAAATACTTGTTGATTGATTGATAGGGATGGGATATTGGAAGTCATTTAGTCTAATAATCTTCTTTTCATTTTGCAGCTGAGGAAATTGAGGCCTGGAGAGTTAAATGACTTATTCAAAGTCACTGCAGTGTCAGAAGTAGGATTTGAACTTGGAACATAGGCTCCTTGGATTGTAAATTTGGAACTGGAAGGGACCTTAGAGGTCATCTAGAGGTGTCAAACAAATGGCCAAGTACTTTTCTGAACTAGATTAAAATGTAACTGGTAAATATTTAATAAAACCAATTAAAATATAGTAGAACAGAGATAACATTAATATGTTTTTCTTTTTTATTTAAAAATTTCATTTGAGTTCTGAATTCTCTTGCTCCCTCCCATTCTTCTACTACCCAATGAGAAGGCAAGAAATAGGATACCCCTTATATACATATGAAATCATGTCAAATTAACTATACAGGATGAGGATGAATGCTGGATGTACATGGTAGACTTGCAGCTTCATGTACAGTCATCTTTTTAAAAATTGTACTATGATATTTATTACATAAATTAAAGATAAAATTAAAAAATGTAGTATGTGGTTTCTAAGTCAATATATAACCCATGGGGATCCTTCTGTATTGTTTAGGGCATCCCATTTCTATTTGACCTTGATGCCACCGATAGAGTCCAACTTCAAATTTTATAGAGGAAATTGAGACTGAGCAAGGTCAAGTGACTTTCTCAAAATCACACAGGTTTTAAATGATGGAAGCAGGATCATTTGCCTTCAAATCCAGTGTCCCCTTTCCACTAAATCACAGTCCTTTCCGTTAAAAAAAAAGAAACCAAATTGTTTATTGATGGTCTTTTAAAATCACGTTGTCTTATTCCTAGTGTCTCTCCTTGTGTTTCCTCATACTTTTTCCAGTCTTAGGGAATCCTCCCGTTTAGCAATGGAACAAAGTCGATCAATATATCAGCCCTCGATGACAACTTAGGCCTCACTTTAAATTTATAGTCCTCTCTGCCAACAGTAAGGAGGCACGCTTCACTGTTAGGCCTTGGGAGTCATGAATAGTCATGACATCATTGGTCATCATTCTGAAATCTTCTAGTAAGATTTTCCTTTCTATCATGGTGATTATCATGTAAATTGTTCTCTTGGTTCTGCTTCCTTTACTCCGATTCATGGAAGTCTTCTTAAATTTCTCAGAATTCTTCGTATTTGTCATTTCTTATAGTACAATAACATTCCATTTCGATCTATTCAGTCACTCTCCAGTTGATGGGCATCATTTTGTTTTCACTTATTTGTATAATAAAATTCCTGCCAAACATATATGTTTGGGATTTCATTGGATATATGCCAGTATTGGTATTACTGAGTTAAAAGATATGTACAACTTAGTGACTTTTCTAGTTTCGTTTTTATTTTCCAGAATGGTTGGATTATTTTACAGCTACAACAACTGAGAATTTACATAACTGTCTTTCCTCACCCTCTTCCCTAACTTTACCATTTTCATCTTACAAAATACTTTCTTCACAATAATCCTATGAGCAAGATGCTATAAGGATTATTTTATCATGTTATATTTTATATATATAAACATATATATAAAATATATTTTACATATACAAACATGTATATATAAAATAAATTAAAAATATATATTTTTAATCATGTTATAGATATGGGCATTTTCTCAGTTGTCCAGGTAGGAGACTGATCACCTAAGTTTTAAGCAAATTTGCCAGTTTTGTTCCTGGCATTTTCCTTTGTCTTGTACTTCAAAATGCCTGAAAATCAGCATGAATTCCTGCTTGTGCATCTATAGGTGATCCATAAAAGGTTTGGAGCAACATTGACAAACACATTGACAAACATCATCAACCAGGAATCTGCCATGTTTATTTAAGTGCCAGATGTAGAGGGCTCTTCCCTGCTTGAGGAGACATCACCTGTAATTTGCTATCCGCAGGGGGATAGAATGCAATGTTTATATTTCAGTGACTCTGTAGCTGTTCCCTTTACCAGTAAAGATTCCAATCCTCTAACCCGCCCAAGTCCCTGCTATCTTAAAAAAACAAAAATCTTCCCTAGACCTTGACATCCATCTCCTCAAATTATCATTTTCTATCTCTCTTTCCTTTAACAGCCAAGTCCAAGTCAAATCAACCAAGCATTTGTTGTACTATGTGCTCAGCACTATTTTGGTGTTCAGTTGTTTCAATTGTTTCTGACTTTTTGTGACTCCATTTTGGGATTTTCTTGGCAGAGATACTGGAGTGGTTTGCTATTTCCTTCTCCACCTCATTGGACAGATGAGGAAACTGAGGCAATCAGGGTTAAGTGATTTACCCAGGGTCACATAGCTAGTAAGTGTCTGAGACCAGATTTGAAGTCAGAATGAGAAATCTTTAGGACTGTCCTCTGTCCGCCACGCCACCTAGCTGCTCCAGCACAGAGACATGACGATATAATAGGGATTAAATCGTCTCATCCATTTCAGTTTGAACAAGCTTCAAATGGAAATTGCCGGTGACAAATATGGAAAGAAGACACTGGTTTGTAAACTTTTTGTTGGTGTCATAGGCCCTAGCTTAGGATAATGTTTTTCGATGGACAAAATAAAATATATTGAATTACAAAGACAATCAATTATATTGAAATGCAGTTGTGGGACTATTAAAAAAAATAAATTTCATGGACCCTGAGCTAAGAACTTTTGTCTTAAAGCAAAGAATAATGTCGTTAAAGTTTGGACTTTAGGGTTGAGTTGCATGAGATTGTAGATTAAAGGAGTGGTGATATTTTAGCCTAAAAATATGAATTTAGGTCCTTAAATAAAAGCCTCACTTTGTGGATTAAACTGCGTTCCATGATGTCTAGCTAATTTGGAACACATAGGTGTCTTTACTGCATACCTGTTTAGTCTTTGGCATGTCTAATCACTGAACATCCTTGAAAGAATGTCGTGGCTAAGGTGAAGAATGGACTGGAAAGCTAACCCCACAATCCCTTATGACAGAGTCTAAAGATAAAAATGAACAGAAGACAAGGCAATAGAAAAGGGAGCTCAAAGGTGACTGAAGGTGAGCACAGGTGAGACCAGCTGACTAAAGGTAGGCTTCTCTCCTCCTTGACCTTTCTGCCTTTGTCACTGTTGACCACTCTTCCTCCTTGATAGTCTTTTCTCTAGGTTTTTGGGACCTCTCCTTCCTATCTGACTACTCCTTCTCTGACTCTTGGCCCCTCTTCTCGTCTCCCCTATACTGCTTCACTTCGTGATCCCGTAAATCTCCCATGAATATAATTACTACCTCCTTGCTGATGATTCTCAAGTGTACCTATCCTACCTCCCCCGCTTCTGTACTATAGAGGTCAACACTATCCTCCCAGTCCCTTAGTATCACAACCTAGGAGTGAACCTGGACTCCTCACTATCTCTTAGCCCCTATATCCAATGCCCACTGTTTTCACCTTTGCAACAACTCTTGAATATACCCCCTTCTCTCCTCTGACACAACTGCTATCCTGGTGCAAAGCCCTTATCACTGTATACCTGGACTATTGCAATAACCTTCTGGTGGGTCTTTCTGCCTCAAGTGTCTTCCCACTTCAATCCGTCCTCCATTCTGCCACCAAGTAGTTTTCCTAAAGTGAAGACTGAACCATGTTGCCATCCTCCTACTCAGTAAACTCTAGTGGCTCCCAGGTACCTCCAGGATCAAATATCTAATCATCTATGTGGTATTCAAAACTCTTCATAACCTAGCTGCCACCCACCTCTCCAGTCTTCTTATACCTTATTCCCCACCATATACTCTTGGATCCAGTGACATTGGACTCCTTGCTATTCCACAAACAAGACACTCTATCATTCAGTTCCTGACAATTTCTCTCGCTGTCCTCCATTCCAGAATGTTTTCCTTCCTCATTTCAACCTACTGCTTTCCCTGGCTTTCTATAAGTCCCAATTAAAATCCCACTTTCTGTAGGAATCCTTTCCCAACCTCTTTTAATTTCAATACCTTCCTTTTCTTAATTATTTCCTATTTATCCTGTATATCACTTGCTTTGTATGTATTTATTTACATGTTGTCTCTCCCACTAGATTGTAAGCTCCTTAAGAGAAGAAACTATTTTTTGCCTCTTCTTTTTGTTCGGTATTACCAGTACTCAATATAGTGTCTAGTATATAGCAAATGTTTAATAGATGTTTATTGTTCTGACTGAGCTGATTGGAGGAAAACTTTGTTGCTGGGAGCTGATTGGGGGAAAGCTAAGAACTAGCTGGGGGAAAGTTGCTTTGTTCTCTAGTGCTGCCTATAGTTTGAGAGAGGGGAAACCCTTCCAACACTTACCTATGGTGTCCTAGATTGTGTTTCAGGGCTTTAGGAGAAAATTTCTCAGCTCCTGGAGAGTACGGATCAGAATAGCTTTGTAGATTGCCATGCTTGAGGATACCATTAGATGAAAGAATTTAGAACTGCTTCTGTAACCCTAGCATGGCAGACACTGTTTTGCTTAGCAGGAGAGCAAAGAGGTTCAGAAAAATAATAATAATAATAATAATAATTGTCTAGGTGACTGTAGTTCACATTGTTCTCTAAGGAGACCACACATGAAGGCTCAAAGTCGAGAGTAATGAGTTGCCCTGGACATATGAGATTCCCTATTCATATGCCTCTCTGCTAGGTTTTTGTAAGTTACTGTGTACTGTCCTTTCTCTACCACACACGAACATGGCGTATTGATGAGAGATAATTACCTAGGTCTTAGGATAAACTGCTATTTTTCAATTATTTCTATTATGATCATCTTTGCTTTTGCCTTGTAATTTAGTTTCTGTTTGACATTTTAAGAGATAACCATATCATAGTGATGAATTTGTGTAAATGGAAAGCATACCAGCGGGGGTTCAAGAGAATTTTTCAAAGTCTGATTCCCCAAAGCAGTAGAATTATCTTACCTGAAATTTTGTCCCCTGCACTAAACTACACTCCTTCCCATAAGGAAATTATTAGCCTCTCTTGTGTCCTTGTGAAAAATAACTCATACATAATTATAAAACCCTTTAATATTTTGTATTAATTTTAATTAATAAGGAACATGGGTCAACCACAATAAATTAGAAACACAGAAGAAACAGCACAAAAGAATCCCTGTACTCAAGTAGCTTATGCTCTAAATTACCCACCAAAAATAAAATATGCTTGGAATTATTAATGTTCATAATTAAAAAATGTTGCTTAGTGCCGTAACCTAGCGACTCTCCACCTTTCTTCTGGCTGCTAAAAAGCAGATGCCAGCAGCAGGAATTCCTGAAGGATGGCCTTAGTAGGCATTCTGTCTGTGCTCACACAGTGAAGATGATTAGCTCAGTCACACTGTTTCAGAAAACATACATAAAAGGAGGGGAAGGCTTTAATCAATGCTGTGTAGTAGCTGATTGACTTTCTTTCACTTCACTGCATAAGATAAACATTTTCATTTAACCAAGAGAATGACTACTTGTATTCTAAATACATTAGTGACTGATTTTGCCAAGTTTATAAGCAAAGATAAGGATTTCTGAAGTTGCTTGTGAAATTGGCAGGAATATAGCACAGTAGGAAACTGTATGTGTTATATGTATGAGCCTCATTTGTTCCCCACTATTTACCCGACTTTTGGGCTAGATCACTTTATGATTGGATAGATTCAGAACTGATTAGATGGCAGGAGCCAATTAATAGTCATTAATGAATTCAATGTCAAGCAGGAAGTCTCCAGTATAATGTTCCAAGGATCAGTGAGTAGAGAAAAGAAAGGGTAAGATCCGAGAGATGCTACAGATGTAGAAATGGCAAGATTTGGCAACTGATTGGGAATGTGGAATGAGGGGTAGTAAGAAACAGGTAATAAAGCAAAAGTTGTGAACCTAAGAGACTGGAAGAATGGGTCACCATTTCAGTAGCAAAATGAAAAGTTTGGAAGGGAAAGGGCTTATTTTTAAATTTTTATTCATTTTCTCAAAATTTTATTTTTATTTTTGGTTCTATGTTCCCTCCCTAACCCCCCCCACCACGTTCCACCCACTGAAGGTAAGCAACATGATACTCATTATACATATAGTGATGTAAAACATTTCCACATTAGCCATGTTTTGGAAAAAAGGAAAAATAAAGGGGAAAAATGCTTCAATTTGCACTCTGAGTTCTTCATTTCTCTCTCTACCTGGAGGTGGATAGCCTTTTATATCACGAATCCTTTGGAGTTGTGGCAGATCATTGTATTGCTTAGAGTTACTAAGTCTTTCACAGTTGATTTTCCTCAAAATATTGCTGGTTCTGTGTTGATTGTTTTCCTGGTTCAGTTCACTTTACTTTGAATCAGTTCATATAGGTTTTCTCAGGTTTTTCTGAAACCATTCCCTTCACCGTTTCCACATACTAGTATTCCATCAACTTCACCCATCATACTTTGTTGACCAATTGATGGTCATCCCCTCAACTTCTATTTTTTTTACTATCACAAAAAAGCTGCTATAAATACTTTTGTACACAAGAGTCTTTTTTCTTTTTCTCTGATGTCTTGGGGTATAGACCTAGTTGGGTCAAAGGGTATGCACATTTTTATAACCATGTGAGCATAGCTCCTTATTGTTCTCAAGCATGGATGGATTAGTTCACAGCCCCACCAACAGTTCATTTGTGCACCTGTTTTCCCACATCTATCTGGGTGGGGGGTTTAGGGGGAGCGACTTTGAGTTCAGTTTTTGACACAGAGTTTGAGATGTCTCTGGGATATCCAGTTGGGAACTTCAAACAAGGAATCGGTGATACAGGACTGAAGCTCAGGGGTGAGATTGAGGGTGTGTGTGTGTGTGTGTGTGTGTGTGTGTGTATACACATATAAATAATCTTCATAAGTTTAATATGGAGGAGATGTTGCTACATAACAATTTTTCTTGAGATCAGTATGCTACAAATACTATAAATATGGAAAAATAATACAACCTTGGTAGCTAGATGGCTCAGTGGATAGAGCGCTGGCCTCAGACACTTACCAGCTGTGTACCCCTTAGCAAACCACTTAACCTCTGCTTTAATCCACTGGAGAAGGAAATGGCAAACCATTCCAGTATCTTTGCCAAGAAGTCCCTATGGTTTTATGGACACTATAGTCCACGAAGTCACGAAGAGTCAGGCAGTGTTGAACAACAATAACAATAGTACAGCCTTAGGCTGAAGTGGGAGAGGGTGTTCAGGACTAAGAGAGTGACAGTCCTCCTGTGCTCTGCCTTGGAGAGATCCCCAGATCTGGAGGAGTATGTTCAGTTCTAGGAAAGACATTCATAAGCTGGAGAGTATGCCAAGGAGAGTAGTCAGCACGGGGGAAGGTACATAAATTCATGTCATATCAGGATAGGCTGAAGAAGGGTAGACCTGCAGGGAACAAGTTTTAAGTGTTTGAAGGACTGTTTTGTGGCATAAGATTAGACTTTCTCTGCTGGGTCTCAGAAGGAAGCCAAGAGCAAAGACTTGATAACAGGTAATGTTAACAGGTAATGTTAACAACAACCATAGTAATGATGATGAACATTTATATAGAACATCAGTTCTCAAAGTGTTGGGGTCCTGACACCTCTAAAATTTATAGTATCTTTGAAATCAAAACTAATTTTATAATAAAACTAAGATATTATTTGCCTATTAACATATTCCTCCCTCTTTCAACTACATATCTGTGTGAAGCTGGATTTTCTCCATATACTTTAATGAAAACAACATACTGCCACAGATTAATGCAAAAGTAGATAGGAGAATCCAGCTGTCTTCTATTAAGCTAGACATTCCATTTGCAAAAATATTTAAAAGAATGCCACTCTAGCACTATTTTTTGAAATTATTGTTATTTTTCACAAATATAGTTTATATTAACATGTAATTGCTTTTATTATTTTAAGTGAATTAATATTAAATGTTTTGATTTTTAATGTTAATATTGATAGACAGAACCCACATTTAAAACAATAAACCTCTTTGGAATCCTCAATAATTTTTAAGAGTATAAAGGGGCCTTAAGATCAAAAAGTTTGAGAACCCATTGATACTGATCTTTTAAGTTTGCAAAATGCTTTACAACTCATTGGATCTTCACTACAAGCCTGTGAGGTAGATGACATTATTATGACTGTTTTTCAGGTGAGTCTTAGTGAGGTTAAGTTACTAGTCCAGGGTCATACAGCTAAAAGGAATCTGTGTGTAGGATTTGAATGTAGGTGTTGACTCTAAATTCAGCATACTATCCACTATGCCACCTAGTGGCCCCAAGGCTTCTTGTTAGGAAAAACTTAATTGCTTTTGTTCAGCTGTTTCAGTGTGTCCCATCCTCTGTGACCCCATTTAGGGATTTATTGGCAAAGATACTGGAGTGATTGGCCATTTTCTTCTCTGGCTCATTTGACAGATGAGGTGGAGCTATCCCAAAGCTCAATGGGCTTCCTCAGAATGCAATGGCCTCTCCTCACTGGAAACCTTTCAGGCAAAGACTGTGTCTACTTATTGGGTCAGTTATAGAGGGGGTTCTTGTTTAGGTTGGACCGTGTGACCCCTGAGATCCCTTATGATTTTTAGACTTCAGTGATTAATTTGATGAAATTATATAGGAAGCAGATGCATTTCTCCTTAAAGGTGGTAGGGTGATGCAAAATTACTGTGACTTTTAAAAGCCTCTGCAAAGACTTAAGTAGTCTCACCTTTCACTGTTTCTCTTTATAAAAAGATTCTAGGCTTCTTCACTCTAGTGACTGCAAAGATTCAGCTGAAGGCTTGTATTAGTTGAGTTCAGGCTCTGCTGGCTGTAATTCCTGCAAAGTGAGCTAAAAGGGGCAGGTGCATTGAGCTGGAACGCTCTTCTCCAGGCTCACTGAGTTCCTTTGGCTCTGTCTAGTCTATGGATCACTTTTCCCTAACATAACATTACCAGGAAACTGGGTAGGACCAATTCAGAAGTTCCATTTTCCAAACTTAAGTAACTATGTCGGAAAGCCTGTAATTTTCCCATATAAAATATGAGGCCATTTTCTTTTTAAAATTTCAATTTTGCAGTCATACTTGTTCAGTGGCTGTATGATACTGTGGAAAGGACATCAGAATTGGAGTCAGAGACATGGTTTTGAATCTTACCCTTCACTGGAGCAGTATTTCTGGTGGATAGAAAGCTGACTACAAAGCCAGGAAGGCTTGGGTTCAAGTCTAGTGCATGTCCCTGGGCAAGTCACTTAATCACTGTGTATTCTAGATGGGTTGTGTCAAACTCAAATAGAAATAGATTTCTAGGGGCTATATAATCACTTACAAAACCACAAATTAACTTTATCTGTGTTATACTGTATTTTTAATTTATTTTGGTGAAGTTTCCCAATTATTTCAGTCTGGTTGGGAGTGGGACAGGGGTTAACTGCTATGAGTTTGACACCTCTCTGAATGTAGGCAACTCTCTGAGACAGAATTCCCTTTATTAGTGAAACTGTCCCTATTCCTGTCCTCTGTCAATTACTCTCTGTGTAACCTTGGGCAAGTCACTTAAATTCTCTGGACCTCAGTTTCCTCTCGAGGAAAACTTTCCTCCCCTTCTTGTAAAAGAGACTTGGTAGCCTTAACGGTCCCCAAGTCTGTGGTCAAAGGTTTCTTACCGTTTCCCAACTATTTCTAGGCCATACTTCTTTCACTCTGGCCATCTCCATCAACCTGCTGCATGAGGACCTCCTGAACATTCTTGACCCAACTTCTCCCTAGCTCCTCTTTACATATTGCCTCCTTCCATTAGAATGTAAGCTCCTCGAGGGCAGACACTTGGCTTGCTTGCTTGTGTTTGTATTCCCAATGCTTAGCACAGTTCTTGGCACTAGTAATGACTTAATAAGTCTGGTGCTGTTTATTCATTGCCATGTGGTCTGTGTTTTAAATATAGGGAAACACTTGGAAAATATAAAAAATCTATGGCCGTGTTTCAAATACTAATACAGAAAAGTATGAAACCTACTTTAAAAAGCAAGACTAAAAATTCAATAACTAATCACCAAAGGAAACTTTTTTTTAAGGTAAATATAGTTGATACAAAGCATTATCCTATAGGTGACATTTTATCTGCCTTACAAAAGATTTAAATTATTTCTTATTTGTCCTCTATATAGCGTGTATGTATGTATTTGTATATATGCTGTCTCCCTCATGAGGTCCTTAAGGGCAGAGATTCTCTTTTAGGTCTTTTTGTTTGTCCTGCATTTTGCACAGTGCCCAGCACATAGTAGGTATTTAATAAATATTTACTGATGGATTGAACCAGGCAAAGGATTTTCAAGATTCCATGCTTGAGTTATAAACCACCATGCTTGTAGTAGGTCAATGTCAAGTGTAGGATTTTATAATATTGGGGTTCCAGACATAGTTTATTGTTACTGAGTCATTTCAATTGCATCCAACACTTTGTGACCCCATTTAGGGTTTTCTTGGCAAAGATACTGGAGTGGTCTGCCATTTCCTTCTCCACCAGATGTAGTTATAGATTAGAAAAAGATGAAGGTAAGGGGAGGCATCTACTTTCTTTCCATTAACATCTATGACTGGCTGAGGTATCAACCAAAGGTGAGGCAAGAATGGTTTTAATTGATCATTATATTGCACTGGCTGACTTGACACTGATTGGTAACTGAGACATTCTGTGATGCGGGGGGGGGGGGGTGTGTGTGTGTGTGAATGTGTGTATGTTAAAGGATGCTTATCTTTTTCTTCCTTCACTTATCCAATGCAATAACAAGGTCCAGGAAGTAATCTGAGGATAAAAAAGATGCCCTGCTATTTTAGGAATAGAGAATTCATAACTCCCAGGTGAGCCAGATGCAAATGACCCTTTTGCCACTAACATAATCTGTGTGACCTTGGATGAGTCCCTTCACCTTGTGGATTTTGGTTTGCTTACCTGTAAAATAAAGATTAGTGATCCCTTTGCACTTCTAACTCTGAAATTCAACAACTCTGCTTTGGGCAAATACAGTGAGTACAAATTTAGTGACTCAGCTTTATGTCTGTAAGTTATGAACATTTAGGTTTCACAGTAAATGTGTGAAGTCCATATGACAGCTGTCTTTATGCTCACATTATTAGAAAATTGAGGTTTAGAGGGAAAGGAACTTACCCAGGGTCCCATTGCCAGTGTTAGAGGCACAATTTGAACCCAGGCTTCCTCAATTCCAAGTCCTTGGCACTATTCTATTATCATGGTAGTAATGATGGACGAAAGAGGGCTCAATGGATTGAGTGTAGGACTTGGAGCTAGGAAAACCTGAATTCAGATTCTTAATAGCTATAGCAAAATGAATTGTACCTCAGTTTCCTCATCTGTAACAATGGAGATAATTAAAATTTACCTCTGGGACAGCTAGCTGACGCCATAGTGTCAGGTCTGAAATCATGAAGACTTATCTTTCTGAGTTCAAATCTGGTCTCAGATACTAACTGTGTGACCCTGGGCAAGTAACTTAACCTAGTTTACTTCAGTTTCCTCATTTATAAAATGAGCTGGAAAAGTAAATTGCAAACCATTCCAATATTTTTGCCAAGAAAATCTCAAATGAGGTCACAAAGAGTCAGATATGACAAAAATGATTGAAAACAAAAAACTAGTACCTCCCTCCGTTGTGAAGATCAGACGAGTTAACATATAAAGTTAACGATGTAAAGTACTTTTCAAACCTGTAAGTGCTAGATGAATGCTGGTTGTCATTAGTACTATTATTGTTAGCATTATTTACCATTTCCTCTGTACTGCTCTAATAAGAAGTATCTATCCTCATCAAAACTAATGACACAATGTCCTAAAATGACAGTTGTTGGGACAGCTAGCTGATACAGTGAATAGAGCACCGGCCCTGGAGTCAGGAGGACCTGAGTTCAAATTTGGCCTCACACATTTAACACTTACTAGCTGTGTGACCCTGGGCAAGTCACTTAACCCCAATTGCCCTGCCTTCCCCTCTCCAAAAAAAAAAAAGAAAGAAAAAAAATGACAGTTGTCAACATGTGCTACTTTTCCTTTATGAACATCATCTTTGATAAAAGGCTGATGGAGGGCATTCTTGAACACTCGTTTGTCTTTTATTCTTGAAGAGGTTCATGACATCAGGGAGGTGATGCCACGATTTGCAAGTAGATTGGATCTGAGTGAGGGAGGGCTGTGCAAAGTCACCAGTCTCACACACCCCTCTGGAGTCATCTGGGTTCAGTGGCCAGAGATAGATCCAGATGAATGGAGATGGCCCCTTCTTGAACACTTAGTACTATAGGGTCTAGGGCTGGAAGGAAAATGAGATATCACAGACGGATAAGATCATGTATTTAGAGATGGAAGGGATATTAGGGGTCACCTAGTCTAATACCTTCCTTCTATGAGGTGGGTGACTGAAGGATAGAGAGATATTGAAGGTCAGACGCTTAGGAAGAAGCAGAGATTTGAACCTAGGCTCTTTGCTCCTGTGCAGAGACTTGAATCTTAAATGTCAGTATTATCATGCAGCAAATAAAATAATGAGAGAAATAGAGAAAGAGAAGGGAAGAGAAGAGGAAAGGAGAGGAGATGTGAGGGGAGAGAGGGATTGAGAGGAATGTGTGTGTGAAAGAGAGGGCTTGAGAGAGGGAGGAAGGAAAGGGGAGATAGACAAGAGATCTTAGTTCTCATATAGTCCAGTCCCTTGACTTTGTAGAGGGGGATAACAGAGTCAATAACCTCACCCACACCCTTTCTGCTGCTTGGCGGCCTCAACTGATTCATTCCTAATTTCTTTCCCCCCTAGACTGAAGTCCTTCCTCAAAGCCTCATCGTGGCAGAGCCGACCCAGGTTTCTCACAGTCCAGGCCAAGGTGACATGACTTTGGATGTGGATCTGGAAACAAGACCTAGATCTGTTGCTCAAATTGCTGCCTGGTTAAAGCCTCAGAGGCTCATCACCAAAAGACTGACCTTAGCTTGATAAAGGCATAGAGGGCTTGTGATCTGCCCTGGTGAAGAGAGAACCTATACTCATGAAAGGAATTTAGGTATAGTTCTGTTCCCAAAGTGGTTATTACAAACCTTTTCCCATGTCCTCAGGCTTGAAACACTCTCACTATTGACTTCTTCAGTGAGCAGACTGAGCCCGTGCAGCAAGTTAATTAATAATAGTGAGTGCTTCTGTAGTGATTTTAACATTTGCAACATGCTTTACATGTTTTCTCATTTGATTGTTACAACAACCCTATGAAGTGGATACCAATATTACTATTATTCTAATTTTTTATAGATGAGGAAACTGAGGTTACCTTGCCCGTGGTATTACCTTGCCACAGCTATTAAGAGTCTGAAGCAGGATTTGAACTCACATCTTCCTGACTCTCAGGTCTGGCACTTTATCTATTCTACCACCTAGATGCCCTTCTTAAACTGCCTTCCTCCATTCCTAAGAAATTCTTTCTTCCTTTTCTTTTATCTCAGGGGAAGTAGTAGCCTGCTTTTCCTTGCTGACGGAAACTTCTCTTGATTCCGTCTTCACCTGGGTCCTTTGAGTCCTTGCTTCAAACAATTATGCCCTATTTCTCATGAATCTTCCCTCATTCCATCTATACTGGCTCACTCCCATCTCACAGAAGTAGGCTAAGGTATCTCCAACACCAAGAAACTTTTCCTTGATTATTCTACCCCTTCCAGTTACCATCCCGTCTCTTTCTTCTTCATGGTCAAATTCCTTGATAAAAGGAGTTTATACCCAATGCCTCCACTTCTGTATCACTATTTTCTATTCAGCACTTTGCAGTCTGGTGCTGGAGCAGAGTGAGATTTAAATCAGAGGGCCTGGGTTTTAATTTTACTCTCACGATACTACAAAGTTAAGTGATCTTGGACTGGTAGCTTCACTCTCAAGGCCTTAACTTCCTCACCTGTGAATGGGAGATCTTACCTGCTTGGCTCAGAGGATTGTTATGACAGTTAGAAGATATATTATATGTAAAGTGCTTATTACTTCTCAACCACTGTTAAACTGTAAGCTATTAATATTGTCGTCACCCTCATCATCACGACTACCATCGTGGCATTTTTTTCTTTCAATGAGATTCTAAAGCTCCTTAGGACAAATCATTATTTTGCTATTATCCCTGTATGTAATTGTTGCAGGTAGGTGAAATAAAAGATTTTATAGTTGAATGAAAATATGATAATGCATGCTCATCCTCTGTAGGCTCACTGAAAGCAGCCAGAGTAAAACCCAGGTGGCAGACAGAACAGCAGGGACCATAAGACACTTTGTCCAGCTCTCATGTGATCTTGGTTTTTTCTGCTAGGTATCCCTATTTCAAGGAGGTTTTGTTCTGAGTATTTGGGGATTACATTGTGTTAAAGACATTGTTCTTTGTTTTTATCATCAGCATCTGAGAGCAATTGATGATCGTGGTCCAGTTCCAGTACAGTTTATTTTGAGGTCTTTATTTGTAGTAGGGGGATTTGTCACTTGTGAGTTCGTGAAAGATATTGAACTTCTGATGTGTGATTCTAAGTACTAGGGGTTGTTAGACATTTAGGAGGTACGCAGTTTCTGCAGCCTATAATACGTCACATAGTTTCTTCTGCTGCTTCGCATAATCTCTCTTGATTACTAAGTTTGGATCCCTTAGGAAAACCCTTCTGTACAATGACCTGGTCCAGAATTGCCGTCATAAACTCGTTGTTTACAGTCCTCATTCAGCTGTTTATTCCATGTGTCTTTTTTGGTAAATATTGTAGACTGAGTTCAGGCAGGTATTGCCCATGGAAGGCCTTTGGATTCCATTCTTAGATCTTAGCTGTTTTATAAATTTCATTTGGTGATCATAAGACATTTCTGGCTGTGTTCAACAAATCTAATGTATAGGTATATATCCATTAATATGTTATATATACACATGTATACAAGTAAATATATACACACACAAATACATATTAAGTTCATATACACATATATAGATGTATATATATATACACATAAATGTGTATTATATTAAATTCATATAAACACATAACATGAACGTGTTACATATATACACATATCTGTGTATATACACGTAGTATATTAATGAATGAGAGGCAGCAAGGAATAGTGAATAAGAGTGGAAAAGTCTTAGGGTCAGAACAACTGGGTTTATGACTCACTGCTGGGACATACTGGCTCTTTGACCTTGAGCACGTGCTGAATTGGTGTGTGTGTGTGTGTGTGTGTGTGTGTGTGTGTGTATAAAATCTTTTTGAAACATTATCCTCCTTCCCAAACTCCCTATTTTTGTTGAGGGCATCACCATTCCTTCAGTCAACCATGTTCACAATTTTGGTGTCACCAGGCAGTTGACAATCATTTATTAAGTGCCTACTATGTTCAAGGCAAGAGCAAGTGCCCTGGCCTGTTGAATAGACAACTGACTTCAGAGTCAGGAAAACCCCTGCTTTAGTTTTAACTATAACAAAGCTGGGTGTCTGACTCTGGGCAAGTTATTCAATCTTTCAATGCCCCAGTAAACTTTCTAAGACTCTGAGATGTAGAACGGTGGCTCTTGAAAGACAGAGTTTCCTTGCCGATTGTATCAGACGTCTTGGCCAAAAAAATTTGCCAGGCGTTGTTCATATCCTTGCCCTCAAGGAGCTTACACTCATAGTCCCCCTCACTCTTCCTCACCTTATGCATCCAATCATTTGCCAGCTCTTGTTGATTCTCTCTCCATAGCATCTTTTCATGCATCCCCTTTTTCTTCACTCCTGTAGCCACCACAATAGCCCCTGCCTCAATTCTTTCTTTCCCCTTTCTCCATCCCCAAAGGGATGTTCCTAAGGAGCAGGGATCACTCTTCAATAAACTCATATGGCTCCCTATTACCTCTCTGATCAGAAACAAATACCTCTCTTGGACCTTTCATTACCTGGTGAAAGCTTCCTCCTTAGTCTTATAATTTTAGGATTACAGATCTAGAATTAGTATGACCATTAGAGGCCATTAAGTCCAATTTCTTCCATTTAGAGAGGAGGTCTGGGCAAGTCAAGTGACCTGCCCACCACTGTTCAGGTATGAAGCATCAGAGATGGGGTGCTCTGATGCCAAGCCCAGGGCTCTTTCCCTTCTGCCCCTCCCTTCCACACATACTACTTCTCTCACCTTCCTGTACTCCCCATCCAGCAGAATGTTCCTCACATACCAGATTTCATCTCATCTCCACACCTTTGCACAGCCTGTTCCTTATTCCTGGAATGTACTCTACCCTCTCTTTTGATTCCTAGCTTGTTTTTAGCTGCACCTCAAATATCTCTTTTTAGCTGGTGCCTTTTCTGATCTCCTTAGCTCTTTCAGACACCCTCTGAAACACATTGTTCAGTTGTTTTCACTGGTGTCCAACTCTTTGTGGACCCATTCGGGGTTTTCTTGGCAAAGATACTGGAGTGGTTTGCCATTTCTTTCTCCAGCCCATTTTATTGATGAGGAAACTGAGGCCACCGCTCACTCCACTGTCACCACCTGCCTCAACAGTGGGATCTGGGTTAGGACTGATGTTAAAAAGCAAGGACACCTTAACTCAGGTGCCTCTTTCAGGGACAGTGTGGCAGGCATAGTGATTTAGGGAATGATAAATTAAGTTTCTCAGAGAATAGGGATTCAGCCGTCACTGGTGTTTATATAGAGAATGATTTATTTATAACAAAGGACAAATTAGTACAGTTACTTTAAAACATAAATAAGCTACTTGATTCCAAATAGAACAAAGAACAAAAAGAAAAGTCTGAACAAAGGGTCTTGTGTGTCACTTAGTCAGAGCCCCTGGGAGCCCATCAGTCTTTTCCTCCTTTTGGTCCCTCTTAGCTCTTGCTTAGCTGCTATCATTCTTGAGTGTCTGGGTGTAAGTACCTCTCAGGACCTTGGCTCTTGCTAGCAGGTACTCTCTCTCACCTGGTTCTCTTTAATTCACCTGGTTGGAGCTGTTCTGTTTCTCTGAAATGCCCTTTGGAGCAATCTTCCTTCCCTGGCTCTTTGGAAATAATTTCCAAATTCCCAGCCCTCCCAGTGACCATTTGGTGCAAACCTGTCAGCGTTTTACAGATTAGGTCCAGGATTTTTCAGTAATTTATTTAAGGTCACACAGCTGTTAGAGGCAGAGGAGCGGGTCCTAGAGCCCAGGTCTCCTGACTTTGGTTCCTGGATTTGGATTGTACAGTTTTGCTTCTTGAAACCTTCCTCCAGCCCTGGATTTACACACTGTAATTCCACCTGGGCCTCTTTGACTCTTCTGGGTTGATGGGATGATTCTTCTGAGATCATCCATTTAAGGAGGGTGCCTGGGCCAGTCATGTCTGGTCTCATTCCTCTCCAGGCTGCATTTTGGATTTTCCTCTACCATGCCCCTTTGTATGATACCCTTTCCCCCTTGTATATGTGGTCTTCCCTTGTTAGATTATGTGCTTCTAGTGAGCAAGGACTGTCTTTCCACTTGTGTTTTTATTCTTAGTACTTGGCACATGGTAAGCTCTTTATAAATACTTGCTGACTGACTGATTGGCTTGCCCAGGGTCACACAGCTTTTAAATATCTGGAGCAGAATTTGAACTCAAAATGGTCCTGACTCCAGGTTGAATAATTTATCCAGGGTCACAGAGTTAACGTCAATGGAAGAATTCCAATCCAGATAGTCCTGATACTGAGTCCAGTGCTTTCCCTATTGCCAAGCCTCCTTTTAAGTACATTTTGGGGGCACAGAGTTTATCCATGTGTAAAAGAATGAGCACCGAGTCAAGAATCAAGAGACCAGAACTCTGGCTCCATTCCTTTCACTGCCTTACCAAGTGAGCCCAGGTAAATCACTTAACAATTCCACAAGCATTTGTTTTCTGTCTACTATGTGAAAGACCACTCTGGGTTCAATTTTCCCATCTGTAAAATGGGGAGGCTGGATTTTGAGATATAACAGGATGTGGTACAGAGAACCTGGAATCCAAAGATTCAAGTTCAAGTTCAGCCTCTGCCAATTATTACTGATGTGACCTTTACGCTAGGACAGCCGGGTGGCCTGGCCTAGAGTCAGGTAGACCCAAGTTCAAATCCAGCCTCAGACACTCACTAGCTGTGTGACCCTAAGCAAGTCACTTACCCCTGTGTGCCTCAGTTTCCTCATCTGTAAAATGAGCTGGAGAAGAAATGGCAAACCACTCCAGCACCTTTGCCAAGATAACCCCAAATAGGGTCATGAAGAGTCAGATGTGGTTGAAAACTACTGAACAAAGACCTTTATCCCCTACATAGTAGGAAGACAAGACTTATTTGCAGTACTTACCTCTGAGTATTGTTGGGAGGAAATTGTTGTTGTTGTTGTTGTTGGTAAACCATAAAGTGCTATATAAATGGGAGTGATTAATATTAAAAGATGATTTCTAAGTTCCCTGCCATCTCTCAAAATTCTATGACTCTATAAAACATGTTTTATTCACCAATTTATTTATTTGGATAATAAAATTGGAATATATTTGTTTTCCTCCGCTGGAGAAAGTAAACTTCAGTCTTTGTGCTTTGCCTTTAGGGGGAAAAGGGTGCCTGTTTAGGGTTTAGGCGCCCTGCACCTAAGAAGGGTAGAAGAGAGGGCCAGGAGGCAGCATGAGAGAGTGCTAAGGGCCAAACCGAGCTCTTGTCTATTATCTAGCTCCATGCCCCTGGGTGAATTCAGCTGTCTTTGCCTCAGTCTCCTCACTTGTAAAATGAAGGCATTTCTTGAGCCCCTTCCCCCTTTCCCCCCAGCTCCAAAATCCCATGATTCTCTGGTTACATAGGTAACTAGCCACATTTAATAATTTCTGAGAAGCAGTGTGCTGTCATGGTTAGAACGCTGAACAGGGAGCCGGAAAAGCCTGGATTCAGTTTCTGCCTGAGACACTCATTGGGTGCCTGACCATGGGGCCTCAGGCTGCCTTCCAAGACGAAGCTGGAGGGAGTTTGGGACCAGCCTCAGACCATGGAGTGCCAACAATCCAGAAAACAGGTTCCTGAT
The DNA here is from genome assembly GCA_028646575.1 of Pseudocheirus occidentalis. NCBI lineage: Eukaryota > Metazoa > Chordata > Mammalia > Diprotodontia > Pseudocheiridae > Pseudocheirus > Pseudocheirus occidentalis. The sequence goes on along the minus strand of CM053593.1, from coordinate 82,352,940 downwards.
CCCTAGCTAGTGGTTTTCCTTCAAACTTTTCCATTCTTTTCATAGTATTTTTTTCTTTTCTAAAAGAAATTCTTTCTTGAAGATTTGACACCCTACCTTTCTAGGATTTTTTTTTTCATTAGTGGCCATAGACTCCAATTTGTTGAGGTGGGGAAGAGTGAATATATATGTGTATGTGTATACACACACATGTTTTATTCATCAGTTTATTTATTTGGATTATAAAACTGGAATCTATTTGTTTTCCTCTGCTGTAGATAGTAAACTTCAGTCTTTGAGATTTGCCTTTGAAAAAAAGTTGTGCCAATTTAGGGTTTCAGTATATTGCTCATAAGAACAGGAGAGGGCCAGGCAGCAGGATTTTATACACTTGTGTCTACGTACACATAGACACACGCACAAAATGGCACGTATGCAGAGTACACATATACTTGTACACATAAACATATATACAAACGCGTATGTCCACAATACAAATATACTCTACATATGTAAATTGAGGAGAAAAAATATAATCTCATGGGATAGCCATTTGGTGACAATGCCATCAGCACTATTTCTAGTGAAAATAGGGCCCGGAGTTCTCTAATAGCAATATCCTCTAAATATTCTCCCCAGGGATGAAGGTAGAAAGGACAAAGAGCCCATGGAAGGGACCTGAGAGGTCATCCAGTCCAACTTCCTCATTTTACAGGTAAAGAAACCAAGGCACAGAGCAGCTGACTTGCCCAAGGTCACACAGTGTTCAGGTCAGGATTCAAACTCAGGTCTTCCTGTCTCCCAGCACAACATTCTATCCATTATAGCATCTAGTTGCCTCCTATTGATAAAACTATATTCATGTTCATATCAATAAGATATGAAAGAAAGCGAAATGGGTTTCAGGTGACTCTTTTTGACATTAAGGTGCACAGAAAAAAACATCAAAAGCTCTTTAATAATGAAGGAATTTCTTTTGCTTGACTACATTCGTTAACAATTTTGTTTTCTTGGCTTTTTCAATGGGTGGGGGGAAGAGTGTGGGGAAAAAATTAGCTTAAAATTGAATTTAAAAAAAAGTCTTTTAATGGTAACAGATGCTTGCTTTACTTTGAACCTACCTGGGAAGTGTGCAGTTTGTAAAGGCATTTTGTCGAAGCTATTCTTTCAGCCTCCCAGGGCTCCTGGCAATTCTCAGTTACAAATGAGTTGCTCTTCATGGGTGGAGGGAACTTCCTCATTGAAATTTCCCTCTACTGATGATATTGCAGGTCAGGATCAGCACAGAGTATGTGAGGGAACTCTAAGAACATATGAGATAATGTATGTATAGTGCTTTGCAAAACCCTGGAGTGCTATATGAAACTCTGGACAAACACTTATTAGGGGTTTACTGTATGCCAAGTAGTACACTATGTCTGCAAATAAATAAAGGCAAAATAAAGGCCAAAAATATCTCTGCCCTCCAGGAGCTTTTTTTTTCTAGGTGGAGAGAAGTATAAATAATTGGGTACATGCAGAGTAGATGGAAGGTAACTTCAGAGGAGAAGCTCTAGCAGCTGTCAGTCAATACACATTTATTATTAAGCACTTAGGATGTGCCAGGTACTGTGCTAAGTGCTGGAGGTATGAAGAAAGGCTAAAGACAGGCCCAGCTCTCAGGGAGCTCACGGTCTAATGGGGAAGACAACATGCAACTCTACAAAAAAAAGCATGTGCAAGATAAATAGGAAATAGTCAACTGAGGGAAGGCACTGGAATGAAGGGGGAATGAGAAGGTTTCCTGGAGAAGGCAGGATTTGAAGTGGGACTTGAAGTCAGCTGGGAAGTGTAGATGAAGAGGGAGAGCATTCTAAGCATGGTGGAAAATGCTCGGAGTCAAGAGAGAGGGTGTCTTGTGGGAGGAATGGCGGAGAGACCGGAATCACCATATCCTGCATTCATGGTGGGGTGTAAGGAGGTGTGAGAAGACAGACAGGTGGGGAAATGGGAATGTCATCCTGCCGAAGGTGGTGTTTGAGCAGTCCTGAAGGGAGCCAGAATTCTGGGAGATGGAGACACGAAGAAGCAGAGTATTCCAGGCCTGGATGGCCTTGAGGACAAAAACACAGAAATGTGAAATGGGAGTGTGAGCAATGAATGGCAAGGAGGCTGCTCGGGCTTCGAAAGGTAGGGAGGGACGAGGCAGGAAAGAGCTTTAAATGCCACACAAAGACTTTATTAGGTCTAAGTGGAATAGGAGCCGTTTGGAATTCATGGTGTGGGGGAGGGACCTGGACCTATAGAAAATCACTTTGGTAGCTGTATGAAAGATGGTTGGGAGTGGGGAGAGTCCTGGAGCTGAATGGCTACAGCCGCAGTCCTGGCATTAATCTATACATATAATAGAAAATTGCCTAGGGTCAGTATGTGTCTGAGGCTGAATTTGAATCCATGCTTTTTGACCTCTGTTGTATTCTCTCTCTCTCTCTCTCTCTCTCTCTCTCTCTCTCTCTCTCTCTCTCTCTCTCATTCTCAGTGGTATAGTTGCTAATTCTTGCATTCATTCAACAAACATTTTTAAAATAGGTCTTCTTGCTTTGGAGGCAGCTTGATGGCTCAGTGGATAAAGTGCTGGGCCTGAAATCAGGAAGACCTGAGTTCAAATGCAGCCTCAGATTCAAACTAAGAGTGTGACCCTGGGCAAGTCACTTAACCATTGTTTGCTTTAATCCACTGGAGAAGGAAATGGCAAAACAGTCCAGCATTTTTGCCGGGGAAAACCCTGTATGAGATCAGAAAGAGTTGGACACCACTAAACTAGTGATTCACAACAACATGGTTTAGACTTTGTGTTAGTCACAGAGTATAGAAAGACAGTAATTGAAACACTTCCGCATAAGAAATACTACTACTACTAGCAATACTATTGATAAAAATAATTGGCATTTATTATTATCTTGATTTGTTTATTATTTATTATTTATTTTATTTTTTATTATAATAATAAATGAAATATTATGTATTTATTATTTATTATTAGCTCTTTAAGGTTCGCAAAGCTTTACAAATATAATCTCATTTTATCCTCACAACAATCCTGGAGGATACATGCCATTATATTATCTTATATTTTACAGTTAAGGAAAATGAGGCAGAGAGCAATTAAGTGACTTACCCAGGGTCACACAGTTAGTATCTGTGGTAAATTTGAACTCAGGTCTTCCTGAATCCAAGTCCATCATTCTGTTTCCTACCTGCTTCTAATATGTGGGGAACTAGATGATTTCTAACATCTTTTCCAGCTCAAAATCTGTGCTTCTCTGATGTAATGAGATAATTGAGGCAGATGACTCATACTGAACTTAGGCTGACATCTGGCTTCTGAGACTCCCCAGAAAAGAAGCAGAGATTCTTTATATTGGAAATTTGCTTATTTTTCAATTATCAGAAGACATGTTGGGATTGTTGGGCAATTCCTTTTCTCTTCTTTTTTTCTTTCTCCAAGGTTTCTGGGAGACTTCATCTATCAGGTTAATATCTGAGTAAATCAGGGCTGAGTTAAATGATAATATATCTGTAAAATATTCAACAGTCTACGGTAAGGATGTCATGAAAGCTTTGTTCTTTTCTTCTTCTATATTGCCCGCTGTTGATATATTTATTTCTGGAGTTCCTGGAATGTCTAGGCAATTTGGATACTGCTGGAGGCAGTAGCAGCTGCTTAAGCCTCACTGCTGTGACCTTTGCTACCATCTTTGGCTTTTTACAGCTGTCTTTGCCCCTAGCACTAAACTCCAAGTTTCACTGGGAAAGAGCAGCTCAGGGATCAGAAGAACTCCTCCCTTTGGTTCCCATCATTTCCCCCAACCCTCTCTTTATCTTGAGGCAGTTTGTGGCAAGAGCTGAGACCAGAGAGGGGAGAGGAAGAGAGCCGAGAAGAGTCTCCTCCCCATAGGCATAAACATGATCCCAGCATCTCCTGCATTGCCCTGGGGCCCGTGAGGAAGACAGGGACCTCTCTGTTAGAGTACTACTTAGTTGCATTTATCAAATATTTAGGAGACTTCTGAAATTTTTGCTTAAGGGACCTAAGACTTAGGATCCTGCTTTGAATAAGATACAGTACAAACTTTGCAGCATAATGTGTCATAAGTAATAACGGTGATAGCAACAGCCTAATGAGGCTCTCCATGGATGATAGCCACATAAACTCAAATAGCAATGTATCAACAAAGAAGTCTTGATCAATTAGCTGAGTCATGCAAATTTGCTCATAGAAAAAGGAGTTTATAATGGGGATTCAGGATCAGGTCATTGCCTCCAGCAAGTAAAGAGAGGTTTATTCTTAACGGACCCTGGAATGATTGATGGATGCAGAATATAACTTGAAGTTGTGGAAACTACTAAGTAACTGCAAGTTAGAAAAAAATTTAACGTCTTCCAGATGCACGGAAAAACATGAAGTGGCCAGGTAGGAGGCACAGTGAATAGAGGTGAAATCAGGATGATCTGAGTTAGAATTCTGCATCAGCCATTTACTAGCTGTATGCCTCTGGACCAGTCACTTATCTCTCTTTGTCTCTGTATTTTCATCTATAAAATGAGAGGTTTGGACTTTGTGGTGTCTAAGCACTAAATCTAATCTATGATCCTATCATTATACAATTCACTCTTACTATCTTTTATAAACCAACAGATAATAGCTCTTTGTACTCTGGATATTAACCCCTAAATATCTGTGAAAATCCAGCAAGTATATTGTACTGAAATAGAACACTCTTTGCAAACATAACTATAGGTGCCACTATGGATAGAGTGCTGGGTTTGGAGTCACAAGGATCTGTGTTCAAATTTGGCCTCAGACACTTACTAGCTGTGTGACCCTGGGCAAGTCACTTAACCCTGTTTACCTCAGTTTCCTTATCTATAAAATGAGCTGGGAAAGGAAATAGCAAATCACTCTAGTATCTTTGCCAAGAAAACCCCCAAATGGGGTCACAACGAGTCAGATGTGACTGAAAAATGACTGAACAACATTGTTCCTTAAAAAAATTTAGAAAAAGTATTTAAAAAAATGTTTTTATTGACATTTTCTGTTCATCACCATAGGTATCCAAGTATCCCTCTCACTCCCCAAAGAGCCATCCTATATGACAAGTAGAATTTTTTTAAGAGAAGAAAAAATAATCTGAACAACTGATCAGTATGTTGAAAAAGCCCAAAAATATGTGCAACATGTAGTACCTATCATCACGTACCTCCATGAAGGGGTGGGTTGGGGGCGTCTTCTCACTGAAGTCCTGCATGATCTTTATAATTTGTTTTAATTTACTTTTGGTTTTTTGCTATTTAGTTGGTCTTTCCATTTGTTTTTATTGTAGTTATTGATTATATTGTTTTTTTTTGACTCTCCCTGGGTTCACATAGATCTTTCTGTGCTTTTCTGTATCCATCACATACATCATTAAAAAAAACCCAAACCCCTCTAATTTTCCTTTGTATTTATATACCATGGTTTGTCTAGCCATTCCTGGACCAATGGGCATCTCCTTTGTTTCCAATTCTTAGCTTTCACAAATAATGCTGTTATAAACATTTGGTAGTGTATGGGGACTTTCTTCTTATCATGGCTTCCCTGGAGTAAGAATCCAGTGATAGAATCTGGTTCAAAGAGGATGGACATTTCAACCACATTATTTGCATAATTCCAAATGGTTATACAAAATGATGGTACCATTTCAGAGTTTCCATCAGTAATGCATTAACGTGCCTGTTCTTCCACAACTCTTCCAACATCAACTATTGCCATTTTGCATCTTTTTTTTTTTGCCAGTTTGCAGAATATGAGGTGAAACCTCAGGGTTTTTTTTTATTTGCATTTCTCTTATTATTAGTAATTTGGAGCATTTTTCTCAGGTGATTGTGAATATATTGCAGTTCTTGGGAGCAGCATTTTTAATAGATGGCATTATTCATAATAAATATCCATAATGTCCAAACTACACATAATGAAAAAATTTCAAAATGTGAGATCCTAGAAGAATTGAAAACAGTATGGGGACGGAAGGCAGTACATGTCCCCTTGTCATCTTTCTGTTATTAGAATAGTCATGAAGATGCTTTCAATGATGATGAAAGATGAGCCTGAATCCTAAAACAATCTTATTCAATTAAAACCCTCCAAATATTTTATATTTTTCCACCTAATATTTAACACAACATACAATATGAAAGAATATTAGCAGGGTAGAAACTTGTCCCCGGAACATTTCTTTCTGAACCCTCTCAGAAAACACGAGAAGAATGAGATAAGTATTATAATAATGACACTGAACCTAGAGAGGATGAGTTCACATCCTAATTATTTTGCTTAATTACAAAAAGCAGTCATTTCATCCTTCCATAGAATAGGTCATAGAAAATGTTCTGGAAATTTCAATAAATAATAATGAGATATTGACTTCCCAAGACTGTTTGCATTTGAGTTCTGTCTTTTCCAGGTTAAAATAATAATAGTAATGATCTAGATAAGTACTTAGAGTTTAGATTAGATCTTTCTTGAGAAATTATTATTACTACTAATAAACATTTTTAAAATTTCAGCTGACATTTATATAGTGCTATAAAGTTTTTGAAGTGGTTTGGAATGATATCCCCAAAGTAAACTCTGCATGAAAACATTAAAGGATCCATATGTACAGAGCTATTTTTTTTATTAGCAGCAGTGAACTGGAAACTATGGGAGTGCCCACTGATTAGAGAATGACTCACCAAAATATGGTCCATGAATATAATGAAATGTTGTTGTATCTTAAGAAATGATGATAGAGATGAATTCAGAGAATCCTGTGAAGACTTACATGAACACTGAGTTAACAGAGTAAATTGAGCAGCACCAGGAGAGTAATTTATATAACTAAAAAAAACATCATGAAGAAAAACTCTGAAAGACCTAATTACTCTGATTAGTACAGTGGCCAACTGTGATTCCAGAGGACCACTGAAGGTGCATGTTACTTGTCTCTTAACCAATATTATTGTTTGTCCTTCATTCTCAAAGAGGACCAGTAACATCAGGAGGGTGATGTCTTGACTTGCAAGTGAATTGGATTTAAGTGAGGCAGGGCTGTGCAAAGTCACCAGCCTCACTCTCTCCTCCAGACTCATCAGAGTCCAGTGGCAAGACATAGGTCAGGACTAGTGATGGCCCTTCTTAACAAAGATGTAGTAGGTTGAAGATGCAGAATGAGACATATACCTTTGGACATGACCAGTATAAGAAATTGTTTTGTTTAACTATGCATATTTATTACAAGTTATTATTTACTCATCTGTTTATTTTAATGGTAGTGGGAAGGAAAGGAATTTTAAAGATTAGGGCCTCCTTCTCCCCTCCAAAAAAAGGATTGCAGAAGGATTGTCAAAAAGAATCACAGATAAGCAGAACAGGTTTGAGAGTTACACATACTAGTCAGTCAGTCAACAAACATTTATTAAAAACCTACTATGGGCCAGGAATTTGTGCTAAGGAGTGATGGGAATACAAATAAGAAAAAGACAGTCCCTGCCTTCAAGAAGCTTGTGGTCTAGTAGGGGAAGATGACACACACAAAAAGGTGAAAAGGGGGTATTAGGTGTGGGGACACGTGGTGGGGAGGTCAAAGAAGTCTAAAATGAGGGTCCAAGGATATATCCTTGAGAAGAAAGTCGAACTCCACATGGCAGAAATTGAGAATTTTATGTATAGTTCTCTTCTTTTGTGGAAATATTAATTTTGTTTGGGATTTTTTTTAGTTCAGTTTAAAATCATTTTTAAATTTTTATTTATTATTATTATTTTTTTTTTAAGAAAGAGGCAACATGGCCTAGTGAAGAGAGGGTTGCTCTCAAAGTCATGAAGACTTTGGCTGAAGAGTTGCCTCTGACACATCCTGGTTTTGTGATTTGGGGCAAGTCACTAACCTTTCCTTGCTTTGGGCAGTTCTCTAAGACTCTGAGTTGCCAAGAAAGTGCCTGCTGGCATGGAGGGAGGGAGTTTCCTCACCATGGAGCCTCCTGTGACAATGAATGAAGCCTAGTCCTTGTTCCTTTGTGAACATTCTCTCTTTTGACTTTGTGCTGTACTTTGGTGGTGGTACTGCTGCTGTGCATGGTTTTTGGCCTCCCCCCTCCTCCCGCCCTTCCCTTCTCTCCCTTGGTCTTTCCTAATAGGCGCTGTGGTATTTCTTAATCTCTTGTTCCCTTCGCTTTATTGGGATTGTAAACTCCCTGCAGAGGGCTCTGTTTCTTCTGCCCTCCTTTGCCACTGTTTCCTCTCCCTTTAAAGCTGGGCCTTCATCCAGCCTGTGAAACAGAACATGGTGGGTCCAACCCAGTCATTGCAGTATGAACAGTCTCCCTGAATGCATCCCCTTTGTCATTTCTTAAGGTAAACAGTATTCCATTCCATTAACATACCACAATTTGTTGATCCATTCCCATACTGATAGGCACCCCCTTGGTTTCTAGTGGCATGTGGTATCTATTGCCCAGTGGTATTTGACACCCATGTGACTTTGTCATAATCCATATGGACCTCTACATGACGTATTAGGTGCAATGGATAGAATTCTAGCCCTAGAATCAGGAGAACCTGGCCAAGTCACCTAATCCTGTTTGCCTCAGTTTCCTCAACTGTAAAATGATATGAAGGAAACATAAACCATTCCAAGACTGGTGCCAAGAAAACCCCAAATGGGGTCATGAAGAGTCAGACAGGATTGAAATGGCTGAACAACAACAAATAGACTTAATACAATTCTTTGTGCCCAATGGGTTGAAAAGGCTGCATGTATGTTTAGAAGTTCCAGATCAAAGAGAACGTGGACATTGAAAGAATTTCCAGGATGAGACAGTAGAAGAAACACAGTTTTGAAGTCCATTGGTTAGGAATGAGGACAGGAGCAGAATCCCAAGGTATGGTCAAATCAAGCCATGCCAAATCAATCAGCATTTATTAAGTTCTTTCTATGTGCCAAGCACCGTACTATGCACATCTTCTAACCTTAGGTGTCTCTTAGGTTCTGTCCTGGGCCTTCTTCTTCTCCCTCTGTACTATTTCCCTTGGTGATCTCATGGTCTACCATGGATTTAATTATCTTCATGCTGATGATTCTTATATCCATGTTACCGTTGTTTAGTCATGTCTGACTCTTTGTGACCCCGTCTGGAATTTTCTTGTCAAAGATACTGGATTAGTTTGCCATTTTCTTCTCCAATTTATTTTACAGATGAAGAACTGAGGTGACTTGCCCACTGTCACACAGCTAGTCAGTGTCAGGCCTGATTTGGAACTCAGGAAAGTGAGCCTTCCTGATTTCAGGACTGTCGTTCTATCCACTGCACCACCTAGTTGTCCTTCTCATATCCTATCCTTCTCCAGACTCTCTGCAGACCTCCAATCTTGCTTTTCCAGCATCTCAAAATGAATGTTCAGTAGGTAGCTGAAACTTAACCTGTCAAACCAGAACTCATTTCCCCCTAAACACCTCCTCTCTACCTTCCATCTTACTGTTGAAGACAACACCATCTTTCCAATCCCTCAGGCTCATAAATTTGCTTGTTGTCTCCTCCAATAAGGACTTTTTGCCTCTTTTTGTCTTCCCGGTACTTAGCATGTAGTGGGTACTTGATGAATGTTTATTACTAACAAAGAAAGATAGTTCCTGTCCTCAAGAAGCTTACACACTAATTGGGGGAGACAAAGTCGAGAAGGGGAGTAGAGGACCTGGACCAGTCCTCAAAATAGAGGTTTCTAGAGGATCTCTATAATGAGATAAATAAATGGGCTGCAGGGTTTGAGGGATGGAGGGATTTCCAAGGTGAGAAGATCACAGGGGATGAGGAAACTTCCAAGATAAGCAGGCAGATAAAACATTTTGCTAAAGTCTAAGGAGTTAGGAGCAAAGGGGGAGAAGAATGAACGTAAAGCACAGTTAACATGAAGCCACATTGTCTTGTAAATAGAGAAGTCAGTGAACTATCAGATTAATTTTCTTTAAAAAAAATAGACTTTCATTCTGTGATTCCTGAAAACATTCAATGTCTCCATGTTCCTTAAAGCATCAGGTCTACACCCCCAGAATTTCAAGGAGCTCTATAAGCAGGCCTTACCCTACTGATCCACACATATTTCTCATTTCTTATTGAACACATCCTTTCTTCTAGTTTAGGAATAATTTTCTTTTTAATTTTGCCTGTTCTTTTGACTGTTTTTATCAGCCTGGTAAACTATTTCCCTTTTTAAAAAGTCCATTAATTATTCCATCTCTTTATTTATTTAAAACTATAGAATCTGAGAGTTGGAAATGGTTTCAGTGATCATCTGGTTCAACTTGTTTTTGTAACATAAATTGCTTCAATAGCATCTGATTATGCAGTCATACAGCCTTTCCTTGAAGCCCTCCAAAGGCTTTTACATTGCTTTCTTCATTACTACTTTTTTTTTCTTTTATTGAGGCAAAATTTTATTCCCTGCAATGTCAATCCCCTGGTCCTAATTCTGTTGGACAAATAGAACAGGCTTATACCTTCTTTTAAGTCGACGAGCCTCTTTTTCTCCAGGTCAACCAGCCTTGATTCCATCAATCAAATCCCTCTATCTTACGGTTGTGAAGCCTTTTGTATCCCCAATGCCTAGCACAATGACAGGCACATAGTAAGCACTTAATCATTGATGAAGGACTGACTGGTCAACTTTTCTCCTGACATGTTCCAGCTTATCAATGTCCTTCCTATAAAGTGGTCACAACTAGAGCCAATATGTCATATACAGTATGTCCTAGTCAGAGAATTGTTGGGCTGCCACTTCCCCTACTCTAGGGAGGACTACACTTCTCTTAAAATAGCCCAAGATTGCTTTAATCTTCTTAACTTCTTTGTTTCATTGTTGGCTTGCATTGAGTCCAATTAAAACGTCCAGGTCCTTTGCACATGCACTGTTTGTTGTACAGCCACAGCTCAGAAACGATTGGCAAAATAAATTTCAGTAGAAAATATACAGTCAGTTCCATAGCTCCAAATACAAAAGTAGCATATAACAATGACAACAAAAAATGTGTAACATTTTATTTCAAAAACTGGCAGATACAAATGAATGTTAAACTATGGGATATAGAGCTAACAATAGAGATAGGAAAGGAGCACTGTAGCATGTGAGAAGAGAACCAAGATTGTGTGGCTTCTCTTAAATCTAAGGAGAAGAGAATATATAATAGTAGGGATGGTCAGTCATGTCAAATGCTGCAAAGGAGTACTATGAGAATTGCAGAAAGACCATTGAACTTGGTGCCTAGGAAACCATCCATTATCTGAGAGAACATTTTCTGTAGTGATAAAAGCAGAAATCAGAGAGCAAGGAGAAATGGATGAGAAATCAGTGGCATTGGATGTAGACAGCTTTTTCACAGATCAATTTGGCTGCACAGGGGAAGAGAGATAGGATGGGAGCTGGATGGACCAGAAGGTATTAGGGCAAATGAGTTAAGGATTGGTGAAGCTTGACTTTGTAGGAGTATTTTGAGGAGCCAATAGGGAGGGGGACATTGGAAACTCATGAGAGAGAAAATAACTCTTGGAGGAAGGGCCTGAAGATGACTGGATGGAATGGAAACTAAAAGTACAAGTAGAACTGTCATACAGTACTTAGTGAAGACGAAGGCTACCTCTTGTTATAGGCAGCTGGGCATCACAGTAGATAAGATGGCTGGACCTGGAGTCAGGAATACCTGAGTACCAATATGGCCTCAGCCTCTTACTATGTGACCCTGGGCAAGTCATTTAATGTCTGTCAGCCTCAGTTTCTTCACCTGCAAAATGAAGGCAATCTCTCAGGGTTTTTCTGAGAATAAAATTAATATCTGTAAAGTCGGGCACATAGTAGGTCCTTAATAAGTTCCTTCCTTCATTCCTTCTCTCTTACCCTCCCTCCCTCCCTTCTTCCTTGCTTCCTTCCTCCCTCCCTCTCTTTCCTCCTCCCTCCTCCCTTCCTTCCTCCCTTCCTTCCTTTCCAAAAAAAGAAGAGGAAACAAGTGGTGATGCTAAGAGGGTCTGAGAAGGGGAAGAAAGAACCTGTAGTAGCTCATATCAGGTGGCCTCAATCTTCTCAATGAATAGTAGCCTGAATCATCTATTGTGAGTGTGGAACTGGGGGATGGAGGAATAAAAGTTTAAAAGAATTGCTCTGGGGAATGAAATTGGGAGTAAATAAGGCAGACTGGAAATATTGTCAAGTAGCCGGCTGCGAGGAATTTATCATGGGTGGAATCGGCTCAGTTTTTGTTGTTTGGTCATTTTTTGGTCCTGTCTGTCTCTTCACGACCTTATTTGTGGTTTTCTTGGCAAAGATCCTGGACTGATTTGTCATTTCCTTCTCTGTCTCATTTTATGGATGAGGAAACTGAGATAAACAGGGTGAAGTGACTTGTCTAGGGTCACCCAGCTAGTAAGTGTCTGAAGCCAGATTTGAACCATGCCCTATCCTCTGTGTCACCTAGCTGTCTTTAGCTCAATTTTGTGTCCTTTCAACTGATCTGGGATCAGGAAAAGACAGATCGGGTGGTTAGCATGACCTAGAGATGAGAATTTCTTTAGCAGTTCAGGAACAGTAGAAGGTCATTAGGGTGGGGAGTGAAGAGCAGTAATGACTGCGATCTGGCCATAGAAAGAAATTGATTAGATAATAGTTGTAATATAATAACATCTAACTAGAAATCTCTCTCGCCCCCTCTCGCCGTCTTGCCCTCCCTCTCTTCGTCTTGCCTTCCCTCTCTTCGTCTTGACCTCCCTCTCTTTTGCCTTCTCATCCTCCTTGCCCCCCTCCCAATCTGTACTTCCACGGCAATACCTGAGCCTGAAGATGTAAACATGGTAGGGAGAACACTGGGTTAGTATCAAAAGAGAAAGAAATAATTTACAGATCATTTCTCCTTGGTTAGGTAAGGCAGATGTAAAACTGAAAGTTAGTATTTTTGCCTTCCTTTGTTGTTGGTTATTATAGGTCCATTGACTCAAAACAATGGCTCTAATCTTTCCTTGTTCCTCCCCTTGTCCTAACAAAACTAAAAAAAAAAGGCCTTTTTGTTGTTGCTGTTGTTAAAATTTCTCCCAAACCCCAGATGTAGTTTTCCTAAAGTTTTAAAAAGAATTGTTTTACATTTATATAATTTTTACTTTCTAATTCTTCCATATCTCTCTTCCCCCCCTTTCCCTGTTAACAAAGTAAGTAAAACAAATCAACACGTTGCCCATTTGTGAAAATGTATGCCTCATTCTGCCCCTGTAGTTCACCGCTTCTTGAATGAAAGGGGAAGGTAATTTCTCTTTATTGGCACTGAAGTCGGGCTTGATGATGATCACATGGGTCAGGGCTTTGAAGTTTTTAGAGCTTGTTTGACTTATATTATGGTGGTCATCATGGAAGTCATTATCCTGCTTCTGCTTATATTGCTCCATATGGTTCATACCAATCTTTCCAAGTTTCTTTGAATTGAATTGAATGAATGAATGAATGAATGAATGACATTAAGCACCTATTATATGCCAAATACTGTGTTTAAATGATGAGTATCCAAAAAACAAAAGCATGGCAGGTCCTGATCTGAGTAAACTTGTAATGGGGAAAGGGGAAAGGTAAAATGCATAGAAGAAAGTCCCAGAGGTTCTATGAGTGGCATGTTGTGGTGCCAGGCAATGTCCAGGTGTTCTTCAGTTGCATGAGTAGATTGGATGACAGAACTGGGGTTAGAGGCAGGACAGATGGTAAGGCCACACACTGGAAGAATAGAGATGGTGATCCCATTTCATCTGAGTTACACAAGTGGACAGGTAACCTCTACTAGTTCTGGGCCCTGAGGAGGGACGTAAAGACAAAGCAGAGGGAGAAGATACCTTCTTAGTGGTGGGGCTTCTCATAGATAGTCTAGATGAATTCTTCATAGTTGTCAATTCTCATGGCTCAGAAATAGCTATTATAGTCATATAAGCTCTAATACAAATATTTTTTGTGAATATTGGTTCTTTTCCTCTTTCTTTGATTTCTTTGGAGTAAAAGCCTAGTAGTAGAAAGGTCAGAGTTTAGTGACTTTTGGAACATAGTCCTGAATTGTTTTCCATAATGGTCAGACCAATTTGCAAAACCATGATTATATTAGTGGACCTTTGCTGTACCCCCACCTCCTCCCAGCCTTGCCAACAATTGTCATTTTTATTTTTTTTTTTGTTAGTCTTTGCCAATCTGATAGGCCCTTTGAGGGCCTTTCTTTTGCATTTCTCTAATTATAATGATTTGGAGTAATTTTTCATACTTGGTAGTTTGGTCTTCTTTTTTTTTGGTCTTTTTTGGAAGGGGGAAGGAAGGGCAATTGGGGTTAAGTGACTTGCCCAAGATCACACAGCTAGTAAGTGTTAAATATCTGAGGCCAGATTTGAACTCAGGTCCTCCTGACTCCAGGGTTGGTGCTCTATTCACTGTGCTACCTAGTTGCCCCATGGTAGCTTGGTCTTCTTTTCAAAGCTTTTGATACTTTATCAATAGAGGAATGATTCTTATTTTTATACATTTGAAATAATTCCTTATATGTCTTCAAAAGGAGAGGATTTTTCAGAGAACCATACTGAAAATATTTTTACTAGTTAACTGCTTTTCTTCTGATTTTAGTCACATTAATTTTGTTTGTACAAAAACTGTGAAATAAAAATTTTGTGCAATAAAAATTATCCATTTTATCATCTGTGATCCTCTATTTCTTGTTTGGTTATAAATATTTTCCTTATCTACAGATCTGAAAGCTAATTTCTTTCTTGTTCCATCAATTTGTTTATGCTGCGACCCTTTGGAGAAAAAAAAAATCTAAATCATTTCTCCATTTGGCGCTCATCTTGCTATATGGTATGAAGTGTTGATCTAAACCTAATTTCTGCCAGACTGCTTTACAGTTTTCTCAGCAGTTCTTCTTCTTTCTTTCCCAAATCCCAACTTGATTTTTCTAAAGCCTAGATCTGACCTTGTCACTTCTTCCCCATTCAGTAAACCACAGTGGCTTTCTGTTACCTCCAGGATCTCTGACATTTAAAGCTCTTAATAACCTGGCCCCTTCTTGCCTTCCTTCCGACAGTCCACCTCCCTACTTGCTCTACAATCCAGCCATGCTGTCCTACTAACACTTTCTCAAACATGATATTCCATCTGCCACCTTTGTCCTTGCCTTTCTACACTCTGGCTGTCTCTACATTCATAGAATGGTCCCGTCAGCCACTTTATTTTCCTAGCTTCCCTTATGATTCAGTTCAAGTGCCATCTCTTGCAAGTGGCCCTCCCCTCTGAGACTGCCTTCTACCTATTCTGTATAGAACTTGTATCTTTCTATTACAAGATGTCTCTTCTGTTAGAATGCATGCTTCTTGAGGGCAAGGGTTGTTTTTACTTTTCTTTTTATCGCCAGAGATTAGCATAGTGAATGGTACCTAGGTATTTAATAAAGACTTGTTGATTGACTAACTGATGTACTTGATATAACCAAACCAAACCAAACCACAGTATCTCTCTCATAAACCTGTGCTGTACTCTCCCTGTACCGCACACAGTGTCAGCAGGGTAGGAGACACCTATAAGTGGAGAGGCACGTATATATGGGAGGGAAGTGGTCCAGGACATTCTGAGTTCTACATTCCAAGTCCTTTAGGACAAAAAACAGGGTCATCCCAGCAAGCTATTGTCTTCAGACTTGGTGCCCTGCCCCTCCATACCTGCAACATGCTTTTCCACCCAAATTTGTAGATTTCCACAAGGATATATATCTTATTGAAAAGTAATGCTGCTCTGCTGCCCCATTTATCCAAATCAAGAAAGAAGTCAATGCCTCTACACAAATGTCCAAAGTTCAGATGAGAGGGAGTAGAGGCAAGAGGGATTACTAATGCAAAGAGATAGATTAGACTTCACAGGCAGTCAGCTAGCATTTACTACATCCCTGCTATGGGCCGAGTCACTGAGACTTTGTGGGGCAAAATCTGTGATGTAAAACAAGTTTGTGGGTGGGTGTATCTTATTCAAATGAAATAGTGCGAATGTGTAAGCACATAAGGAGATCCAGGAACCTGGTAGGGAACATAGCATGGTGGAAAGTGCTTGAGGTGGAGATCAGTGGAGGGAGAAATAGGTGGTTTTGTCATCAGAGCATTCCTATGGGCCGCAGGGTTTCTTTAAGCTTTTCCCCTCGTGGCCATTTTTCATGTTTTGGCAGCATTTATTGGCGTTGGGCAGAGTGATGGCATGTGCAAGGCAAAGTGCTCATGCTGTGTGTTCAGAACCAAGAGGCTGAAGTGAAAGGCTGCAGTGAAACTGTGCAATGCAACACGGACAAGCAGTGCCAGAAACGCATCAGATTCATTGTGTTTGACTTTTAATTAATTTTTGGTGGGTGCTCATTCAGGAACCTTTTACTGTTGCCAAATGGGATCATATGGGGTCTCAACCCACAGTTTAAGAAGTGCTGCATAGGCTACTTAGACAGAAGAAATAAATGAGGAATCTGGGAAACAGATCACAAGCTTGCCACTATGGTATTGGTACAGTATAGCAGAATAGAGTATAATAATAATAATAATAATAACAACAAAATAATAATAATAATAATAATAATTACATAATGCTTTAGGGTTTGCAAAGCATTATTTACATTATTTTACTTTATCCTCACAACAACTTTGAGGTAGGTATTATCTTCATTTTACAGGTGAGGGAACTGAGGCACAGAGATGTTAAGTGACTTGCCTAGGGTCACATAGCTATTTAGTGGCTGAGACAGATTTTGAACTCAGGTCTTCCTGACTTCAGGTCTCGAGAGCTAGAAACTGTGGTGCCACCCAGCTGCCAGAGTACAGTAGAGCTTCAGTTTTCCTGACAAGCTGCTGACAGTTTCTGCCAAAAGTAAAACAGCTAAAAACTTGTTCCTTTGCCTTATTGATAATTGCAGTCTTCAAAAGATCAAGAAACTAATAGGAAGAAATTCTATTCTGGATCTGATTCTCACCAACAAGGAATAACTTACTGTTGAGAAAATGATGGGAATTTTGGGAAGAATTATCCATTCTCTCCTTGGGTTTGTGATTTTATTGTTCATTTGTTTTAGCCGTGTCCAACTCTTCATGACCCCATTTGGTTTGTCATTTTCTCTTCCAGTTCATTTTCAAGTTGAGGAAACTTAGACAAACAAGGTCAAGTGACTTGCCCAGGGTCACACAGCTAGTATGTATCTAAGGCTGGATTTGAACTCAAGTCTTATTGACTCCAGGCTTGGTGCTCTATCCACAGTGCCACCTAGCTACCCTCTCCTACAATAAAGGAAAGCCGGGCTTACTCTCAAACGGACCTCAGATTTTGGGAGAGCAGATTTTAATAGGTCAGGCGGCAGTCTAGGTCTAAAATTGTAGTGTGGTCAAGTTAGCTCAGGAGGTACAGGTGATTCCCAAGAATGAGAATTTGAAAACACAAAAGAAGTCAATTTTATAAGGAAAAAAATGAGATTTGTCTGAAGAGGCTGATGTAGTTGCCGAGGAACTCGGCAACCAAATTAGATTTTAAAACAATCTGTAAGGAATATGGAAGTAAGGGATGGTAAGAATAAGAACACGTGATTTGGCCATCTAATAGAAGAACCTATCAGGAAGCTTAAAGTACTGATTGAGTTGAGTCTTAAGAGGAACAGTAAGAATAGCAAAAAAAGCTGATTTTTTGGAAGCTGTGCTAGTGGAGCAAGGACCAAAGAAGACAGAGGACCGCTGGACCACTGCTTGGGGTGGGTGGAACAGTGATATTAGATAGCAGAGAGAAAAAGGCAAAGCTGCCCGACTTTGAGTCATAATAATAGCTCACGTTTATACAGCCCTTTAAGGCTTGCAAAGTATTAGACCCATTATTTCATTTGATCCTTGCAGGAACTGTCTGAGGCAGGTGCTGTTATTATCCCCATTTTACAGATGAGGGAACTGAGTCTGAGAACAGCAAAGTGACTTGCCTACACATGTTCAAGTATATCTGATAAGTATCTGAGATATGTTTTGAAGGAAATGGCAAACCATTCCAGTATCTTTGCCAAGAAAATCCCAAATTGGGTTCGTGAAGAGTCAGACAAGCCTGAAAAATGACTCAACTTGTTTCATGATTTTTGGGGGCATGGCAGATATAGCATCATCAGCCCTGGAGTCAGGAGGACCTGAGATCAAATCCAGCCTCAGATATTTACTAGATGTGTGACCCTGGGCAAGTCACCTCACCCTGCTTGCCTCAGTTCCTCATCTATAAAATGAGCTGGAAAAGGAAATAGCAAACCATTCCATTGTCTTTGCCAAGAAAACTCCAGATGGGGTCACAAAGAGTCGCACATGGCTGAAATGACTCAACAACAACAACAAACTATTTGATCTAAGTATTTGACAAAACGTACTATGCTGTTCTTGTGGAGAAGATGGAGAGAGACAGATTAGATGATAATCCGGCTCGATGTGTTTAGAATTGGCTGAATGTCTTGGTCAAATAGCATTTGTCAATGGCTCAATGCCAACTTGGCAGGGGCTCTCCAGTAAAGTGTGCCAGGGACCTATACTTGCCCTTATGCTATTGGTTTTTGTCAGTGACTTTGGCGAAGGCATAAATGGCACATTTGTCAACTTTGCAGATGACATTAAGCTGGAAGAGGTGGCTGACATGCTGCGCAATAGAGCTAGGATCCAAAAAGGTCTTGAAAGGTAGTGTGATGGAATGGGTCTAGTGAAATGAAATCTAGTAGGAACGAGTGTAACGTCTTATATTTGAATTCAGTAAATCAGCTTCACAAGCACAATATAGTTAGATAGCAGTCTGAATAAAAGAACTTAGGTTCTTTATTTATATGAATTGCAGTGGGTTATAAGGTCAATGCAAGTCATCAATATGATGCCAAAAAAGCTATTGTGATCTTGTGCTGGGTTAAGAGAGATATTGTTTGCCAAAGTAAAGGGGTCCACCCTGGCCAGACCCTTTGTGGAGTGTTGTGTTTAGTATAGGGCTCCAGAATTTTAAAAGGGCGTGGTTAACTTGTAGAGAGTCTAGAGGAGAACAATCATGATGATGCAAGGCCAAGAGTTCATGTCATTAGGAATATTTAACCTGGAGAAGAAAAGGCCTAAGGGAAATAATATAGTTGCATTCAAATATTTGAAGGGATATTGTGTGGAGGAAGATAAGATTCATTTAGTTTGATCCCAAAGGGCAGAGTCATCAATATGGTATGAGAATTACAGGCACAAATAAATATAGGCTCGATGTCAGGAAAATCTTTCTAACAATTATTGCATTTAAAAAGTGGAATGAACTTCCTTTGGCAGTTGTGGGTTCTGTTCATTGAAGGTCTTCAAGTAGAGACCTTGGATGATCCCTTGTGTATACTATATAAGACAGCAGTTCTCAACCTGTGGGTCACGTTTGAATGACCCTTTCACAGGGGTCACAGGGGTCACCTAAGACCATTGGAAAACACATATTTCCGATGGTCTTAGGAACTGAGACACCCCTCCTCTCTCCGTCTCCAGGCGGGTCCACCCACATGCAGATACACCCACATATGAG
Source organism: Pseudocheirus occidentalis (assembly GCA_028646575.1). Classification (NCBI taxonomy): domain Eukaryota; kingdom Metazoa; phylum Chordata; class Mammalia; order Diprotodontia; family Pseudocheiridae; genus Pseudocheirus; species Pseudocheirus occidentalis. Next base: position 82,333,337 of record CM053593.1, on the reverse strand, counting down.
AATTAAAGGGTTGTGGCATTAGGAAGATTGAGAACCACTGGTACAGGAGATTCTAAATTGAATGTAGGTTTGGGAAGGAACGTCTCCAGCTCTAAAATAGTATGATTTTGTAATCTGTTCTTTTGAACAATGTGAACTCCTTTATTGTCATCTTCCAGTCATGCAACACATCGTACTTAGAGATAATTATGAAGCCATATATACTTCCTTCTATTAATATTTCTGGTTTTTTGTTTTTGCTTTTTGGAGGAGGAAGGCAGGGCAATTGGGGTTTAGTGACTTGCCCAAGGTCACATGCCTAGTAAGTATTGTGTCTGAGGTCGGATTTGAACTCAGGTCTTCCTGACTCCAGGGCTGGTGCTCTTTTCACTGCACCACCTAGCAGCCCCTATTAATATTTAATTGTCTTGTTCACTATCCATTTGCTGCATGTTGGTATATAGACAATGACTATACTTTTGACCCCTTTCCCTGATATTCTGCTCTAGTTAATAAGCAGTGATTAAGCCTGCTTTGTGCCAAGCACTCTGTTAAATACAGGGGATGCAGAAAAAATTGAAAGACAGTCCCTGCCCTCAAGGAGTTTACAATTTGATGGGGAAATAAGCAAACGGATATGGGGAAAGAAGCTTGATATGGACAAACATAAAGTAACTAAGAGAAGGAAGGCACCAGAATTAAGAGAGATTGGGAAAGGCATTCTGTAGAAAATGGGATTTTTGTTAGGACTTGAAGCCATGTAAGTCAGCAGGTGGAGATGAGCTCAGGAGGTCCTTGCAGGTTGGTGCTGGCTTGGTCACAGAAAGAAAGGGCTTCACCTCATTGGTTATTGAGTCTCCCAAGGTATCCTAGTTGGTTGGTAGCAGACTCAGGATTAGAAATCCCATTTTCTGGCTCCCAGGTAGCGAGGTGGAATACTCAATAGAGCACTGGAGCTACAGAATAGGATTCAGATCCATTCTTCTAAGGGGAGTTGACAGTTGGAAAATTTTGACTTGAAGTTGTATCACTTACCCTCTGTGATAACAAACTTAGTGGTTGTAGTTAGGCAGTTTTCTCCCTGTCACTTTGAATTTTTAACTTAATGTTCTCAATCTTGTTTGCACATCTCCAGGCAAATATATTCTTCCTTGTTCTAGTGAGACACACTCTGTTCCTGGCCAAGAGCCCATCACCCCTGTATCTTTAGATATGGTGTAGCACCATTCCAGGAGGTTAACCACTTGCTGTCTGTTTTGTTATTTGGGAACTATTTTTCTTGCTCCCTTCAGAGAGAGAAAGACAAACCGGCAGTAATCATGGTATGATAGTAAGAGCACTGGATTTGGAGTCAGAAGATTTGGGTCCACCATTGCCTTGCTGTGGGACCTTGAGGCCTTTGTTTCTTTATTTGTAAAGTAAAAGGCTTAGACTGGATGGCACCTAGAGTCCTCTCCAACTCCAAAGTCCAATGACAGATGAAATCTAAATTCTATTCCCCAACATCATCTTCTTAGTCAGAAGTTAGCTTCCAAACTAACCCTTGAAGGCAATCCAGTTAAGTCCCATTTACACTTCCCTTTTCATCTAAACTTCTTGGAAAAGTTGGCTATATACCTCTACTTCCTCAGCCTCCAGTAACTTGGTTTCCACACTCCACAACTTTACTGAAACTCTTCCCTCAGAGATAATCAATGACCTATTTACCAAATCCAGTGGCTGCTTTCCAGGTCCTGTCCTCCTTGATCTCTGTGCAGCATTTGCCACTGCTGACCGTCCCTTTCTTTTGGATAGTCTCTTCTCCCTCACACTCTCTTGGCTTTTCTCTAGAGAAAAGTAGCCTGGGAAACCATGAAATTCTGAGTTCAAGTCTTGTCTCTGCCTCATACTTGGCAAACAAGTCTTTAAAACTGTAAGTTGTGGAGAAAGTGCCAACCTTTGTTGGAAGAGGGACTTTCCTTACCTCAGAGTTCCATATTCTGATGAAAGCACAGATCCTACCCCTGTCCCTATTCCTGTACTCAGTTATCCATGTATCATCTCCCCCATAGAACATAAGCTTCTCAAAAGCTTTTGTCCTTTGTATGTTTCTCCCAGTTCCTAAGGAGAGCAGAGTGCCTAGCACTCAGTAAGTGCTTAATAAATATACTTGTTGATTGATCAGTTGATTGTCATGGAATTCTGCTTAATGTTTTATGATTTTCTGGGGGTGAATTAACCTTAGTTCCCCTTATATTTTATGCTTGCCTTGCATAATTTTTAAAAAGCAGCTCTTATCTTTTGAGCTTTGAGCCCTGTCCCAGAGTTAGAAATTTCATTTACCTAAATCTTTTGGTCCAGATTTATGATTTTGTGAGTGCAGGGAACTTTTGGTGAACTAATCTATAATTTCTAGTCTTAGAGAGTTGTTCTGGGGCACTGAGAAGCTAAGTGACTTGTTGATGGACACACTATGTATGTGTCTGAGACTGGACTTGAACCCAGGATTTGGTGACTCTAAGGTTGACCCTCTATTTCACTATACCATACTGTCTTTCCCATTTAGGTAAATGGTTCGCAGAAATAAGTTTGAACCATGAACAATATATTTTTAATAACAGACACTAACTGGTAATTGGATTACTCTCAGAGCTATGCAATGAGTCCTAATGACAATAATGACTTTAACTCTTAACCTATCTCTCAGATATATTTACTGGTTTTTTTTTCTAGGTTCAGATCTGTTTCTCTAAATAAAATGTGCTTTAAACACAGGTTTAGGATCCAGGAATTGACATTTGCTGTTACAGAGTCATCTGCCCTGTTGCTGGTGGCCATGTGTGTTGGTGTGGAGTTGACAAATTGTGAGTTGTATAGGCTGTATGAAAACCCACGTTCATGCAATTGCCATTATACTTCTGGGACACGTGCTTTACAATGGCACTCATTATAGTTAATGGTCTGTTATCCTTTTCATTATGAGCCTAATTTTTCTTAGAGGTCTGTAACCTGGCGATAACAATTTGTTTCAGGTTGAAATTGAACCAATGATGGTGCAATCCAGTAGTGCTTTTGCTCCTGGCAGTTTTGAAAAAAAATTTTTTTTGAGTTATTTGTAGATTTATATTGATACAGGTATGGGAAAATGGATAGATGCTGAAACTGAGGAGGAAGAGCAATCTAGGCATGGGAGCCAAGAAAAAAAAAGCAACCTAGAGTCAAGAGATGCAGTGTCTTGTTTGAATAGTGTCACTGGATCAAAGCATATGTATATATGTGTGAATGGTGAGAGAGAGGTGGGGTGTGAGAAGACTGGAGCAGAGCAGCAAGGTTATGAAAGGTTGGACACCAGAGGATCCTGGAATTTAAAGGAAGGAATTTAAATCCATTTGATCCTGGGACTTAAAGGAAGCCAGTAGGTAGAGATGAGGAGAAAGTGCATTCCAGCTAGATTTAGCTTCCATCAGTCAGTTGGAAATCTTTGCTACTTCAGAGGCACAGAACAGTAGGCTGCCCTTTGATCTGAGATTTCTGCCCTGGTGATTCTTCTGCAGACCATAGCCTGAACTGAAAGCTAGAATTGAGATCCTGTTCCATTGCCAGCCTAGCTATGGAGCTGCTGCTTGCCTCTGAGGTTCCTCTTTGCTTGGCACACAGCTTAGGGCCCATTACTGCTTCTCACCTGGAAATGAATAGTGAGCAACAGACCTACCAGCTTGTACCTATTTCTGCACCCTATGCAAGCCTGGACTTTTCTGTGCTGGATCTAGACCCATTTCTTGCTCTGGTGTACAGTCTCTCCCAATGCTGAAATGCTTTCCATGCTTCCATTCCTTGCTGTCAGTGTGTATAGACCTTGCTGTCTGTCTCTCTCTTCCAAACTGTTGGAAAAATGATTTCCAGTGAATTCTTGGATCTCCCAGTCAGGATCTGCTCTCTTGAATTGTCTAGTTCTTTTTGTGGGAGTTGTTGGGTGGAGTTTCCTGTGCTTTTTCCTTCTGCTGTGCCATCCTACTCTGGTCAGTTGCCTTTTGCTCAAGAAATGATATGCATGCTTTGCCACTGGTCCTCTGCAGTTGTGGCTGTGGATCATTGTTCTGAATTTTTTTGGTTGTTTTTTCTTTATCCTATGATTTGGTGCCTAATAGGTGCCAGACGTTGGATTAGGTGCTAGCAATGTTATTCATTTTTTCAAAATGAATGGCAGCTGTGGCTGTAATTTCTTGTTTTCACAGTGGCAGTGAGAATCTGGAGAGGTAAATGTGTTGTGAACTTCTCTCTCAATAGACTTCCAGATACAATAATTCACTTGTTGACAATTCTGTCCCCAAGGTAATGCTTTATTCATTTAACTTCTGTTTGAGGTATCATTTGGATGTTTTTATTGATTTTAAAAAAATATTGATGTCACTTTTCAGTAACTCCTATCTTTCTCCATCTCTTTCTCTTCCACTTCCCCCATAATAGAAGTATAGTTAAGTAAAATAAGAGAATTTTTTTGTCTTTGTATCTCTAGCCCCTAAAATTGTACCTGGAATATGATAAACGCTTCATAAATGCTTATTGAATTGAATGACAATGTATGCCTCATTCCACACCTGTAGTCTACCACGTCTCTGCCATTAGTTAAAAGGCATGCTTCACTTTCACACCCTCTGAAGTCATGATTGGTTACTGCATTAATCAGATTCCAAACTGTTTTGATGTTCTCCAAAATAACTTTAAAATAACATCTTTTGTCAGGGGGAAGTACAAGTACAATATGTCACTCAGGTTCAGCCAACTTCACTTTGATGCCATAATACCTTTAATGAAGACAACTGTCCTTAGTTAAGAAAACCATTTTGTTGAGAACAAAAATGTCAGCAGAGGTGAACATCTATTCATTTGCTGTTTATTTATGGAAATTATCTGCTTGATGGCCCTTTGTCAAGACTTGTATTGATACACATTGGATTTTCCTAGATAGATTTATCTATATATCAGAGTAAATAACTTATTTATTTAAAACCTTGTCTCCCAATACATTCCAGTTTCTGGGGAGAAGTTGGAGCACTGCCATGCCATATTTCATCAGACCAGGCAAGATGTTAGACAAGATATTAAGGAAAGCTGAAGTGGGTTAAGTGCAGGGAGAACACGTGAGAATACTCCAAGGCACTATTTTAAATCAAAAAGGTTTTTTTTTTTTAAAGGTTTTGATGTACTGAAAATGTCATTGCTATTGATTGCTTTTCCTCAGAAACTTTCTACTTTTTCTCATGATTTGGTTGATGGCAGGGGCTGAAGAGAATCAATTTTATGCCTACTGTATTTAGGTAGAGATTAGGTGAATTTATATTTGCATATATAAATCAATAAGGGTACAGATATATCCTTTTGCTCATTATAGAATTGATTATGCATTTCATGGCAAGCTCTGTGTGTGTGTGCGTGTGTGTGTGAACATTTCATTTCGACAGAAACAAATGACTCTTTACTGTATTTTTCTTTTGAATTGCTAACAACATTCATGTAATCATTCAGCCACTCAACAAACACTCAAACAAGCACCACCTGTGTGTCTAGTGCTTCACTAGATAGCAGGGAAAATATGAAAAGTAGCTAAGATACAGGTTCTTCCCCTCCCTGAGATTGTAGTGTACTAATATGAAAAGGTCCAAACCCATATAATTATAAAATATAATATTATGCATGATCTGTTTTAGCAAGGCAAGAAAAACAGGGAGGGAGACAAAGGAAAGCTTCCTGGGAGAGGTGAAAAAAATGAAGGTAGAAATTGAGTAGAAGGAGAAACAGGAATAATGAACACTAAGAGGTGATCTTTGCTAAATGGATGCTGAGCTTTTATCACTTATCATATTTTATTGACATCCGTAATGACTAATTGTTGAAAGTTTGAGTCTGTGAAATAACTTTGGTAGCCATTGTTCTTAGGGGTCAGCTGTTTTCTTAGCCATTTATCTTACAGTAAATATCTTATGGACAGAGGACATGGCTTTTATTTTTAACCCCCTTGCTTTATTAAAAAAAATTTAATTCAATTTTATTTTCAGTTCTGAATTCTCCTTTTCTTTCCTCTTTCTCCCTCATTGAAAAAGCAAATATGTAATTACAAAAATGTATAATTACGCAAAACAAACTCCTGCATTAATAGGTGGTTTTTTTTGTTACAGATACCTCATACAGTGGCATGTGTGTACTTTCCTCATCTGAGACTCTCTCTTCCAATGAAATCACAGATCTAGTCTTTTCCCCTGGCTCTGTTAGACTAGCTGGGGAGGGGCCAATATAGCCAGTAGTCCTTTCTGGCTTAAGCTAGAAAGACCCTCCCTAAGCTCACTGCAGGTGGGGAGACATGCTGTAGGCTACTGATACAGCTCCCAGGAAGCGTCTGAGTTGTGGCAAACCTGGGTAATTCAGGGAGGAAAGAGGCTTCTGAGGTCGGCCTTCTATTAGTCCTATAGTGGATCTTCATCTAGCATCTAGCTTCTTAGTCTATCCCAAATCCCGTAGATTTCATGAGGAACAGGGGAGAGCTGGCCAGGATAGCCAGCCCTGGCATCTTCTAGAATCTTTCTGGCCTTAGTTCCCAACCAGTCAATTAACTACTCTGGAGCCTCAGAGGAGAAACAGATTTGCAATCACTCCTCTGTGTTAGCTGGATAGTCTGTGAGTTCAAGACAATACAAAGTACTGATAAGATTCAATTTGACCTCCTGAATGTAAAATGTCATATAATTTTTTTTTTGAAATTTCATAAGACACAGACATTCAGATCTCATTTCACTTGATGGCTGTTTTCATTTAATCATTCTGTTTTAAAATGCCTTTTGGGTGCATTGCACCATAGAGCTGTTGCACAGGCAGGTGATTATTTTAGTTGATTAGCAAAATTAATAGGTGGAAACAAATCATGATTATGCTGAATTAGAGATGAAAGTAACTTTTGTCTTATCTTTGATTTCCGAAATCTGATCACTCTATGATACAATGAGGATAGTAGTGGATTTTGAGCCAGAGACCTCACATCTAAATTCTGTCCCTGTCTGTGACTACCTGGGTGACCTTGGAGGAGGCAATTAATCTTTTTGGATCTGTTTTTTCATCTGTAAAATGAGAGGGTTAGATTAAATAAGGGGTTCTTAACCTTTTTGATATGTTATGGACCTCTTTGGCAGTATGGTGAAAAATATGTATTGTTTTTTTTTGAATAATGAATTTAAATAATAGAAGGAAATGCTACATTTCAGTTAGAGCTTAGTGAAAGTAAAGATGTCATATTTTTTTTGCCATTCAGTTTGAGAGACTGCCCCCGCCCCCCAAATCTATCCACACTCCATTTGGGGTTCTTTGAATTACAAGTTAAAAACTCTTGGATTAAATTAAACTGAAGTTCCTTCTACCCTTAGATCTATGATCTAAGTGTATGATGCTGAGTGATTTGCCTAAGGTACGTAGACAGTCTAAGCTGCTTCCTTCATGTTCTCCTGGCAATCTTGTACCAACATTTTGAACGGAAGTTTAATTTTGTGACTAAAATGTGAAATACATGAAAAGAAATGACATTTATTGTCTAGTATTTTTTTCCTTAGGATTCTTGCTTTTCAGTGGTCAGCTTTTTTTTTTTTCAGAGAAGAACCAGCTACCAAGAGTCCAAAGACGTAGGATGGAGCAAGAGTTTCGGCTCTACACCTTGATTAAAAACCTCAGTTTCTCTATTTTTCAAATGATAAATTACATTTATCCCCATCCACTTTACAGAAATGTCATAGAATCCACTCCTATTTTGAACTTTGTCATTTCCACCACTGTCTTGCTAGTCACCCAGTTTTACCTCCTAGGAGTCCTCCTTTTTCCCTCACTCCACTTATACCAATGGTCACCAGCTCTTGGCAGTTCTTTGTCTTCATCCTCTCTTACACCTTTTCTCTCTAGCCACACTGGTTTAAGATTACACCACTCCTCTCCTGGACTATTTCAATGGCCTCCTAATTGGTCTCTGGGCTTCTGGTCTCTCCTTAATCTGATCCATCCTTCACATGTCTGCTAACGTGACATTCCTGAAGCATAAGTCTGACCATGTCTGTCCTGTGCTTAATACAAGCCAACGATTCCAATGATAGCTAATGCTATATAGCTATCACCTAATTCTATATAGCTAGACATTCCAATTCTACATAGCTATACAGTCCAATGATTTCATTGATATTTAATTCTAGATGAGCTCTAGAATCAAACACAAAGCCCTCTGTTTTGCATGTAAAGTCCTTTGCAACTTGGTTCCAGAAATTAGATATTACTCCCCTTCACATATTCTATGATCTCACCAAATTGACCCTTAACTATTCCTCGTACATGATATTCTCTCTCCCATTTCAGTGTTTTTGCACAGGCTGTCTCTTAGAATCAATTCTTTTCTCACCATTGCCTCTTGTAAACGTATGGTAAAAATTCCTTTCAAACACTGCCTCCTACATGAGACCTCTCAGTATCCTTCTAGCTGCTAGGGCCTTCCAATGACCTGTTTTATATCTGCTTGCATTGTATATACCAATATGAGGAGATTTTGTTTCTTCCTTTAGAATGTAAACTTCTCAAGGACAGTGATTTTTATTAGCTCCTAACCTAGTAGTTGGCATATAATAAGTACTTACTGATTGACTGATTGATAAAATAAACCTATAAACAACACTTCTTGCTCCTTAGGGATGAAGCTGAATAGGTCATATTTCTTTAATTGCTCAATCATCATTTCTATATTACATTCCTATAGGAAAAAAGGATTTCTAAGCCCCCAGCTTGCTTATTTCAAGAAATTTTTGATACCACACAATACTAGAACCAAAAAAAAATTGAGATGATTCTTTGGGATTGATAGGGTCTGAACCTGTATTCATTGTTTTTCTGTGTATAATATTTTATAGGTATAATATAGTTGTAATAAAATCATAAATGGATTTGGATTCAGAAGATCTAGCTTAGAACTCTGATTCTCACACTTTTAACGCTATGTGACCGTAACAACTGGCAGTAATATTTGTTGAACTACCTATCTCACAGGATTGTGAGGAAAAGAGATTTGTAAATCTCAGTACATTTTATATGTATAATAGGCAATATATACATTTATATAAAGCACTATGCAATAGTGTCCCAAAAGTCAAAGCTAAAATCGGCACTAAGACTTTGGGGATAAAGTTATAATTATATAAACCATGGGAACTAGTACAACTGTTTGTTGCATATAGGATTGTTCAATTCAACAAACATTAAATTGAAGTCTTCTCTGTGTGCAGGATTAGCTCTAGGGTGGGGACGATTGTTTCCAAGAACTAAGAAGGCTCCTCCTAATCCCTCCCCCCCATTCTCATAGAGCTAACAAGGGAATCAAATGAAATGAAGCATCTGAAGTGCTTAATAAAGGTAAGCTATTTTTATCTGTAATGATACGGCAGTGAGAGAGAGTAGCTTGTTTCAGGGGTGCTAGCATTCTTCAGCATTCAGAATATTTATATTCAAATCAGAAAATAATGTGATTAATGTAACCAGTGAGATATAGTATGGGGGAGTCAGTCAGTGCATAGAGAGGGAGCTGGCCTCAGAGTCAGAAAGATCCCATTTCAAGTCTTTGACACGTACTGGCTCTACAACCCTGGGCTAACTGTTTAATCTCTCCATGTCCCAGGAAAATCTCAAAGACCATATATTGAGTAAAGGGCCTGATTTATGTTGGTAGAGAGAACTTCCTCTCATGGAGTTTTCTATGCCAATGAAATTACCAGAATGCACAGGGGTGTGCTTGTACTGATTCAGAGGAGCCAGTTGTTAAATGTTCATTGTAAGCCTTTACACTTGGAAACAGGCAAATACTATGTATCAGGGCTTGATTCATTGTTTTGTTGATTGTCTAGACTTCAGAAAATGCAAGAGAAAATGTTAATAGGGGAAACTAGGTGGCGCAGTGAATAGAGCACTGGCCCTGAAGTCAGGAGGACTTGAGTTCAAATTCAGCCTCAGACACTTGACACAAAAACTAGCCGTGTGACTTTGGGCAAGTCACTTAAGTCACTTGCCCTCCAAAAAAAAAAAAGAAAGAAAATGTTAATAATGCAGATTAAACTCATTAGCTGCTTGCTAAATACTTACCAGCACACTGCTGGGTACCAAAAAAAAAGTAACTGGTAGTAAATTCTAGAAGGCAACTAGGTGGCATAGTGGATAGAATGTAGGACTTGGAGTCAGAAAGACCTGTATTCAAATCCTGCCTCAGATACTGGTAGTGCAAAACATGCTAAATCACAACCTTTCTTGGCTTCTGTTTCTTCAAATTGAATATGAGGAAATAATACCACGTAACTCCCGTGGTCAAATAAGAGGATGTATGTAAAGCTTCTCACAAATCTTAAAATGCTATATAAATATTAGTTATTGTTATTATTAACCTAAGGAACCAGGTCAATGTTGAGTTTGTCACATGGATAAAAAATTGATAAAAGTGCAAAAATGGTTCCCATCTGTCCTAGGCAGAAGAGGCTGAAGAAGCTTGGGTGAGACTGCGGCTGATGTCAGGCTGGTAGAAACCTTTAGGAACTTCCCAGCACAAACAGGCCCTATCATTGCTATAAGCTACTGCCCAAGCACTACCGTCACTTGTGTTCAAGGGGAAATTCTCCAGGATGTAAAGTAAAGGAACTTTGAGATCCCTAAGAAAAACTATTTTGTAAAACTGTGTTTTAGGGGTCTGGAATTTAAAGTGATGCTGGTTTTGTTTTGTTTTGTTTTATTTTATTTTATTTTATTTATTTTATTTTATTTCATTTCATTTCATTTCATTTTATCTTATTTTACTTTATTTTATCTTATCTTGTTTTATTTTTTTATTTTATTTCATTTCATTTCATTTTATTTTATCTTATTTTACCTTATTTTGTCTTATCTTGTTTTATTTTATTTTATTTTTCATTTGCTGTTTTGTATGGGATGATTCCCTTAGAATTACCTTTCATAACAGTGATGACAATAATAGCAAACATTTATACTGTGCTCACCATGTGTCAGGCACTTTACTGTTGTTATCTCATTTAGTTCTCACAGCAACCCTGGGAAGTGGGTGCTATTGTTATTCCCATTTTACAGATGTGGAAACTGAGGCAGACAGAGGTTAAATGTCTTTCCCAGGGTTACACAGCTAGTATGTGTCCAAGGGCAGATTTTAACTCGGGCCTTCCTGACTCCTGGCCAGACATTTTATCTACTGAACTACCCAAGTGTCCATAATAATTTTTTTCTGTTATTTGTTCTCTGATTAATTCAAGTAAAAGAATCATCTTGAATTTTTCTCTTCCCTCCAAATCACTCGTCACTTCCCAGACATTATTTCATTAATTCTCACCACAATCCAGTCTCGTAGGGAGAGACTGCATAGATTGTGACCCGATATTATTATTTTCCAGATTATTGCCTTCAATCTTAGGAGCAGAGAAGTGAGAAAACTTGATTAGAGTTCCCAGGAAGGTTAGTGGTTTATTCTTGCAGAATCAGGGTCTCCTGACTCTTGCTCTTTAGCATTCACTTTTTTTTTAAGGAAAAGAAATGATTAAGAAATTGCTATAGATACTTGGATTTATAAATTTTGTCCTCAGAGAGTCTGATATATGTCTACCTTTCCTTTGTTTTGAAAGAAGAATTTGACCTAACTTTGGTCATTACTACTAGATTACTGAAAAAGCCTGGTTTTAAATTCCAGCTTTCATTATATGACCTGTTTTTCAAAGAATTACAAAGACTGAGGAGAAGTGGATTTAGATAATAGCCTTTGAGTTTTATGACTGACTGTTTTCTCCTTAGGCCTTCTCCCTAAAATGAACTTAAGGAGAAATAAAAATAGTAACTTACTATATTTATAGCAGAAAGGCATAATGTTTGAGGGAGCCATCCATTGCTCTTGTCCTTCAGTTTCCTTTCTTTTTTTTTTGAAGGAGGGAAGGCAGGGCAATTGGGGTTAAGTGGCTTGCCCAAGGTCACACAGCTGGATTTGAACTCAGGTCATCCTGACTCCAGGGCCAGTGCTCTATTCACTGCACTAGCTGCCCCCAATTTCATTTCTAGAAGGACATTTGAGAGACCTCACTGCCTGATGGTGAAGGGACAGGATACACAGATACCCAGAAAAAGCAAAGTGGAAGGTACAGGGATGATACCATTCAAGCTCTCATAAACATGGAACTATTAAAGCTTATTTTTCCATTCATGAGAAAAATCTAAAGGGAGAAGGAAGTCCTTATGTACTATTGATGAAGAAGTAAAATTTAGACTAAGAAGCTTTTGATACTCCAGTGCTGTTGCTGCTGCTGATAATGACACTGGATAAAATATGTTTATATGGTACTTTGTAGTTTATAAAGTTCTTTACACACAATAGCACCCATAAGGAAGGTAGAGCAAGTGATATTATTTCCCAATTTTCGTATGGACAAACTGAGGCTTGGTAGGTAAGTGATTTATCAAAGTCACACACTTTGTAAATGATAGAATCACAGAATCATGGGAACTCAGAATGAGGAGGAACATTGGACATTGTCTAGTTTCCACAACAGTCCCCAAAGTAGTCATCTAGCTTTCCCTTGAAAGATCCCTGTGAGAAAGAAGGTCGTTATATTTTTAGATAGTTCTTGTTATTAGGAAGGTTTTTCTTTCCTAATTAGGGTACTGCTTCTTTCATATGCGTATGTGTTCTATGTGCTTGGTGTGTGGACATCTTTGGACTCTAAATTTTAGTTCCAAATCTATGATCCTATGATCTGATTTTGTGGTTGCTAAAAAGTCCAGAGAGGAGCATTTGTGTAGAAACTTGAAGAGAAACAGTCTTTCAGATAAGATGCTTGAGACACAGAATGTTCTGTGGACAGAGAGAGAACTGCCCCTCAGATGAATGTACCGAGAGAGGACCTGTTTGAAGGCAGAGCAATGATGGAGGTAGCGAGGACTACAACTCATTGTGGTCTATCAGTTTATTTATATATACATTTAAAGATTACAATTGACAAAATTATAAATCAAATAATTGGGTATAAAGGGAAAGTTATATAAGATCTGTTGGATTCATACTTGACAAAAACATGGATTTCTTGAATTTTAAAAGCTAATTAATAGTATACATTGCTGGCCACCAAGAGACTGACTCAAGGAATTGGAAGATACAGGAAGCTGGGGAAGATCTGAGACCTGGGAGGAAGCTAAAGGAAGGAAAGAAGGGATAGGGAGAAAACGCAGCAGGAGAGTAAGTTGAGCATAGGAGGGGCCTGAAGAAACCGGGACAGAAAACATAGGTTTCCAACTGAGACAAGTGCTTTGTTGGAAGCTTGCTGATTGGAAGAGAAATATTCCTCTGATCATTGCCTGGAGAAAGTCCAGGTCAGCTGCTGGAATCTCCTGAGAAGAACCAATTCAGTTGCAGTGTGAAGAGCTGTCAGGACTTATTGCTCTCTACTGCCACCTGAAGGCTGAGAGAAGAGAAACCTCTCAGGGATATCTTGCTATCTCCTGGCGCCTCTGGCTTGAGAAGGAGAAATAGAGAAAAACAAGCTTTGTATCTGTTTTGTTGTGAGAAGAGTCAGATCTGATTGGACACAGCAAAATCTCCTGCTCTTTGAAGGTATTGGGAGGTTGGTAGTTCTTTGGCTTAGAGAAATGACATTATTGAAAGAGAGAAAGAAACACTTTTTTTTTTTTTTAACAGCAGAGTATCTTTGCCTAGCTATTGGGATCAGAAGGGGAGTAGTTAGCAGAGAAATGCTGAAAGAACCAATATCACCAAGTCTAGAGTTTTGAGTTGCACTAGGCACATGCATTTCCACATTCATGTATTTCCCTGCTAAGTTTCTCTGTGAGCTCACTTTTCCCTATTGGTGAGTGTCCATTGCACATTGGTGGGGAGAGCAAGAGTACACGTTGTGACCCAGCTTTATTGTGCAGAGTATATTGGGTAAAAGATCAAATCTATGGCTGGAAAAATCGCTTTTGTAACCGGGTGGCAGATGGATTGTAACTGAGATAGGCCCAAGGCAGAGGGACTAATTGGTCTATTGCAATTGTCTAATTAAAAGCTGTGAATATGAATAAGCATTTATCAAAAGAAGAATAGCAAGCTATTAAGTACCACAAGAAAGATTATTCCAAATCACTAATAGTAAATGAAATAATAATTAAAGCAATCTGAGTTTAATTCACAAACTAGCAAAGACAGGTACATCAACACACAGTAAGTGGAGTTCTAAATTGGTCTAACCATTTTGGAAAGCTATTTGAATTATTTTAAAAAGTAGCTAAGATATTCATACCCTTTAATCCAGATATCCCACTGCTAGGTGATAAAAGAAAGTTCCTATGTACAGGAGAATATTCATACTAGCACTTGTTTTTCCCAAATAATAGAGACCAGAAATAAAAATTGGAGAATGGTGTAATGTTAAGGAAATTTGAAGATCTTCCCTGCCCCTTAATAGGCTCATAGAGCCCTGACCCAGAGCTAATCAGGCTCTGGGCTATGGGGAGTTTCCAATTAAGTGCTGGGGCATGTGGATTTTCTAGGTCCTTGGCACTAAGCTAATCAAATGCGGAGTCCTTGTTATATATTCTGGGAGCCTAGTGTGTTGCTTTGGGGGTTCACTCATGAGAAGGACCTCATGATTTCTTGGTTGAGACTCTGAGTAGCTGTATGTTCAGAGCCCCTTGACTACTCAGATATTATTGTCTGTGCTCCCTTTATCCAGTGATGTTTGTAAAGTGTATAGCAATATTGTTTTACTCAGACAGTTGGACCTCTGTCTGTTGGTCTTTTTACTCATTTCTCTGCTTGTATTTTCTCTGATGTTCAGGTTACTGACCTTTCCTCTGAACTAATGTAATTAAAAGTAAGATTGTTAACCCCTTTTTTGAGCAGTCTTTCCTTTAAAAGCAGATTGACGAACCTGTGCTAGCAGGCCACCCTGGGTGTGCTAGGGTGCTTGCTGTTCCAAATGGCTAAACGAATTATGATATATGAATGAAATAGAATGTTATCATGCAGTAAGAAACAGTGAAGGTGGAGATTTCAGAGAAGTATCGTACAGCTGTGTATGGAAAGAACAACAACAGCAGTAACAAAACTGCTGAAAAAATGGACTAATTATGATGATGATTATTAACTATTATTATATTATTACTAAGTATTAACTATTACTATTATTAACATATTAATTATGGTCATTATTATTAACTTAGCTCTGGAGAAATGTTAAGAAAACTTGTCTTCTACTTTTCATTGTGAGGATGAGGGGAGGAACTTTTAAATGGAATATTTTAAATACTGTCCAACTAGGCCATGGTGTTGGGTAGTTCTGTTGAACTAGTTAGTTTTGAATTTTCCCTCTTCTTTTTCTTAAAATTTTTCTTTTTACAGGACAACTCATTGAGTAAGGGTGAGGGAAAGGTATATTTCAAAAATGACTGTGTTGTAAAAATAAAAGGCATGAAAAAATGAGATAAAATTAAAACAAAAAAGTTGGTCTGTGCTAGAATATTGTTTGTAAAAACTCACCTATTCCCTTCACATTCATTCACCAAGGATATAGTTTATTCTCATTAAAACTGAATAGTTCCCTATTTCGGCAAAGAGAGGGAAGTCAATTTTTTTTCTTTCTTCAGGGCCAATCTTGATCATTATAATTGTAACCACAGATTTTATTAATTCCATTCAAATTGTTGTAGTTATTACATATATGTTTTCTAGCTCTGCTTTCTTTCCTTTTTATCAGTTTATATTAAATCTTTCTGCTACACAGATGATGAGTTTATATTCCAAGTACATGTTGCTTTTTTACATACATATGACTTCATTCAAGTTGATAAAATTTTGAAAAGAGCCAAGATGGGATTTTACAAACCTCTCTTAATATTGACATTAATTCTCTTTGGTGCTGGTTACTTAATCAGTTCTGAATTTACCCACTTATACTATCACCTAGTCTACTCCTTTCTATCTTTTCCAAAAGAATAGCATGGGGGGTGGAGCCAAGATGGCGGCATAGAAGCAGCAAAGCACCACAGCTCCCACACAAACACGCTAAAAACTCATAAAATGGGACTCTAAACAGATTTTCAAGCTCCAAAACTCTCCACAAGACAGAAAGCACATCTGTTGCTACAGGCAGCTCAGAAGGTGGGGCTCTTCACAGCAGTCTGGGAGCCGTGGCCAAAACCCTGGCTGGGTCAGGCCCCAGGGCATCGGGCAGAGAGTCCAGTCTAAAGGAGTGCAGATCAGTTGCACTGGAGGCACAGTTACCACATTTATCAGGCCAGAAGGAAAAAAGGCTCAGAGAAAGGTCAGTGGATTTTGCTAAATCAGGAGAAGAAGAGCAGGTCCGGCCAAACTGCTCCCAGGGCAAGGAAGCAGTGAGAGGCCGGCTGTAGCAACAGGAACGGCTGAGAGCAGCAGCGACCTCCACTGGGCTGCTTCAGAGCCCTCGGCTTGTAGATAGCAGGGGGGCTGAGACGATTGATCAGGGCCAAGGGCTCTTGCGTTGAGTGGCCTGGATCTGTATTGTGGTCTTGAGTGGTGGTCCTGGGGTGCGCTTTCAGTGAGCCAAAGCTGGGGGGTACTGCAGCATCCCACTAATAGCTCCGGCAGCTGTGAGGGCCCCAGCGATTTGGGACAGAGCTTTTCCCCTCCAGGAAGCAGAGTTCCACAGAGCTAAAAAACGAAGCAATTAATAGACTGGCCAACATGAGAAAAAGGAGGCAAAGTAAGAACACCAATAAAACTTTAGAATCCTTTTTTTGTAGACAAAAAAGACCAAAGCATGGAGCGAGAGGAAGACAACTCAGTCAGAACTCCCTCACCAAATGCTTCCAAGACACT
>CM053593.1:82249128-82315979 GCA_028646575.1 Pseudocheirus occidentalis | reverse complement strand
TTCTTCAAGTGTCTTGGAAGCATTTGGTGTGGGAGTTCTGACTGTGTTGTCTTCCTCCTGTTCCATGCTTTGATCCTTTTTGTCCACAAAAAAGGACTCTAGAGTTTTATTGCTGTTCTTATTTTGCTTCCTTTTCCTCATGTTGGCCAGTCAATTCATTGGTTGGTTTTTTTAGCTTTGTGAAACTCTGCTTCCAGGGGGGAAAAGCTCTGTTCCAAATCGCTGGGGTTTTCCCAGCTGCTGGAGCTATTAGGTGGGTGTTGCAGCCTCCCCTAGCTTTGGCCTGGTGCTCCCCAGGACTACCACCCAAGACCACGATCTGGATCCAGGCCGTTCAATGCAAGAGCACTTGGCCCTGATCAATCGACTCAGCCACCCTGCGAGATCCACAGGCCAGGGGCTCTGAAGCAGCCCAGTGGGGGCAGCTGCCTGGTTACAGCAGTTTCTGCCCTTCCCCCACTGCTTCCTTGCCATGGGGGTAGATTGGCCAAATTGCTTTTCCTCCCCCAAATTTAGCTTGAAAGCTTCACTCACTTTCACTGACCTTTAATCCTGGCTTAGTGGATGTGCATATTGCTCCAGGTGCTTTAGATCTTCTCTGAAGTAGACCCACACTGTGGCTTGGGAGGCTCAGCTCCTCCAGGCCACCCTGGAGCCTGGCCACATGGGGGTTTTAGGCTGGGCTGGGTTGGTCTCAACTCCCGGCCTGCAGGCCTGTGTGATGAGCCCCTCCTGCTCAGCTGCCTTTCTTTAATCCCTATTTTCCACACCTTTCTCTAATCCCTGTTTTTCACACTTTGGTAGATGTAGAGATGCTGGAGGCTGTAGATCTTCTCTCTTGTAGATTGGCTGCAGCTGGGCTTGGCTCCTTCCTACTGCCCCAGGGCCTGGCCGAGGTTTTGGTTTCAGGCTGGGCTGGCCTTGGCAGTGATGATCCCCTGCTGCCCAGGTGCCTTCCGTGAGAGATGTGTTTTCTCTATTTTTTGTGTTTGAGAGTCCTAGACTTTGTCCAGAGTCATATTTTTATGGGTGTTTAGGGTGGTAGTGTGAGAGCTGTGGGACCTTGCTGCTTCTATGTCACCATCTTGGCTCTGCCCCCAGAAGTCCTTTACAGTCCTTTTCATAGAACTTCCATTTCTCCAGGGCATGTAGGCAGTGTGCTGGATAGAGCACTAGGCTTGGAGTCACTCAGGAGGAAGATTCATCTATTTGAATTAAAACTTGGTCTTAGAGGCTTGCTAGCTATGTCATCCTGGACAAGTCACTTAACCTTGTTTGCCTCAGTTTCCTTATCTGTAAAATTAGCTGGAGAAGGAAATGCCAAACCATTCCAGTATCTGCCAAGAAAACCCTGAATGGGATCATGAAGAGTTGGATACAACAAAAACCCAAACCCTTTCTCTACTTTGTGTGTTAGTCAAACTAACCAGCTGACTGTTCCCATATATGACATTTCATCTGTCCCCACAGAATCTAGTTGTCTAGAATGTCTAGAATGTACTATATCTGCCTCCCAGAATTCCTAGCTTCCTTCAAGGGCAATTCAGGTACAATCCCCTTTCCTGATTCCCCTAGCACTCTCTTCCTCTTGAAATTATATTGCATTACTGTGCATATATTTTATACCTAGATGCTTGCTTTCATACTTGCTCCATTTCCCATCAGCAGCTGTTTTGCTTGGCTTTGACTGCAGGTAATTACTTGCCCTCTTTCTCTACCAGGATAAACTAATTACCTGAAGTCTTCTAGCCAAGAATGACTCAGGGTTTTGGTACTCTACACTTTCTCCTTTCTCCTGTTTCTGCTCCTCTTAAGTGGAGGGCTGAAGGGAGGAGCTCTAAACTCCTAAAGCCTTCCTTTATAGAGGGCTCATAACCTTCCTGGTAACTCCATCAACTATCCTGCTTGGCTGCTCCTCTACAGGAACAACAGGGCCCTCCTATTCCTCTCCATCCTTCCACCCCTCTCAGCTTCCTTTTGTGTGTTGTTTCCCTGTTGTCCCTCACCCCACCCCCCATTAGATTATAAGCTCCTTGAGGGCAAGGACACACTCTCTTTCTTATTTGTTTCCCCAGCAATTAGCACAGTGCCTGGTATATAGTAGTTGCTTAATCAATATTTATTGAACTGATGTTATGTCCCTGGTAAAATGTAAACTCCTTGAAGACAGGGGTGGTTTCATTTTGGTTTTGTATTCCTAGTGCCTAGCACAGTTGCTTTTACATAGTAGATGCTTAATAAATGCTGTGGAATGGAATGGAATGAAGAGTTTAGTTGCAAGATTGGGGTACATCCCTGAATGGCCATTTTTCAAAAGACAGCTCTTTGTTCAACATGCTTTAAAATGCACCTTTTTGGCTTGTATCTATATTATAGGTGATAAGCACTTTCAAAGAAAAAAGTGTTTTTTAAACAATGTTCTTTAGGATATAGATCTCTTAAGGCCACTTATACCACTCTACCTACCTAGTGCCTCAAAATCACTAGAGTAATGTTAGACTCAGGGAAATAGATTATTGATTCATAATAAAGTGTTACTACTAGGAGTACTAGGGCTGGGTCAATATTAGAGAAATAAGACTTGTTCATACAAGTCTCCTGGAACAGAATTTTGATTGTTATAACCATCCAAAGCACTATTTGAGTTCTACTAGGCCTAGGAAATATTTCTGTATTTGTACCTAGTTATTAATAAATAACTTAATGTGGTTGCACAATTATTTCTTAACATTATTTCTTTGGCTTAATTTAGGGACATAATTTTGTGTTTTCTCTTCCTTCTCTTAGGCCAGAACCTTCACAGATATTGTGGAATACGTAGATGAGAATGTGTGTGTATGTACTTGTAGGAATGAACAGTTACCCATTGACTTTGGGCAGTATGGACTATACTGGAAGATAATTTGGATGTTAGTATTATTTGTCTAATAAACCTATATTATTTTGCTCTTTTCTGAGAATAGTAGTGGATTGTTACCTCAAACATATGACTTCGTGGTGTGCTGTCATGGGATTGAAATATGACAGATTTGTCCAACCTTTGCCTAAAACCTATTTCCTATAATTAAGTAGAATCTAAACACCTACTATGTGCAAAGCATTATTGTTAAGTGCTAAGGATGCAAAGGCAAAACAAAGAAGCTTCCCTTCCCTAGGAAGCTTCCACTCATTTGAGAGGGGGGCAGAGATAACACATTAGCAACTAGATACATATGTGATTATTTGAGGCAAAAGAACGCTGATAAATAGGCTGATAATTGCTTCCATCAGAACCAATTTTGACTTTATTGGGGCATGGAATAAACGAAAGCTCTATCTGAAGTGACCTTGGGTGGGTCAGTACAAGTACAAGTATGGTTTACATCCCAGCTCTGATACATTACTTAAACTGTGGGGAACTCATTGTTCTCATCTGAAAAACGGGAGCAATAATACCTATTGCTAATTCTCCTCCACAGGCTTGTTGGGAGGGTCAGAGGAGATTATTCATGCAAAATACTTTGCAGATCTTCAAATACTATGTGCATGTCAATTACGATGATTTCTTATGTCTTAGTTACCATTGATTAGCCAGCTTTAACTTAAAAACATGGAGGCAAAGAATAAAGAAGCAAAATATAAACTAAACCAAAAAACAGATTGATGAGCCCAATTTGCCCTGAAGCACGGTTTGCCACTATCCTACTACCCTCTCCCCTTGGCACCCTCCTGTATATTTTTATAATAAATCCTTATTCATTGTGTAAAGTACCATGATGTTTTAAAATTAATCAATAGCAGGTATTTATTTTCTTACTATTTTTATTAATAATATAATAATGTAACCCCTACACTTGAGGGAATTAAAAAAAAATTCTTAAAACCTCCCTTACTAATTGTATAAAGTATCAAGCTATTTTTGAGATGATTGCCAGCAATTTCTCCTATTTTAATAATCACTGCCACTTACATGGTTTTTTGCACATATTAGCTCATACGATAGACACAGTATGGTATGATGAATGAAGAGCTGACTTTGGAATCTGGTCTCCAGCATGACCTAGGTTTGGGTTTAGCCTCTGACACAACTGGCTCTGTGACCCTGGGCAAATCATTTAAACTCTGATTCAGTGTCTTCATCTCTAAGTTGGAGATAATAATAGCTCTTAACTTACTTTTATACCTGTGAGTATAAAACGAGGTGATATTTATAAAGTGCCCTGCAAACCGTAAAGCACTTTAAAAATGCTTTTGTTGTTGTTGATTTTCTTGGCAAAGATACTGGGGTGGTTTGTCATTCTCCAATTCATTTTATAGATGAGGAAACTGAGGCAAACAGGGTTAAGTGACTTGCCCAGGGTCACTCAGTTGGTAAATACCTGAGGCCAGATTTGAGCTCAGGATGATGAGTCTTCCTTGATTCCAGGCCAGGTACTCTAACCACTGCACCCCTTGCTACCCCCATATAAATGCTGACTATTTTTTATTATTTAGTAATAGTATTCCTCTCAATACCCCAGGCAATTCTTCCAGACTGTATGTTGCAGAGTAGCTGCTGATAGTTTAATAAACCAAAATCCCAAACCCAAACATGCTAAAAACAAAAGTCATTTGAATCACACATCAACCCCAGGAAGTATTTTTAGGTTCACTTACAGATAGGGGAAACTGAGGCTCAGGGAATTTATGTGAATTGTTTGTGGTCATTCATCTAGTAAGCGACAGATGGGATTTAAGCCCAAACCTTCCTAAATTTGATTACCCTCACTCTATCCACTCTCCTCAGCAAGCAAGAGAAACCTGAGTCTGTGAAATAGTGGCTTCCAAAAGAAACTTCCAGAGTGCCAGAGAAATTACCAACAGGTTATCATAATTAAAGTTGAAAATAACATTTCCCGACTAGGGGAAGGGCCAGAGCTCTTTAGACTAGCACTGGAATCAGTTGCGTATGTTAAAATGTTTATCCCCTGCTTTCCTGTCCACAGTATTTTGTGAGTTGGTTCAAGAACTTTCACTGTATTTGTACCCTGCCGGGAAAACAAGCCTGGTACAATTCTGAAGGACTTTTCCTTGGAAACTTTTGCAATTACCTAAATGCCAAGGATGGAGAGCCTGGAAGGTTTTGAATGCCTCTCTCCCAAGGAAACTTGGCACCCTTGCATGGTAGACATTTCATTATGCTATTTACTCCAAAGGAAAAGGCTGCTCAAGGGGGTGGTTGATTCTAGACTTTTTCTTTGGGCCTGACTCTTGTGACACTGTGTGTGTCACTCTGACTCCAGTAAGTAATGCCAGGAGCACAGGTAGATGGATCTGACAGGACTGAGAACTAACAGCATGTCAGACGCTTTTCTCCAATGAAGGCTATAGATCAGAGCCGGGAATCTACTGGAGCTGGAGAGGGTGACAGGGGAATAACATCCCTTTCTCTTCCCTCGACAGGGGTAATAACTCCTCGCTCCCTAGGGACAGATTGTAAAAGCCAATAGTCAGGAGCTGTGAAGCAGGGAGGGGAGAAGAATTGAAAATTAAAGAGGGAGTGGAAATTTTGCGTAAGGCTTTAGTGAGATGTTGGAATAAACCATCAAATGTCAGGCTTTTAATTGCCTCCTTGTTGATATAGAGGGTTCTTGAGATTTTAGTTTTTATTGCTTAATTATTTTAACTAGTCTGCCCAAAGTCATGTCTGTTGTGTATATTTGGATACGTGCTTATATTTTTTGACTGTTTATGTTTGAATGCTCTTGGCTATAATGCCCTTATTTTTAACATCTGGCTATTTTTCAAGGTTTTGACAAAAATAAGATTTTTGTACATATGCATTCATGGTAACATTGCTTGATTGTGCATATACATATATGTATATATATATATGTATATTCATGGTTACATATTGCTTGATTATGTGGCATAGGGAAAAGGCCCTGCTTTGCTAACTTCCCTGAGTCACCTAACTTCCCTGAGTTTCCCCATGAGTAGAATGAAATGGTTGGGTTAGATGACCTCGGAGGATTTTTTTTCTTCCAGGATCTATAATCCTATAAATCTCCCAATGTGCTCAGATAATGTAGATCTCATATTGTTTATTTATATAATGGCCTGATGTAAAATTTCATCATTTTAGTCGCTGATAAGGCTGTAACTCTTGTTTCCAAAGTATTTGCGTGGCCAGTGGACACCAATCTCCTAATATACACTAAACAAATAGTAATCCTGAAGGCTGGTAGGCTATCATGAAGTTTAGGTTCGATGGCTCAAGAAACCAGGCCTGGATTCAGGGATGCCCTCGATCCCCCCCAAACAGAAAGTGGTGGCAATATCAGATTGAACTTTGTAAAGAAGTGTTCTTCAAAAAAGCCGGATGCTCTGCAATGCTATCTCCTCCATAGGAAATGTACTTATTTAGCTTTTAAACTGTGGCTGGTGTTTAGTTAAATCTTTTACAGACTCAGTTCACTGAAGGTGACAGAAGCACTCACTTGAGCTCAATGAAAAGTCGACATGACAGTAAATTTTTCAGTCCCCGACAGGAGATCTTGTTATAGGAGTCAGTATGGGGGTCAGGGCAGAGCCTGTTGATGATTGAGGAAAAGAGAAGTAAATTCATTCGGCTTCAGGCACTTTGTCAAGTGCCAGTAGCTTACCATTGAGAACTAGTCACCCGTTGGAGTCTTACGGCCCTAGAGGTCACTCATTGGATATAAATCATAGCCACGCATGGGTTCAGCAACCTATCGCCATTCTGGAGGAAATAAAAAAGAGGAATGCTTCATCCGGAATTGAAATGACTCCGAATATCCCACCACATGTTGCTGCTGAATGCAATATGTGGTTAGATATTGATCTCCAGAATCGAGTCATTAAAATGTGCAGTTTTTGTTTATTGGAACGAGGCAATTAAATGGTCCAGTTATGCCAGACCTTACCTTTTCTGATGAAAACTATTGATTTCTTGCCACAGCTTTATAAGCGACAATGTTTTTGATTACTCTTGACAAACCTCCTTGGAGTGTTAATTAAAATTGTACCAGATGAGCAGGTGTGGGAGATCATTAGATCGCCCAGATCACACATCTACACTTCATATTCTGCAGCCTTGCATAATGAATAGGGCACAAGAGGCGAAACACAATATCTTCATCAGCAGAATTAGCATCTTCACTTTTTTATTTATTAAAAAAACCCAACTAAGTGACATTACATTTTATAGTCCAGACGCTTCTGAGTTATTGGGTCACTTCTAACACTACATTTGATTTCTGTTATGTTCATTTTTTAATGAGTTGCTGGAGTTTTTTTTTTGTTTCTAAGATGGTAAATATTTTAAAATATTCTATGTCAATTGAAAATTAAGGAATCAAGTAAATGGGGTTGTTTGCAGATAGAGTCATGAATATTGATATTTTTTCTATCTAACAACTTTTTTCATTCTCCTCGATTTCTGTCCTGAATTTGAATTTTTAATATTTCTGAGTTTTTTCTCTCTACTCTGTCTCTCCTCCCTCCTTTCCCTGTTCCAGTATGAATTTTTCTTTTTCTATGTCTCTCAGTCTCCTTCTCTCTGTCTCTGTTTCTCCTTATCCCTCTCCCACTTTTTCTTTCTCTTTCTTTGTTTCTCTCTGTGTGTTTCTGTCTCTGCCTATCTCTGCATCAAACTATGCTTATTGTGGATTATACTCTGGAAGGCTAAGCTCTGAAAGTGTAGCTATTTGTAATGGTCTATTCTTTGGGAGACTATGATCATTTAATCAAATTTCTTTTCAATCAGTTAAAATGCCTCATGTGAGTTCTTCAGTGTATTAAAAGAAAGGGACTGAGGTTCCTATGAACATGAAAACTCTTTAGTATTCAGTATATTGAGAAATAAATGTTGTTGATTATGAGGATTGTATTATTATTCATTAAGGACATAGGTAGCCAGTGAATTGTATACTTTGAGAATGCCCAAAATTAAAATAGTTAATGTTAGAATTTGGTTTTGGCACCTTGTTGCCAACCATGTAAAACATCTGGTTGCTAAATTTCTCACTTGTAAGTGGAGAGTGTAATTTTCCATTAATGTGATCTGGGAGCGCTGCTACTTTGAACACATATGTGCACTCACCTACCATTTCAACGGCTCCTAAAATCCTTTGGATCTAGTTGCAGTGGAGTCTATATATAGTAAGGCAGTACACATTTCTTGGAATTCTCGGCCCTGAAAGGGACATGAAGAGGTCATGCAATCCATCCCCCTGCCGCCAAACTGAGCTGTTTAAGATGCATGATTTTTCATTTGTGTGGGAGGTAAAGTGGGTCAATGAATTTGGAAATGAAATTGATATAATGCTGCCACTTCTGGATAAAACAGGATTTGCTTTGACTTGGAATAATGATGTTTTCCTCTTAATTTTATCAGCATCACCCCCCCCAACCCAAAAAACAACTGCCTCAGTTGATCTGTATACTTTAATGATATTTAGATCTTGAATTATTTATTTTCAAATTCCATCCATTTTAGCAAGTATTTATTAAATGTGCATCAGGTGAAAGCAAGCCAAAAATGAAAGTCTTTGCCCTCATGGAACTTTCATTTTATTGTTTTTTTTTAAAACAATAAACATTGACGGCTATTTTAGAATTTTTTAAGGATTTTAAGGATTGTAAAATGATTCTTCAAATGCTAATTTATCTGAGTTTTCCAATAACACTAGGAGCTAGGTGCTCTTATCATCTCCTTTTTCCCAATGAGGATATAGAAAGGCTCAGTGTCTTGCCCAGGATCATATAGCTAGTATTATCTGAGGCAGAATTTGAATGCAGGCCTTTCTAATTCCTATTCTCTCTACCTACTGTATCACCTAGTTGCCTCTTTTTCATATAATCCATTATCAGGGCACCCTTCCTGGGAATAATCACATCATTTCACAAAGTCACAAAAAGAAGACACCAAAGTGTTTAGGATTGAGGAGAATTGGAAACAATTTTATCTTTATTTTTTGAAGGAAATTTTATGTTTTCTTTCTTTCTTTCTTTCTTAATTTTTAATGTATTTCTCTCCCTATTCACTTTTTTGTTTTTTCATCTGTTTATTATGGCATAGTGAAAGCAATATTGGATTAAACATAGGAAGACTAGAGTTCCAATCCAGGCTCTTCCCTTTAGTAGCTATGTTACTTAAGACGCCCTCTATGCCTCAGTTTACACATCTCTAAAATATGAACCTATAAAATAATACCTGTCCTCTCTTTGCCTTACAGTATTATTGTAGATAGGGTCCAATGGGGGCATTATATGAAAGGCATTTTGTAAATATTATAATTTATAGAGTGGGAACTATGAACTTTAGAAAGGTACCTGTGTCTCAGTTGGTAAGGGTTAGAGTTTAATCTGATATTTCAGAATTCTTCTAATCACTCCTATGCAAAAGCTACTGTCACATGAAGAAGGAGTAGATTTGTTCTTCTCGGCCCCAGAGGGCAGAATCGGGAAAAACAGATTGAGGTTTAATGGAACGAAAAACTTGGAGACAATTGGAGCTGTCCAGAAGTGGAGTGTGCTGCTTCCAGATGGAGTGAGTTCCCATGACTATACAAGGGCTTCAGGTGGAGGCTAGTTGACCATTACTGGGAATATTGTAGAGGGGGATTCCTTTCAGAATGCATGTTGAAGCATCAGATGACCCCAGAAGGCCCCCTCCAAATGTGAGATTCTGAAATTCTATCTAAGGCTGAAAGAGTATGAAAATCACAAATGTCTCAGGACTGAAAGGTAGAATCGTAGTTTTTAGAGCTTTAAGGAGATAGAGATTTTTCTAGTCATCTCCCCAATATAATAGTTGAGGAAACTGAGGTCCACAGGGAATCTAACTTGTAGAATCTTTACCCCATATGATATATACATATATATGTAATATACACACACATACAACACATACACATGCACATATACACACATTCGGTCCTGTGTCTAACTATAAGAAACATTGAATTGAAGGGTTATTTCAGTTTACAGTTATGAAAGAAGCACCTGAAACTAGTAATGCAACTGCAGTTACAATATTCTTTGATAATTCTTTAAATATACTTTACTTGATTTTTTATTTTTATTTTGTTATCTGTAGGAGATAGTTGTTCTGCTACATATAAAACCCTGACCCAGGGACAGGCTGTCTCCTTATGATTTAACACCAGGTTGTCAGACGTCACTGTTAACAGCGGCTTTTGTTTAACGGTTTTTCTTTGCTACCAGGCAAGGTTCAATTGAGGGGAGGAGAATATCCAGAAATTTGAAATAAAAACAAAAAGGCATCAATAAAATTTATTAGAAAAAGAAAACAAGTGTGGTATGATAGATAGAGGGCTGCTCTTGGAGTCAGGAGCTATTGGGTTCAAGTCTTGTCTCTGATACACAGTAGAGTGATTCTGGGTAATTCACTTAACCTCTCAGTGCCTCAGGTGATTCTAAAATCGTAAGTGAGAGTCACTTTTCAGCCAATCTGCATCAGAAGAGGGAGTATTCCATACTGGGAGTTCTCAAAAACCAGTGAAATTCCAGATCCAGACTGATAACAAAGACAAATGTATAGAATTTGATCTGAAAACCATGGGATTGCTTATTGTTTATTTCATCTCAATATCTGGACGTATACCAATTTCAGCATCAACTTTTACAGTGTGAAATGTCTATGGGAAGGAACCACATTGTCTCTAATGCTTCCATTTATTTATTATTTGGGCAGCTTCCTCTTCCTCCCCTCCCACTCTCCCTGCAGGAATAAATCTTGGCATCATTTGTTGTGACCTCCTAAAGTGGAGATGAGTGCCTCTGAAGCATTTCCTTTTCACTACTTTGAATGGTTCTTAAAAAAATCATTTTCAGATATGTAGCATTAATAAGTATCATCGTCAGCATTCTTATTTTTCAAAAGGAAAATAATAATGAAGAAAAAACAATGATGTTACTTCTTCCTATCTAAGACAAGCTTCTTTGTGCTATTTTCTCTTTCACTTTTGAACGGCTAATTGTTGCTTAATTAATTATCCTGAAAGGAGTCAGGAAACAAGACGATTTTCAGAAACTTCTGAAAAGTATATCTTACTCTGAAGAGCATGATTTAGCCACTCCAATTTAAGATGATCTTTTTGATGGAGCAGTCAGTGTTCATTTCAGGAATATCATGTCATTTTTTATTCTGGTGGAGAATTTTTAGAACAATGTATTGAAGGCTCCCCCCTCCTCAATTCTTTACGTGTTTATTCATGTATTATGTGTCTGAAGAATTTATTATGGCTCTTTCTTTGCCATTATGATACATTTATAATTTTCAGTTGTATATGACACATTCTGTCCCTCCTTACTACTGACATTGAGAGTTGGCAGTATTCCAAAACCAATAAAATCTAGATCTTAGTGCAGTGGTAGGCACGTAATAAGTGCTTGTTGGTTTCACAATGGAATTAAATTCATTTCAATTCAAAAAGCATTTATTGAGTTATTTACTCTGTACAAAGTAGGGGTATAGCCATAAATAAAACTTGATTCTTGCCCTCAATATACTCGTAATCTAGTTAGGAAAGTAAAACATGTACATCACTTATTCACTCAATCAATAAATATTTATCAAGTGCCTACTATGTTCCTAGTACTATGCTAAGCGCTAAGGATACAAAAAGAGGCAGGTAAAAGACAGTTCTTGCCCTCAAGGAGCTTATAATCTAATGGGGAAGACAACATGTAAACAAATATATACAAAGCAAGTTATGTACAGGATAAATAAGAAATAGTTAGCAAAAGGAAAACACTAGAGTTAAGAGATTTTGAGGAAAACTTCCAGCAAATAAGATAATTTTAGTTGGCATTTAGAAGAAGTGAGAGAGATCAGTAGCTGCAGTGGTGGAGGAGGAGTGTTCCAAGCATGGGGGACAGCCAGAGAAAATGCCTGGCAGCCAGAAATGGCTATAATGTCCTGGGAAATGAGCTAAGTGGCCTGAGGGAGGTATAAAGGGTTATGGGAGCATAGGGCAAGAAGTGGTTATGTCTGTCCAGTTGGCAGGATTAAAGAAAACATCATGGAAGACCTGGCTTCTGAGTAGACTGTGAAGGGTTATAGAATGTCACCAGTCATCGAAAGAGATGGGAATGGAAGAGTGAGGTCTGGCTGTTAGGTGCCATGGGATTTCTCCTTTAAGATGCAAAGGTAAAAAAAGCTGGCACCATCCAGCTTTCTTTCAAATGGAAACTACCAGTTAGAGATCACTGTTTCTTTGCCTTTTTCTGACTGTTTCCTGCTTCCTGTATTCTGGCTCTCTTCATCTTGGTTCTGTGAGTGACTGTCCCACCTCCTTTTCTCAATGTCTCACCTTGTTTGTCTTAGTCTTTATTTTCAGTTTCTGCTCCTCTGTGCTCTTGTGGCCATTCTAGACTTAATGGAAGCTGCCTATGTGGTTTTGTTATTCTCCAAGTTCTCCTCTCCTCTTCTTAAGGTCATTGATACCTGATCTTATGGCCTGCAGTTGTTGGTGGCTGGGGTGGGGAGGAATAGGTGAGGAGGGAAGCAATTGCATATACAGAGGGATTATGCAGTAAAGTTATGCATATAAAATTAGGCAACTAGATGATATTGTGGATACAGTGCTTGTTACAGTGTCAGGAGGAACCAAGTTCCTGTCTTAGACAATTGTTAGCTATGTGACCTTGGGCAAATCATGTAACTTTTCTCAGTTTCATGTGTAAAATGGAGATAATAATAATAATGATGATAACTTTATAGAGTTGCTGTGAGGCTTGAATGAAACAGTAAGTGCAAAGTACTTTGCAAACCTTAATATGCTATATAAAATTATTATTAAAGTGATAGTCTGTTTATGAATCTCTTTTCTAAATCTTTCATAATGTTAAAAGATCTATAATTTCATCATGACAGGTAGTTTCTCTACCAATGCAGGCTACAATCACATCAGCACCTGAGTAAATAATTTCATAACTTGCTATGACCAAAAAAAAAGTCATTATTTGGAGTCAACCTTCTGGCAATGAACCTTTCTTAACTTAGCTGTGCTCATCCTTAGATGACACACATCCAGTCTATTGCTGGGCCCATATTAAAATCCCTTCCAGCTTGATAGAATTTGCCAGAGCCTGAACTCTGCTGGCTTAACCTTTGAGAACCCAGGATAACCTTCATATCACAATGATGCTTCAGAAGAGGATTTTAATAAAGGCTCTTTCAGTGACATAAAAAAAAGCAAACCTAATACAATTGTGGATATCTTTCCATCCTGGAAGTCCCTTGTGTTTACAGAACAGTGGGGGAAATGCTTTAATAGGATTAAGGTATATACATTCTCCCTCCCCCAAATTCCTGTCATGGATTGAAGCATTTCCTGGGTCAATTAAATTTAATAAACATTTATTAAGTGCCTACTATGTGACTGATGCTGTGCTGGATAATGGGCATATAGACATAAAAATGAACCAGACTGACATCAAGGAGGTTGCATTCTTTTGAGAGGAGACAATACATATCTATGTACAAGCATACACAAAATAAATCCAAGGAAGTGCAATAGCATCTAATTGGGGTGAGATAGAGTAGGGGATAGGAAGGGTTTCATGTAGAAGGTATTGGTGAAACAGGATTTTGAAGGAAATGAAAGATGATGTGAGATGGTCATGCACTTGAGGCAAAAAGGACAGCCGTTGCAAAGATGAGGAGACTGGACATGTCATATGTGATAAACAGCAAGGTCAGTTTGACAGAACCAAAGAATGTGGGAAAGAGAAGAATATATAATAAGGTGGCAGGTAGGTTAGGCCCAGATTGTGAAGGACTTTAAAAGAGAAAAGGATCATATTGGAGCCTAGAGGCAAGAGGGAACTAGTAGAATGAGGAAAGGCACGAAATAAACTCGCCTTCATTTTAGGAAAATCATTTTGGCAGCAACATGGAAGATGCATGTAAGTAGGGGGAGACTTGAAGCAGGAAGACTGATTGGAAGGCTTACTTTCTACTGGAGGGAAGGTAGGGTCATAGAATGGAACTTAGAGATCATCCATCATTGCATACCTGAACAGAGACCTTCTCTCAAAAATCCTGGGCAAGTGGTTCTTCCGCCTCTGCTAGTCAACACGCTAGAGATAGGAATGCAAAGTAATGTGTTTAGATGTGTTCTCTGATTTATAAATTCATGGGCCTATAGGGATGCAGATAGAAAAGTGAACAGTTGTTCTTCCTGTGCTGAGCAATCATCCCCATCTCTTCCCCATCAGAACTTTGACCTCACCCCTCTACCACTTAGGCGCTGAATGATAGGTAAATGTTCATCTCATTTTACCTAAATCATCTAGTTATCATGATGCCCTCCCCTTCATCTAGCTCCCTCCTATGTATTATATTCTCTCATTAAAATGTAAGCTCCTTGAGGACAGGAAATGTCTGACTTTTGTTTGTATCCTCAGTGCTTAGCACACAAAGTCTGGTGCATAGTAAGTGCTTAATCAGTCAATTGATCAATTGTTCTATCTAGCTGTCTGTCCATCCATCCATCCATCCATCCGTCCATCCATCCATCCATCCATCCATCCATCCATCCATCTATCCATCATCCATCCACCTAGCTAATTGATTTGTCTATCCTCTATTTTATTTTCTACCAGACATAGGATCTGGTTGTGGTGTTGTTGATAAAGGTGAAAGATTGGGAAATGTACCTGATGGGACGGTCTAGTTGTACCTCAGTCCTAATTGAGCTATACACAGAGGACAGAATTCAGACTTGTTTATGTCCATGTTGAAGTTTACATGTTTTTATAATACATAGTTCATTGGATTTGGAATTAGGAAGGCCTGGGTCCAAATTCTGACTCAGAACCTCACTTTCCATGTGACTCTGGGCTAGTCACTTAAGCTCGCTGTATCTTAGTTCCTTTGTCTGTAGAATGAGAAGGTTGGACTCGGTGATCTCTAATGTCCTCTGCAACTCAAAACCTCTGATCCTATGAGTTCTAGTGTTCTCTTCTTTAGTCTCCCTTTAGCAAATTAAATGAAAAAGAAGTCACTTTGCCTTTCTTTGTCTCCTAGGGCTCAGCAAAGTGCCTGGTACAGAGTCAGCACTGTCAGTATTTATACTGGCTGCCTGACCTTGCAGGCCAAAATAAAAAAATAGGAGTTTTCAGCAGCCCAGGGCTTTGGACAGGTAGAAGAGTGTGTCCTTTTGAAAGACAGCCTCCTCTCCTTCTTAGAACAATAACCACGTCGTGTTTATTGGTGAGGTTTCCTTTCGGGGTGTTTTAATGTCTTGTTTGTGCACTGAGCTGCATGTAAAACAAGCCAAGCCAGGGATCTCCCAGGATTAGTGGGTCTCTTTATTCTTTGCTCCATATTGAAAATCATTCCTGTCAGCCAATGCTCTCCAAGCTGCCTGGAAGAACTTTGGCATAATTTTCCTAACCTTTCAAACAGTAAAAGCAAAACTCTCCTTTGATAAAAAAGCCGGGAGGACTTTGGCACTGTGCCATCAAGGATGCAGGCAACTCAGCTGTGATCTGACAGAATATTCCACAAAACACTGAAAAGTTCTCCTGATGGTCCCCAGAGTGGGCTGAGGCACTTTGCTTGTACTTAACATATATCAACTGTCACCCGACAGCAGTTAGTGTGGAACTGAACACAATGGACCATCCAGATGGTCTCAAACAAAGCGAACAAATGTTCGCTGCTATTAAAAGCTGTTTACATCAACTTCCAGTATTTCATACAGTGGATAGAGTTTATCTTGTGCCATTACTGAGGTGTGGAGCTCTGAGCAATGGCTTGGGCTATGATCAGACTGTTATAAACTGCTCCTGCTCATGGACTTGGTGGTGTTGGTGACACATGGGGAGAGCCCTTAGAGCCTCTGGGTGGTATGTTAGGAAACTTCCCAAAATGTACACCAGTAGTGAGATGGCAGATATTTGTAGTGCTTACCCCCACTTCTGTTTAATTGATCTCCCTGACCCACAGGCAGTATTGAGGACTCGTGGCTGTCTTTCCCCCTGCCTCTTCTTCCAAACTTCCCCCTCCCTGCTTTGGCCGGTATAATAGATGGATGAGAGGTTGAGCTGCCTATCTCTCTCTGCAGACAGTGCCAGGGATTCTTATTGGCTCTCCAGTGGGAATGTTTATGCTGAGAATGTTTTGTGTTTTTCCTTTGTGGACTCATGGTATCAGGTCCTGTCTTTTGGCGATTATGCTATAGGAATGATAAATGTACATTCTTGGGTTTCTTCCTTTGGTCTGTTTACAGTGTCCACTTTATGTGTTTCAGACCTATTGCCTGCCCCTAGTGAATGCTTATCATTGCTTTCGGTGATGATAGCAATTTCAAGATCATTTAGCTGGTTTCTTGACATTGAGGAGTCTAGGAAAAAAAAGACTAGAAAAATGACCTTTGTTTGTTTCTCAAACCATTATTGCCAATTTGTCTTGATTGACTGTTGAGGAAAGAATGAAGATGATGGGCACTGAAAACAGACTGTCATCTTGCCATTTAATTAAAAAAAAGTAATAAGAGGAGAAAACACATTTATTACATTTGAGTCCATTTCAATCTAACCCAACTCAACAAGCATTTGGAATGGAATGAGCATTTATTAACTACCTACTAAGTGCCAAGTACTGTGTCAAGAGCTTTATAAATATTATCTCATGTAATACATATTTGTGAAATTATTAAATGTATTATATGCAAGGAACTGAGATAGGTGCTGAGTAATAAGAGAAATAGTCCCTGCCTTCAAGGGGCTTATAGTCTACTGGAAACATACAAAAATATTCATTAAGAATTTTTGAAAAATTAAAAAATTGTATAGGTTTAGTCTTTGCTCTTACATATGAATTTTGAGACCATTATGAAACAGTGCCTAGAACATAGTAAGTGCTTAGTAAATGCTTTCTAACTTGATACTATGCTTCAAACTTTTTGATACACGTATCTTGTTGACATTTTTTAATATCACTGTCACTTTCTAGTATTTTCCTACTCCCAAGAAAACCCTGTAGTTAACAAAAACAAGCTGACTCATCTTAACAATGTATGCCTCATTCTATGCTACGTTATGAGGTGAAGGAGATATGTTTCATCATCAGTCCTCCAAAGTAAATTTGCAATGTACCAGCTTCCACATCCTCTTAAAAAAGATAAATAGTCTCTCAGAGGCAATATGGTAAATCAAGAAAGCCTTAGGTTCAAGTCCTGACACACAGACTCACCCATAACTGTGCTACCCTGGGCAAATCCCTTGATCTTTCTGTGATTCTGGGACTTCTGAAATGGTTACAGAGAAGAGAGAGTTTTCATATTAAAGTTACCCACACGAAATCACATTGGGATCCATCCTTTCTTCATGGGGGTGAGGGGAGCTTTGTAAGGAACATATTTAGACAACTTGCTCCTTTAAAAATAGATCGAGAAATTATTGGTTTTATATTGAATCCTCTTCTTATGTTGTGCCCTGTGCATGGAAATGTTCTGTATTCTTTTGTCTTTTTGTATTTAAGTTCAAAATGAATAGAAAATTAACAAAATAAGGTCTTTTCTAAAAAGTAGATTTATATAATATTATGTAATTTATTTGTATGGTGAGGGGAGAATGAATAAAGGCAAGGGGCTGGAATTATGATTCATCCATATAGGGAGCAACCAGTATGGAAACCTCTACCAATGTAGATTTGTCATCTGCTCTACAATTTATAATCTTATAGTGTTACCTGGGGGAACTGAGAAGTTCAGTGACTGGTCCAGGGTCATACAGTCAGGAGGCACCAGAAGTAGTATTCAAATTCTTCTAAATGAGACCAGATCTTTATAGACTAGATACCACGAATAAGTATTGCATTTTGTCATTAGATCAACAATTTTACCTTTTAACTATGAGCCCTAAGAAATATAGGCTACAAATAAAAAGTCAATTTAGTCTGAAACACGAATAGCTTCCTTATAAGGCTTCTAAGTCTGTGTGAACCATTACATCTTAATGATTTTATTAAGTGACATCATAGGAAAGGAAACTTGAAAAAAGAAGCATTTAAGCATCAAACATACCTGTATTTTTGGCTCAGGAAAATAGTTTTTAATTGGTTCTCAGTGAATGCAGTATTTTTCTCAGTCCTCTGATTGAGGATTGCATTTAAAAAAATAAAATGGCAGCACATATGTGAGAGAATATACAAATGGAGTAAAACTCTGGCTGTGGTGCAGGACAAGAGTCAAGCATCGCGCCCCCTTCAGATGAGCCACTCTAAGGCCCATTGTAATCCCCTGCACAAGCTGCCCTGTTTCCTGTTTATGCCTATGCAGGGCTTGTATCCTGACTCACTCCCCTTCAGCTGCAGGGTTTTCCGCCCTCCCCAGGAGACATCTTCCTTAAAATGGTTCATTATTTATCATTTGAATAAGCCATTGGAATTTTGTTAATTCCTGTTTTACTTAGCACATGCAAAATGCTATCATTAGGTGGAAAGAGATAATGGGAAGGTAGTAACTGTTACAGATATGACTAATTAAATGACCCTTGCAAAACAAAATCTGGGGAGTCCAGGCAATGGAGAAGAGAGGAGAGGAGGGGAAAAGAGAGGAGAGAAGGGGAGGGGATGGAAGCAGCAAGAGAAGCAAAGGAGAGGAGAGGAGAGGTAAGGGATGGAGAGGAAAGGAGAGGGAGAGGAGAGGAAAGGCAAGAGAAGTAAAGGATGGGAGGGGAGGCGAGAGGAGGAGAGGGGAGGGGAAGGGAAGGGGAGGTGAGAGAGGAGAGGAGAGGAGAGGAGGGGAGAAGAGAGGAGAGGGGAGGAGAGGAAAAGAGATGAGAGGAGAGGAGGGGAGGAAAGGAGAGCAGAGGAGAGGAGAGGGGAGGGGAGGAGAGGAGAGGAGAGGCAGACTGTTAAGTTTATTGAGAGGTCTGTCTATTGCTATTTGGCCTGAGGTTATCAGTAATTAACCTGTTCTGGTTACTTAAAATAAGTATGGGGTAATTGAGTGTATTTTGTTTCATTTGTCTTGGTGCCTCATCTACAGGTATCACCATTCTCCGCTTCATGACTGGCATAATGCCTTTAACTTAATATTTGCTTAATTGGAGTTCTTAAGTTTTTGCACCATATTTTTACCAGTTTTCTCAAAATTCTGACACATGTGCATATCATGTGGGTGAGACATGACTGGATGACCCTGGGAACAGAACCATGATGCAACTGAAGTTTGTTATAACCTCCTCCCCCCATATCCCATGTGCTGCTCCCTTTCTCCCTAGCCAGAGTTCTAAGGCTCCCTATTTCCTTTCAAATTTCCTCTCTGGCAAGGACTTAAACTCCATATACAATAAGCCATTGACCAGTAAGACTTAATGTGTTTAACTAAGACAAAGTCTTAAATCACTAGTTCTTAACTTGGGATGGTCTGTGGATCAGGTTCAGAGGGTTGATAAACTTGGATGGAGAAATCACATTTTTTTCACTAACTCCTAACTCCCCTTTTAATTTTATGAATATAGGCAACAGTATGCAGGAATCCACTGGATTCTTCAGACTGCCAAGGGAATCCATGACACAAAGTAAGATCAAGAACTCCCTTATCTTAAGCTAAAGCAATGACTTTTAATGGTGCATTTTAAAATTTAGCACTCTAGTGTAAGCTATTTTTTTTTAAAGGTCAAAGGTACTTTCTATTGAGGCTGAAATCTCATGGATAGCTTTTGCTAGAGGCCCATTATATCATCCTCAGTTGAATGAGGTGATTTGGTGTCTATGGTGTAATTTTAAAATTATAGTTTGGAGATAAAGTATATTGAGAATATGCATACATTGAATATTAGATTTCTCTTCTGAATCACTCTTCTAGTCTGACAGGAACTAGATTCATTGTTTCATTTTCTCTTCTCTAATTCCTTTTTTCCTTCTTTTTCTCTTCACATCCTTTTTTCTTCTCCTCCATCTTCTCTCTGTTTCCCTTCACCCTCTCCTTCTTTAGTCCTCCAGTAGAAAAGAAGACCTTTCTAAACTTTTTAAACTATTAGAAGATTTAGTTTCTGGGTATTGATCTTTAAATGAGCTCATCTATAGAATGAGTTGAGAAAGGTTTGTAGGCTATTGACCTGAGATTTCTGATTTGCTGTTTTTAGCAACAGCTCTTCTGAGTCTGTTCTCTGCCCTTGCCCCCCACCCCCTTGGCAGGAACAGATATATTGTTACACTTCTTCATTTTTCTCCTCTTCTTTCTCTGTTTCTTCCACTTAAAAAAAAATATATATATATATGTATGCACACACATATATCCCCTTGTGGTAGAGTGGAAAGCTTGTTGAATTTGGATTCATGTAACCCAGGTTCGAATTCTACCTTGTCTACTTCCTTACTTCCTATGTGACCTAGGTCAAGTCCCATCATTTCTCTGGGCCTCAGTGTCTTCATCTGTAAAATGAGAGTCAGAATAAGTGACCTGTAAGAGATCTCCTCTTCCACCTCCCTTTTTTCTTCTCATCCTCTTTGTGTTCTTCCCCCCTTTCCCTCTTCCTTTTCTGTCTCTTCCTCTACCTCTTCCCTTCTTCCTTCTTAAAAAAACCCCTCCCTTTCCTTTGTAGCTCCCTCTTGTTACCAAGGAAATTGAGGCGCCAGAGAGGTATACTTGCTGCTTTTGAGTGTCTCCTGCTCCTCCTTCCCCCTTCCCCAGTTTGCCCTAATCTGGGGACTGGTGGAGGGAAACTGATGAGACTTATGGGCCTGTCCTCTCCTAAGGCATGGTAGGCAGCAGAAGACAGGAGGAATGAAGGGAAGCAGGTAAAGGGTGGCAGTAACTGAGAAGCTGTGAGAGAAGGGAAAGGTCAGAACCCCGGGAAGCTGGACAGAGGTTCTAAGGATGAGGTCCCCAGCTCAGACTCCGAGCTATGTGAAGTATGCCTGGGGGGATCCTGCTTTCCTGAAATGTGTTTAAAGGAAGAGACTGAAGGCCAGGATTCTCACGTCTCTTCTCACCTTTTCCTTCTCCCTATTTCCTTAGAGACCATGTACCTGCTTCCCCAGAGAGACACTTATCTCTTTCTTAAAAAGTTTGTTTATCTTTCTATTTGCTTTACTTTTTAAACCAATAATTGTGCTCAATTGGGTTAACTATCACATTGGTAATCTATGTTTGTCATTGCTCAAATGAAGCAGAGAAGTGCAATTAGGGAATGTTTGGGAAAAGACCTAGAACAGAAGAGAATAGATTTAAAGCTGCAGGATTGTTTTTTTCCCCCCAACAATACATTGACTAGGGGTTCAAAGATGAAAACAGGCATTATCAATTCATCTTATTTTTTTTTTTTACAACTTTTCATGGCAGAGACAGGAAGCTTATACCAAGATCTTCCTATGAAAAGGGTGAGAGACAGTGACTGGAAGCAGCCAGATAAGTACTAGGAGAGGGCAGATAAACCCCAAATAGTCACTTGAGGGCAGGGCCTTTTTCCTTTTCCTTTTTTCCACCTTCATTCAAGAGGTAAATCCCATGCAGAGAAGAGGACCCCAGGAAATGGGGTCAAAAGAGAGCCACAGCCAAGAGGAGGGGCAACTCCACCATTGCAAGAATGCAGGCCAGTAAGAGGAGGTGGCGACCCTACTCTCTTTCACAGCCTAGAACCCTGCTTGTCTTCACAGCCTAGATCCACACTACCCTATTGCTATATTTGCCTTTTTTGATTTGAGTGGAAACTTCATGGTAAGGTTGTGTATTTTAGTTTGTCTCAGCTTAAGCTCTTTCATAGTCTTCTAGTCACTCAGTCAGTCAACAAACATTGATTAAGTGCCTACCATGTACCAGTCATTGTGCTAAGCAATGGGGATACAGAGAGAGTCTAGAGACAATCCTTGTTCTCAAGGAGTTCACAGTCTAATGGTGGAGACATATTGTGTGTGTGTGTGTGTGTGTGTGTGTGTGTGTATGTATGTATGTACCTACCGGTCTATGTATCTATTGGCAACTAGATGGTGCAGTGGATAGAGTGTCAGGGCCTGAAGTCAGGAAGACTCATTTTCCTTAGTTCAAATTCAGCCTCAGACACTTACTAGCTGTGTGATCCTGGACAAGTCACTTAACCCTTTTTTTGCCTCAGTTTCTCATCTGTAAAATGACCCGGAAAAAGAAATTACAAACTAGTATCTTTACCAAGAAAATCTCAAATGGGGTCAAGAAGAGTTGCACATAATTGAAAAGACTGAACAGCAACAACTATATATATGTATGCATACATATATATGTGTGTATGTACATATACATATCTATATGTTATATGTACTATATACATTATACATGCATATATATGCATGTATATTGTAGATATAAAACACATATATATGAGAAATGTCAGATAATCAACAAAGGGAGGGCATTCCTAGTAGGACATTTTTCCTTCCTGAGTATCCTACAGGTAGAGTAGGGGTGAGGGGTGGTAATTTTGGCCCCTGCCCCCTGAAGTAGGGATTTAGTTTTTAAATATCCCAAAGGGTTGATGCCCAAGTTGGAAAGATAGTTGGGGACTCACATAGTTTGGGGAGGCGTTGGAATAGAAAAGTAATGCTTGAAGGGAAATAGTGGTTATAATGGAGGTAAAACCTCATGATTGCCTATCAGATAGAGCGAAATCTGTCACTGTGATTGGTTAATCACACACCTTTTGGGATCAAGCTATGCCACACTCCCATGATGGCAGTGGTGATGGTAGTGAGGGGGGGGACGCAATATCGAGGAGGTAGACCCTCCTTTGTAAACCATTGCTCAACAGGGCTTTATAAACAATGTACTTAGGTTGAAATGTCCAGGTCAGTTCCCCAGACTTTCACATGGTTGTCCAGAGAATAACTTGGACCACATCTCTCAAGAATTGCTAATGCACAGAAACTACAGAATGAACATTTCTAGGTAAGTGCTGTAGGTGGGTGAGAAAATTGAAGACATTAAATGAAGAGGTTATTGTTGAAAAAGCAGCTTGGATGTTTATTTTTGAAGGATCACTGGCATTGTCTCTCTACACTAAGTAGAACCATAGTTTTCCTTTCCCACAGTGGAGGTGGAAGTCTTCCAGGGCAGAGGGAACTGTTGTGATTTATAATAATCACAACAATAAGCATTTATATAGTGCTTTAAGGTCTGAAAAGTGCTTTACAAGTATGATTTCATTTATATTTCCAGGACATTCCTGGAAGGTAGGTGCTATTATTATCCCTGCTACAGATGGAAATACTGAGGCAGGCAAATTAAATGACTTGCCCAGGGTCACACAGCTAATAAATATCTGAGGCTAGATTTGAACTTACATTTTCCAGGCTGCAGATTTAGCGCTCTATCCACTGTGCCACCTCGTTGCCTTTTTTATTTTATAGAAGAACATCAAATGAAAGTTGGAAAGAGTCTATTGGTCTGACAGTAGGCTCTTCAATAACATGACTAATAGAGAGCAGGATCTTAGTTAAAATGGGTTAGAGAGTCCAAGGTGCTTAAGTCAATATTATTGGGGAGATGGGGAGAAATACCCAGTACTTAGTGGCTTTTTAGTCTTTTTTTAAAAAAAATTACTAATCAGGGTGGCTAGGTGGCGCCGTGAGGGCAATGACCCTGGAATCAGGAGAGCCTGAGGTCAAATCTGCCTTCAGACACTTAATAGTTACTAGCCCTGTGACCTTGGGTGAGTCACTTAACCCCAAATGCCTTTGCTTTCCCCTCTTAAAAAAAATTGCTAATCCAATAGTTATCTTGTGTATAACAATAGGACTAAGTCACAGTGACAGAAACAAAAATCTTTGGCTCTTCCCATGGCACTGCTCTCTTCCTCATCCTCTTGTTTTAGGAATGCATTTACTATCTGCTTATTTTCTGCACCCCTCCTTTCTCCAACCCCCCCCCCCTGCAAAGAGGCCTCTCTATCCACTTTACTATGTTGAATGCAGACTTCATCAAACAGCTTGGAGCTATTTCTATGTGAAATACAAGTTAGTGTTATTTATCTATTGTCTTTTTTGGAAAAAAAAACCCCAAAACAAAACCACCACCAAAAAACACCCCAAAACTACACACACACACACACACACACACACACACACACACACTATTCATGCATTGCTTTACTCCCGCATAATATTACTATTTGATTAAAAGGTACTAACCTCCTCAGAATTTTAAACAGTTTCCCTCAATCAGCCTTTTTTATAAACACAACTTCATTCAAACATAGGGCATGATACCATGTTAGCCACAGAACGGCTAAACATTCAAATCCTTAGGGACCTATGCTCATGCTACGTGACGCATCAGCACACATGTTTTATCTATCAGACCAAGAGAGCATCCCATTTGAGGCTTTTCCCTGTGGTAATCAAGGAGAAAGTCAAAGAAAAATGGTATTCTCTTCAGAGGCTCTATCAAGATGAACTGAACATTTCCAGAAGACCAGCCTAGTGTGCCATGTTCTCTCGAAGATAATATTTTAACTTGATTGGACTTCCGCAACTTACCACCAAAATGATTCCTGAATATTTACTTGAGAGAATCTATGCTCCTCATATCTTTGATACGGTGTTAGGCAGAGAAATGAATGTAAAATTTCTTTTTTTTTTTTTTTTTAGCATACTTTCTCTTCTCAACTGGCCTTGTTCATTATTCTAAGTAGCTCTTACAAAACTAGTTTGGTTCTGCATTGACCATTTCATTGGTTTTAAGGATTTAATTTTAATTTAAAAATATTTTGAAATCTTATTTTTATATCACTTTCATTTTCACATATATTCCTCCTCCCTTCCTCTAGTCAGCAAGTCTTCCCTTGCAACAAAGAGAGAGAAAGGGAAAAAGAGAGAGACAGAGAAACACAGAGACAGAGACAGAGAGAGACACAGACAGACAAATGGAGAAACAGAGAGACAGAGACAGAGATATTCAGCAGAGTTAATTGACATGTCATCCTTTTCTGTATATTTGATATTCCACGTCCTTGTACCTCTAATTCTCTAAAATAAGGAGGGAGTTAAATTTTATTATAACAACAATAGCAGCAATGCTAGCATGCGCATGGAGCTTTAAGGTTTGCTAAACACTTTACATAATTATCTTATTTCTTTTTTTTTTTTTTAAGATAGACCAACCATTTTATTTTCCTCTGATAGATTCAGGAATGTTGATGGACAGATAGCTCTTTACATGGGCTTTGGAGGGGGTCTGGGGGCAGCACCCGCGGGCCTGAAGCGGGGTGGGGGCGTGCGGTCCTTGCGGGCCTCCCGGGACCGATTCCTCACCACCTTGCTGTGGATGGCGCAGCTCACGCAGTAATGCAGCTTCACGTACAGCTTGGGCAGCACGTAGGAGTGGAAGACACTGGCCTCGGAGATGTCCCTGACGGCCGCTGCCTCCACAATGTTGCGGATGACGAACTTCTTGATGGCCTTGTCCTTGGGCATGCAGCGGGCACAGTTGGTACAGCGGATGGGCTGCACGTGGCCGCGGCCCTTCTTGGCGCGTCCCTTATTCCTCCTCTTCTTGGTCATCTTGAAAGCCAGAAACCGAAAAAGGCCATAATTATCTTATTTCATCTTCAAAACAACCCTAAGAAGCAGGTGACATTATTATGTCATTTTACAGATTTGGAAACTAAGACTGAGATAAGTAATTTTGCCCAAGGTCATGCAGCTGGTCTGTTTTATGTTAGTGGCTACAAAATGCTTTTCACATGTGAAGTTCAGGACCTTTAACCTGAGTGCTTGTATGGAATCTCTAACTATATTTGGGAAACCTAGGGACAAGTGATATTTAAGTTAGTTAATCTTGGGGGATTTTCCCGAGCATAATGAACAAAAGAGAGAAAATGACTTCTTTTAAAGTCAAGTCCCTAGGATGAAACCCAATCTGTATGGGGTGACCTGGGACCACGAGTTATACTATATCCGTATTTAGGCATATAAAAAGATGAACGTTTCATATTTAGCAAACATGATGTTTTGCCTTCTGTCTCCATTCCTTATGTCAGGAATGCTTTCTCTCATTACTTATGTTTCTTGGAACCTGTAGCTCCATTCAAGGCTCAGTTTAAGCCTTACCTCTATGAGTGTCCTTTTCTGATTTCCTTCATTGTCAAGATCATTTGAGTTTAATTTGTATCTCTCTCCTATTTCCTTATCTGTTAACATATTAGATCTCCCTCCCCACTCTACAGAATGTAAGTTCTTTGAGGTCAGAGAGACTACCTCACTTTTGTATGTGTTTCTCTCGTTCTTGGCATGGAAATTGTTACTTAATAGCTACTTAATACATAATTGTTGATTGATTAATTGGTAGCTCACCACTACTCAGATTATTATAATTTTATAATAATAACATTATTATATTATAAAATAATAATATTATTTTTTTTTGCATTTGTGCTTCTCCATAAAGTTTCATTAGGGTAATGCATTTTATATTCTGTGCTTGGTTTTATGGTTAAATTGAACATGGTTGCTCTGTCTTAGCTGCAGAGTAGGACATGGAAGTAAATATAAAAAACTGGTCATGGAGAAAAGTGATTAATGAATACAGAGTGATTTTTTTTGGAGAGCCCTTTTATTTGATTTAAAAAAAATATCAATATTTGGGTTTTTCTTCTTAGAAAGCTACTGTTTTTCAACATATTACCTTGCTTTGTTTGCTGCTTTTGCTTTTGGCCAACTCAGTGACTCACAGGTTGATGATTACCCCATCTGAGGATTATTCAAGCATTTTCCCTTTGACTTTAGTTGACAGCCCATTGCATATATCACAGAAGGAATAATTCCTTTCCCAAGTGATATCCCCAGATCATTGGCATTCCAGCTTATTAGCAGCTGAAAGAGGGGGGGACTTATTACAGGGGAGCGGGTAAAAACCATTGGTTGAAAAGAAGTTTGGAGATGATCTGTGAGTTTCAGGGGTTGTATTCTATCTCCCATT
The DNA here is from genome assembly GCA_028646575.1 of Pseudocheirus occidentalis. Lineage (NCBI taxonomy): Eukaryota > Metazoa > Chordata > Mammalia > Diprotodontia > Pseudocheiridae > Pseudocheirus > Pseudocheirus occidentalis. The sequence goes on along the minus strand of CM053593.1, from coordinate 82,289,064 downwards.
TGCAATTCCTGATAAGATAAAGTTTATAGTATTTATATTACCATCATTTCTTATTGTCAGTCATAATCTGTCTCCAACCTACCATTCTAGCCTTATTTCCTGCCACTCACTTCCCTTTACAATCTTTTTCAGCCAAACTGGACTCCTAGTTATTTTCTGGTATTACCCTATAGCCTTTTGTTCTGTCTGTGTGACCTCAAGAAAATTGCTCCTCGTTCTGAGAATACAAAACCTCTACATCTCCACCTGCTGACATCTTTTTCTTCCTCAAAGGTCCAGTAGTTGAGCTGCCACCTCCTCAATAAGGTTGTCTCTGGTTTCCCCAGTTGAATGTGATTTCTCCCTTATCAAATTTCCCTAGTATGGATATCTCTTTTGCTGTCATCTCAATCTCTCTCCAAGATTTCTGATCATACCCAGGGTTTCTGATCATGCCTCTTTGGGCGAGAGGGAGTAGGAAGGGAAGAGGAGCTATTATACCTTTATCCAAGAGAATGACTGAATGGAAACCTGGCATGTGGGGGAAAAAAATGAAGCTATGAAAGTCCCAAACATAGAAAATCACTGAATCTAGGAGGTAAGGAATGTGTGTCTGAGCTCTATAACCCTACCAAACTTGGCAATTCTGTGCCTTGGAGCTATTTCTTTTCCTTCTTGGCTTGACTCCCCAGGCCAATCTTTTTTTCTAGTCCAGGTCAGCTGGCTTTGGCGTGGTTCACCTTCTAGGTCCTAGATTGCTAGTGTGTATTTATATTTGGAGAACAGCCAAAGATAGCATCTGAAAAGGCCAATGATTAAAAGTTTACTCTTCTCCCCACCCCTGCCATCCTTACTCAATTCTTTTTTTTTCCTGCAGAGTTGTATTTATTTTAATGCAGCATTTAGGAAAAGAAAAGACTTTTCTCTGCTACATTGCCGCTCTAGTGTTAACACAATGCAACTTTCCCTAGTTTCTCCTGCAGACTTTGGAATAAATAGATGTTTCCACTTACCACTGACATCTGTGTGAGGAACAGCCCCACCACATGATTGAACTCCATTGATTTTTCATAAAAGTTTAATAAGATGATACAGGTCAAAAGCTTTGCAAATTTTGCGATAAATTTCTGTGAGGAACTGAGCAAGACGTAATTGGTTAAGATGACGTAAATTAAAATTGTATGCATCTAGCAGAGCAGGAGGGAGAAGAATGAGGATGAGCAACCTTTTGGGGGGCATATTTTTTTTGGCGTCTTCTATAGCATCCCGCAGGCAATCAAACACTCTGAAGTTGCTCATCCTCCTTTCAAATTGTCGTCATGGAAGATTTAACAAGCAATGTTCACAGTCAGGTTCTTGGTTTGTTTTTTTTTAAGTTCAGCATATTACCTTAATTAGATAACACAGATCATACATAGCATAATAATTTGTGTTTGCATTTGACTCCATTTTCACATTTTTTTCTTTGGGTTACTCTTTAAAATATGGAGGAATTTAAATTATTTTTCAACACCCGTTTAATTTCCATAGCTTTGTGATTTTTATCAGATCACTTTCCTTAAAAATTCCCTATTGGATTGGTATTGGTTTTACTTCTACGTGATAAAACACCCTCTCTCTCCTTTCCATTTCTCCCCTTACGTCTTCACTGTCATAATATTTACTTTAAATGAAGATTTCCAAAAATGGGGTCTAATTCAGCGTTAAGAACTGCAGCTGTGCCAGAAGCATCATAAGTGATATCAATACTCATGTGCCTTATTTTTCACTTTATTAAAAAAAGCCTGATGGTCTTTTGGAGACCTTTGGACATTGTCTGTCATTGCTCCAAATTCCTTGCTTGACACTACAGCCTCTGCTTAACTTGCCCATTTATGGTGCGCCTCAGATCAGGTTACACCAAGTGAAAATGAAGGGTGTTACCAAATCACAGAATTTCTCTTAAGACCAATTATGCTGAGGAGATACACCTGCTAATGAATTAATCCAGTACAATCCTAAGTGGTGGCATGATGTAGTGGTTACAGAGCTGGTCTTGGAATTAGGAGGACTGGGGCTCAGGTCCTATCTCTGAAAATTACTCTGTATACACACACACACACACACACACACACATGTACATGTACAGACCATGGACAAGTCTGAGGCTCAGTTTCCACATCTATAAAATGGTCATAAATAGTTGTAATACCTAATTTCTATGACTGCTATAAGGTTCAAATGAGACCGTATATTAGATACAAATATATGTATATGTACATGTTACATTATGATAAGCCAGTTTCTCTATCACTACTTCAATGATGCAAGCTATACCATACCCTCCGCACCAGTTATAGTCGGTAAACTTTGAGAACAAAGGATGAACAAAGGAGAGAAACAAAAAGATTTGAGATGATGCTTTTTTTTTCTCAATCAGACCAAGGCTCTTAGAATATGGCCTCTGATGAGTACAAAGCAATCTGTTCTCATTTGTGTTCCAGAGACATCCTACCAGGGACGGAGAAAGAAAAATTACTCAGGCAGGGCATTTTCAAAAAGCCCAAGCTTATAATTACTCCTGCCAGTAACTTATAAGGAAATTGTACAATTGCTATTTTAATGGATGTTGACTTATTATGGCTGGAGAGTAGTGAGTCCCATCCTGTGGATATTATTGAAGAAGGAATAACACATTATTAACAAAGCACCTTATTAGCTTGTAGGTCCAATCTTTGAAAAGGGATTTCTTTTAAAAGTGGTGTGGTTGAGAAATGGGATCTAACAATGTGGGAATGGATTTCAATCTGTTGAAGATTCCCACCAGCCTCGTACATAGATCTTTTTGTTCAGTTACTTTTGGTCTTTCCTGACTCTTCATGGCCCCATTTTTGGGAGTTTTCTTGGCAAAGATACTGGAGTGGTTTGCCATTTCCTTCTCCAGCTCATTTTATAGATAAGAAAACTGAGGTAAGCAGGGTTAAGTGACTTGCCCAGGGTCATACAGCTAGTAAGTATCTGAGGCTGGATTGGAACTCAGGTCTTCCTGATTCTAGGCATGGCGCTCTATCCATGTGCCCCCTAACTGCCTTGTTCACAGATCCAAATGCCTTAAAATGCCTGGGCCCCAGAAGTTTTCATCAGTGTGCATACGTGTCATTAGTTGCCTTCAGCTTTATCAATGTCATTTTCTGTCTGACTTCACCATCTTCATAGCCTTCAACTGTTCCTTTTACAAACATTTTTCGGCATGCCTATGTGGGAGTTTGTTTGTCATATTTGGTACAGGGTTTTTTTTTCCTGTGGAGGAGGACGTTGGTAGAAGAGGAAATAAATGCTTGGTAATTGAAAAACAAATAAATGGACACATGTATGTACATACGGACACACATGCACAATGTACTCGATTGTTTCTCTTCCAGGCAGAGAGAACAGATGTACTTAGCTAGAGCAAATGGACTGCAATCCCTTCTCTACCTCTTCCCCTGGGTCCCAGGACTTGTATCCACATGGAAATTAAACTAAAAGTGAGTATAAGAATAAGAAAGGAGGAAACATTATTCTGAATTGCTTGCTACGAGTCTCATTTAAATCTGGGGCTTATCGTCCTTCCGATTTGGTCATCAAGCAGCAGAGCCAATGCCTAGCTTCCCACTGACACAAGAACCAGGGCATTGGGAAGGGTTTCACCTTTTTCTAAAACTGTTGAAACTAGGGCAGTTAAACATGACTCTGTGTCATGATGCTCATACTAACCTGACCAGAAGGGCTAGAGAAACCTTCCCCAGATCTAGCACTTTGAAGACAGACCATGGTGGGATCACAGACTGAGAGCTGTAGGGACATGAAAGGTCATTGGCCTTACTTTATGGAAGAAAAGGTTGAAGCCCAGAGAAGTGGCACCTTTTCTAAGATCCCACACATTTTAATCCAGGTTCTTTAACCCCAAATATAGCATCTTTTCCACTGCCTCCTTTTCAACAAGTTCAATTCAGTTCAATATCCATTGGCACATAAATGCCTATCACCAATTTTTTTTTCTGGAAATGTTGAATGATTTCTATGGTTACTGAAGGAATAAAATTGAAGGCACACATAAGGGAGTGGAGAAGCACACAGTAGGAATGAGTAGATTAGACCTTAATACAAACAAGGAATTATGCTGGAAAAGTAATGAAAAGGATATCATCAGAGACATATCGTTGATCTTTCATTTTTGAAGAGGACCAGTGACATCATGGGTGATGACTTGTGCATGAATTGGATTTAAGTGAGGCAGAGTTGTTCAAAGTGTCAGCCTTACTTTTTCTTTCTGAGTCATTAGAGTCTAGTGGCAGGACAAAAGTCAAGATGGCTGGCAATGGCCAGGGATGCAGTGGATGGTCTTGGCATCTTCAATATCTGACCAAACTCTGTATGCTCCATGACACCTGGCTATTCTTGGCTATTGAAAGAAATTCTTCTCATATGCCCTTGCTACTGGGGAAGATTTTCGCATGCTTGGAGTAGACATACCCTTAACTCACTGACAGGTTTGAGGCCTGCCACTTATCCTCAACCTGGTTTAGCTTATTTGTGGAGATGATTTACCTGGGTGTGGATGCTGTGCCACTTGGAGATACTCTCACCAGAGAGAAACTGGAGAAATTTGAAAAAGAAAAAGAAGACAAGAGATAACTGATGCAAATTCTCCCTGAAACTAAACTAAGGATTGCTTCCCAATAGCAGAGAAAGGATATTCAACTGGGACACAACAGCACTTAGCTTGCAGAGAACTGCCCCATACCATTACCTCCAAATGGAAAAACTTATGGTTGGTAGGGTGTGGCAACTTGACATCCTTGAGATTTTAAAGCACTATCAGTATTGGTTTCTTCTCCTTTAATTGATTCGTTCTCAGGATTTTAGCTGGAATGCTTTCTCCTCCCTCTTCTTTATTCCCTGGATTCTCTCCTTGGACTCTCTCATCTGAAAATGGCTTCATATTTTACAGATGAACTGCCTAAGTATCCTCAGTGTGAATACTCTTTGTGTAAATGTCCAGTTCATCTAACGACTTTTTACACTTAATATCAATTCTTTGATTTATTGATTGAATAGAGGTGTTCAGGCCTTGTTCCTACCTCTGATTCATTGGTTCAATAAAGATTTATTCTTTCCTGACAAAGGCATTTGGGCTAATGGGGTCAGGGTGATATAAATATCAACTTTACATTATTATTAAAATACCATCTGTGCCAGGTTAAGGAGATTCTAGGTGATGCTTTTGTAATGGGGTTAGGTGCAAGTGAAGAGTGTTTCAGATGGCGTCTCTTCAGGTGGATGTTGCTTCCAAGAGAATTTTGATGACTCAGAATGAAAGTCTCGCTTGATGACTCCGTGACTCATGTTGAACATTCTATAACTCCACGTTGAAGAGAAGCTTGTTGATTGGCTATGAAAACATTCAAAAAGGGCCGTTAGCTTCAGTTCTTCTTGTTGTGAGATGCAGTTCTGAAAGGTGAGGGGCCTTGTAGCCATGTGAAATGACCCCAGTACTTAGCCTCTATTCTTTTCCTTCCTAGGTGAAGGGAGTAAAGCTACTGCTGTCTTGGGGGATGGCACCTCAGCATCCTGGCATTTCAAGAATATGGAGTTCTTTGGTGTCCTGGCATTTCAGGCAAGGTTTTATAGCCCATCTATGTTCTGGGAAGGAAGGACTCACCCTCTGGACCCCTTCCATCAGAAGATAAGAACCCAGACTTAAAAATGCTGCCTTTGGACTCAAATGTGACAGGAACAATGCTAAGTAGGAGCTAAGCTAAATTTAGAACCTACATCTTTCTCCCTCCCAAATTTAGGTGTTGGGGAAAAGTTTGTGTTTGTTTTTGCTAAATCTTCAAAGTAAATATCCTTTTATTACTTAATTTCTCAGCGCCCCACCCAGCTTTTAAAAAGTACTAGCATTTATATGTGTGTGTGTGTATACACACACCACGTGTGCACACACACACGTATTATTGTTAAGTTGTTTCTGACTCTTCATGACTCCATTTGGAGTTTTCCTAGGTTACCTCATTTGATCCTCACAACAACCCTGGAGGACAAGTGTTCTTATTGTCCCCATTTACAGATGGAGAAACTGAGGCAGGCAGCATTATAATAACTTACCCAGGTGTAATGGTAATGAAATTTGAAGATCCCTTTGGACTGGAAAACTGAGAGGTACTTAGCACCTAGTTTCAAATTAAGCCTCTGTTAAAGAAACTGAAGGTATGAACCCCTGTTGCTAATGTAACAGGAAGGGGTTGAACAGGCAAGGTTTTATAGCCCATCTGTGTTCTGGGAAGGAGGGAACATTTAAGGAAGTATTTAAGGAAGAACACAAGCTGGATAGTCAGAACTTCTTGGGATAAGCTTCACAGAGGCAGAGCAGTTGCTGCTAAGGAGAGAGAAAGAGAGAGAGAGACAGACAGACAGAGACAGAGAGAAAAGTTCTCTTAGCAGGCATCTGAAGTCTGGGCTGTTGCTGATGAACTGAAACTTCTGTGGAGAAAGTGATTTTGAATTTGAGAATGGAGCTGCTGAAGACTTCCAAAGGCCAATTGGAGCTTCTGAGGCTGCTGAGGATTTCCAAGGACCAGCTGGAGTTGCCAAGGACCGAGGAAGCATGACTATGGTGCTGGTATTTTGTACAAATGTTGTTGCTTTTTTAATGTGTATGAATGTTCTTGTGGCTTTGTTAAGCCTTGTCTTCCCAGGAAGAGAGATTATGAAGAATTTGAGATGGACTGGATACTGTGAGCTTCAGTATGGAGCAGGAACTGCATGGAGAGCTGGACAAGGAACTGGGAGTTGTCTGCTTTTGAACTCAGGTGGCAGTTGGTTAGATTCTGGCAGGAGCTGGGACCATGGAAGAGGAATCATGGAAACTGAAAGCCTGCCCTTAGTCAAGATGAAAAGACATCTCCATGGGTACTGAGTAATGACTGATGAAATTGTCTGAGTTGTGACTGACTCTGATATGAGGTTTTGCTTTGGGACTCACTTTGTGAAGAGTTGTGTGATTTGGCCAGATGATACTCTAGATAGCTGTTGAGCTCCCCAGTTTTGAAAACCCAGATGTTGGTGCTTCCCTCTCTGGTAACTAACTAGGTACGGATATAATGGTCAGACAGCTGGAAGGCCTGTCTGCTGAATTGTGTTATTTTCTGTTATAACTTCTGTTTGTATTCTCTGAAGTTCAGGGTGCTGACTTTTCCCCCTGAACTAGGTAAATGATATATGTTTGAATTGATTAAAGTGACTGTTGAAGTTGTCACTTAATTGTATCCCATGGGTGGGGGACTTTTACTACTGTACTTTGTGATTGAATTAAGGACTCTGTGATTGACTAAATTAATGTACTTTGTTTGTGATTGGAAACTAATCTCCAAGTTAGACTACCCAGGGGTGGAATATTTTGACTTTTATATTTTGTGTCCCTTAAGGAGGCAAGCTTCCTTAAGGATGATTGAATGATTGAGTTACTAAATGATTGTACTTTGTTGAAAACTATTGTGACCATTTTGGTGAAAACTATGTGGCCATTGTAGTGATAAGTTGTTGAGTTGTGACATATTGAATGCTGTATTTTGATTGTCTGTGATAAGTTGTAGCATTGTGAATGCTGTACCTTTATTTTCTATGAATGTTTTGCTTTGATTTGTTATTGAATAAATAGAGTTCACTATACAGAACCTTGAAATCTGTTCATAGTGGCAGTCTTCTGGAAAGCTGCTCATGAGTGGTTTTACACCAGGTTCATATAGTGTCTGAGGCAGGATTTGAACTCAGGTCTTCCTGACTCCAACTTTTAGGATAGTTGCTAATCTGCATTGAAGAGAGTTTCATTGCCTGGAATTTTCTATACTCAATGAGATTGCAGGTCTAGATACAAATAGAGCTATATATTTGCCCTAATATATATATATATATGTATATATGTGTGTGTGTGTATAAATATATGTGTATATATACACACGTATTTATATATCTAGTATGTATATAAAGTTTCTTCTACTATACATATATTTGTGTACATGTGTTGCATTTATTAGGCTAGAGATAAATATATGTTTATATATATACATACATATATATGTAACGCATATTGAAAATAATTATGGTATAATATCTTGGATAAATTGCTACCTCACCCCTCATCTGTTTCCATATATTTAAAATGAGAAGGTTGGACTTAAAACCATTGCTTTACTAAGAACAACTTTGAAAAACTAAGTCATTTTGACTATTATAAAGAATCAAATCCACTACAAAGGACCTATGGAAAAAAATGTTATTCACTTCCAGGGAAAGAACTGGTAAACAGAAGTATGCATAGTGTGGTGTGACATATATACACATATCTGAGTCTCATGGTAGCTTTCTCTGGGGCAGGATGGAGAGAGAAGGAGAAAAAAGAGAAAAGAGAGAGAACAAAAGAAAACTTAGAAGCACAGAAAATTAAGGTGGGTTTTTCAGAAACAGTCAACAGTGTGAAATGGAAATTCATGGTTTTATATTGAATATTTATATTGAATCCTCTTTTTATGTTGTGTTGTATATATGAAAATGTTCTTTTTTTGGTCTTTTAAAAACTGTTCAAAATGGATAATTTAAAAAAATCATAGATTTAGAAGTAGAAGGCACCACATTTAGAGATCAACTAGTCCAACACCCTCCCCCCCCCCCCTTTTTTTAAATAGATGAAGAAGCGTGACTTCACATAGCAAGTCAATGTTTGAGGCAGGATTTGAACCTGTGTCTTCCTGACTCCAAATTCAGGCTTCCATCTGCCACACCACACTTCCTCTAAGTTCTCTTTTAGTTTTGCAATCAAAAAGGCAGAAGCTGTGAGAAAGAAACTAGGCTACCTCACCTTTCTGACTTTACCAACCACCCAAATCCCTGTTCACTCTGTCCTGTTTTGCTTCCTCCAGGCTTGTTAACAAATCCGGGTATATCCTGGATTTTGGCCTCTGATTCATTTCCCGGCATTCCTCTCCTTGTCTCCTCCCTAGGCTTTCTCTTTCTCTATCTGCTGATTGAGACTAAACTGATCCTTTGGCACATGGCTGGAAATCGCAGGCTGCTGAATCAGCATTTCTCTGCTAATCTATTCTCACACAGCTGGCTTCCTCCTCCTAGCCCTTCAGCTTAGATGAAGAGAGAAAGAGGCAAAAAGAATTCAGTTCTGAAGTCCCGGCACTAGAAATGAGGAAAGGCTTTCATCGAGTTGAAGGGTGCTGGCAGGCTGTATTTGAACTGAGCCTGTGAGGAAGACAGGGAGAAATCCACGTGGAAACCTGGCTTCAGTAAGCCTCAGACTGCTGGTCTGAGGACTTTGCATTGATTAGGGGACTGTATTGAGGGAATTTCAAAATGAGCCCTCACGCTTGACTCCAGCTGATTCTTCCCTCTTCAGATAGCATTGATGCTGAATTTAGTTTAGGGATTGTGATTCAAATTTCCTTTTAATCAATTAAGGGGAGATTTAGTTTCTTTTTATTAAACTTGTTTATTTTGGAGAAGCAACTTGGAATAGCAGATAGAAAGATCTGTGTTCAAATCCCCCCTTGGACACATACTACTTGCTGTATGATAAAATCTGATAAAATCATAGATCTGGGACTTCTTTTCTCCCATACCTACTCACCCCATCTGAGAAATGAAAAAAAGACCACAGGATCATCCATTTTTCTTCCCCATTGACAGTGACATTTGGAGCCAATGTTATATTCCCCTCTTGATGTGTGGCCTTTCATGTTCTCATCAGCTAAAGATGTTCTCTCTCTCAAATTTATCTAGAATACTTAGGGTGTCTCCCTTGACTCATAACATTCTATTCTGTGTGATGTTTTTCTATGGACGCATCTTCTTCTGTCAGATGAATATAATCTCCTTTAGGGCAAAGATTTTATATATATATATATATATATATATATATATATATATATACATATATATATATTTTTGTTACCTTGCAGTCTATTACCTATTCTAGGCATTTCACATATTTGATTTGATATAATAATAATAATAGGCATTTTTGTATGACTTAAAATTAGTACAACTTGTATCTCTCCTCATTCTTCTGCTACTTTTTTGGCCCCTTCTAAGTCTTATCTTCTACAAAGCTGCCAAAATGATATTTCTATAGCAGGGATCTGACTTTATCCTGGTAACTCTATCCTGCTAACTAAGTTCTAGTGGCTCCCTATAGTCTCTAGGGTGAACTGCAAGCATCTCTGTTTAGCATAGAAAGCCCCTCACAATCTAGTATACATCTTCCTTTCCAGTCTTATTGCCTTACTTGTTGCTCTTCAAGCAAGACATCTCTATGCCTTTGCATAGGCTATCTTCCATGCTTGGAATATCTTCTCTCCTTAGTCAGTCAATAGACATTTATTATTATTATTATTATTATTATTATTTGTCAGGCACTGTGCTAAGTTCTGGAAATAAAAAAAAAAGAGTCCAAAGACAGTCCTTGCTATCAAGGAGCACACAATCTAATGGAAGGTAATAAACAAATTTAAAATTTGTAAAAATACAAATAAACAAATATACAAACAAGCAATATACAGGACAAGTAAAGAATAATTAACCAAGGAAAGGCACTAGAATTAGAGGAGTTGGGAGAGGCTTCTGCAGAAAGGGGATTGAAGGAAGCCAGAAAAGCCAGTTGGCAGAGATGAGGAGGGAGTGTAGTCCAGGCTTGGAGAACATCCAGAGAAAATGACCAGAGCCTAGAGAGAGTATCTTGTTCATGGAATAACAAGGAGGCCGGGGCCAGCAGAGGGCAGCTAGATTGCCGGATCTGGAGTCAGTAAGACCTGAATTCAAACCATGTCTCAGACACTTACTAGCTGTGTGACCCTGGGCAAGTCCCTTAACCTTGTTTGTTTCAGTTCCTCATCTGGAAAATGAGCTGAAGAAGGAAATGGCAAACCAGTGTCTTTTCCAGGAAGACCCCAAATGGGATCATTAAGAGTTGGACACAGCTGGAATAGCTGAAAGACTGAACAAGGTCACCAGATCGAAGAGTGCATATCAAAGAGTAAGGTGTAAGGAGACTGGAAAGGGAGTGGTGGTGGGAGCTAGGTTGTGAAGGGCTTTGGGCAGCAAACAGAGGATTTTGTATTGGATCCTGGAGGAGAGGATTTATTGGAATAAATTTATTGGAATAAATTCTGGAATTTATTGAGTAGGGAGTGACATGGGCAGACCTGTGCTTAAGGAAAATCATTTTGGTGGCTGAATTGAGGGCATACCAGAATGAGGAGACACTCAAGGCAGGCAGACCATTGTAAGGTCCAGTGTGGGATGATGAGGACCTGTCCCAGTACAGTGGCAGCATAAGAGGAAAGAAGGGGATGTATTTGAGAGATGGTGTGAAGGTGAAATCAATAGGCTTTGTTGGGCCTGTCTCACTTGAGCCTCACAACAGCCCTGAGTGATGGGTGCTACTATTGTCTTAATTTTACTGTTGAGGAAACTGAGGCAGAGGTTAAGTGTCTTGTTCAGAGTCACACAGTTAGAAACTAGAACTCGGGTGTTCCTGACTCCAAGCCCGGAGTGCTGCCCGCTGCCTCTAGGCACACATACAGAATAAATACAAAGAGCATGAACGCCGATTAGTTAACTATGAGGTGGTTTGGGAGAGAGGACGCTGGTGGTTGAGAAAATTTCACATAGACAGTTGTGCTTAAACTGTATATGGGAGGAAGAGAGATAGAAATAAGGTAGGCCTGAATTCCAGGGACGGGAGACAGCTGATGCAAAGGCATAGGGTCAGATGTATGTACAGAACATGCAGTTGATTATAGAATGAAGGGGAATTAATAATGTCCAATGAACTTGGAGAGATGAGTTGAGGCCAGATTGTGAAGGACTTTAAAAGCTATACTTAGGAATTTCTCTTTTATCCTAGAGGCAACAGGGAGCGCCTTTAGGGTTTTTGAGTGGGAGAATGATGTGGCAGGTGCACATTTGACCTTTACAACATCTTCACGCACCCTCTTTTCCTTTTACATTGCAGCCACCTTGGTTCGGGCCCTTATCAGGCCCTCTGGATTATTCTATTAGCCTGCTGGTGGGTCTGCCTGCCACAAGGCTCTCCCCACTCCAGTCCATTCTCCACTCAGCCATCAAACTGATCTTGCTAAACTGCAGGTCCAACCATGTTGTGCTTCCCCCTCATTTCGGATTTAGTAAACTCCAGCGTCTCCTTATTACATCCAGGATCGAATATAAAATCTTCTGGTTTTTAAAAGCCTTTCATAATCTGCTACTCTTACATACCTTACTCATCTCCACCTGCTCTGTGACCCAGTGCCACCGGCCTCTTTGCTCTTTGCTGTGTGCATTTTCATGGGCTGTCCCTCCTGCCTGTAACACTCTTTCTCCTCAGGAAGCCTCCTACTGGCTTCCCTCCATTCCTTCAAATCTCAGTTAACATCTTGCCTTTTGTAAGAAGCCTTTCTCTTTTACTGCTGGTGTCTTTTATCTATCACGCTTGTACATATATTGCTTGAATTTCATCTCCCCCATTCACTCTGCTATTAGAGTGTAAGCTCCCTGAGGGCAGGGACTGTCTGCTTAGCAGAAAGCCTGGTTCATAGTAGGCACTTAATAAATGCTTACTGACTTGACTCGACAGTGATCAATCAAAACACATTTTTAAAGCTCTTATTATATGACAAGCACTTGGAATATAAAAAGAGGCAGAAGACAATCCCTGCTCTCAGGGAGCTTATAATTTAATGGAGAAGACAAGATGCAAACAAATATATACATGATACAGGCTAAATACATGATATATAAACAGACATGATAAATGGAAAAGGTATCAGAATTAAGAGGAGATTGTGAAGGGGTGGCTAGGTGAATAGAGCACCTGCCCTGGAGTCAGGAGAACCTAAGTTCAAATCCGGCCTCAGATACTTAACACTTACTAGCCATGTGACCTTGGGCAAGTCACTTAACTCCATTTGCCCTGCTTTCCCTCCTCCAAAAAAAAAAGGAGATGGGGAAGACTTTCAGTAAAATAAGGGATTTTAGCTGGTACTTAAAAGAAGCTAAATTATTCTGGGCATGGTGAAAGACTAGAGAAAATATCTGGAGCCAAGGGACGGAGTGTCTTGTTTGAGGGACAGTCAGGGGGCCAGAGTCACAGTACTGAAGAGCACATGTCAGGGAGTGAAGTGGAAGAAGAGCAGAAAGGCGGAGGGGGTTAGATTAAGAAGAGCTTTGAATGCCAAGGGTTTTGAGTGACAGTTTGGAAACAGTGGGTAGGATAGACTGCAGTGAGCAAAAATAATTAGGGAGTTGTTGCAATAACCTAAGCAAGAAATGATGAGAGTCTGAACTGAGTTGTGACCTCTCTTCAGAGCCACGCTGTGACATGAGGCTTTGAAACGATGCATTTTCCTGTCCTTTTTTAAATGATATATTTAAGAGAACTTTGCATTTCCAAAGATCTTCACAGGCCCTAACTGACCCCTTTTTCTGGTATGTGAAATGGTTAAAGGGTTGAATGCAGGACATTTTGTGGAGGTAGAGTGGCTCTGTGACTGAGGCAAACTGACTTTACAAACCTGAGAGCCTGAAAGAATGGGGGTATCTGATCCAAATAGGGAAACCCTGAAGAAGTCTAGGTTTGGAGCTGGGGCAACAGAATGAGTTCTGTTTTAGACAAGCTGAGCTTGAGACGGTTCTTGGACAATTTATTTTGAAATGTCCAATAGGCAGCTAGATTGGCGTTGCAGGTTTGAAGCACAGGGACTGGAAATCTAGATCTATAAATAATTTGCCTAGAGATGATAACAAAACTCATTACAGTTGAGTTCTCTGAGAGAGAATATAAAACAAGAACAGAAGATGACCTAGGCCAGTGGTTCTTAACCTGTGGGTCGTGACCCCTTTGGGGGTCAAACGACCCTTTCACAGGGCTCACATATTTCTGATGGTCTTAGGAAGTCAGACACGGCTCCTCTCTCTGTCTCCAGGAGGGTCTGCCCACATGCAGATACGCCCATATATGAGTAACAAAGGGTCTCGGCATTAGGAAGGTTGAGAACCACTGGCCTAGGCAAAGCCTTGGGGAGCCCCCCACAGTTAAGAAACATGACATAGATGATGAATCAGCGAAGGAGACTTAGAAGGGGTGGTTAGACAGATTGGCAGGAGAATCAGGAGAGAGCAGTGTCAAAAACAAACACACTCAGAGGAGAGAATGTCCAGGAGGATAAGGTGGTTACTAGCATCATATTTTTGTCTTGTTCCTTCAACATAGTGCCTGGAACATAGCAGGTCCTTAATTGCTGGCCCTTGTTCAGTGCTAGAAAACACTTAACGACCATAGAATCATTTGATCCCCATGCTAACCCTATGATTTAAATGTTATAGTTACTGTTGTCCCTGTTTTATAGATGAGGAGACTGAGTCTCAGAGAACATAAGTGGCTTACCATGGTCATAATAAGGGGAATGTGTCAGAGACAGGGTATGACCACAGGTCTTTAAAACTCCAAGCCCAGCCCTCCATCCATTACACTTCCTTATACTGCATTTAAGACATTTGCTATAGCATACTCAAGATATGTATGAAGCTCTTACTGTAGAGTCATGATATATAATGAAAAATCTGTAAGAAATAATTTTCTTGTTCCTTTTTTTTGGTGTGAATTATACCATTTCCAGATCATAACTGTCCCCTTCTTTGGCTAAAAGTACTGGCTAGTAGGAAATTTGAGATTTTGGATGCTCTGGGTACACTGTGCAAAAAGAAATACAGTATTTTATTTTGGGGGGGGGGCAGAGGTTGATAAGGATTGTTGAATCACAATTTAAAGCTAAATTGGGGATAGTTCCCTATAGGTAAACCCTAAGAGCAAAACAAACAAACAAATAAACAAAACAAATTCCTTAGGGATGTGAGAAGATGTTGCTTGAACTAGTGTCCGAAACCTGGCTGCTTATATAAGTGTATGGGTCTACCATCAGAACAGAGAGCCTTGGAAAATCCACAGAACCCTGCATTTACTCACAGTGGTTCTAAGTATGTATTTTAAAATATATTTAGGAGCAGTGAGGAGAGTAAAGTGTTTCCAATGGAAGGCAGTCAAAAACATCTCCAAGATTATTAGGAGAGCTTGCATCTTCTTATTCCCAGTGAAGATATATTTTATTGTGGAAACTTAAAAAAAACCCCTTATTTGCTGTGAATAAGTTTAAAAAAAATACAAAACTGCTCTTGATCTTTCTAGCTGTTGCTAGGGTTTTGAGTCATACATCCTTAAGGCAATGGCACTCCAATGATGTATTAAAGCAATATATCATAACAATGCCATGGCTTTGATGATATATTAATGAAATACATCGTTAAGGCGCCATTGGCCCCATGATATATTATCCAAAACACTACCAACTGGTAGGATCAACACACAGGGACCTGTGTATAAGGGACAGGAGAATGGCAAACGATTCTGAGCCAAAACACAATTGAACTTTTCAAAGATGTCTCTCCAACAAAAGCAGTTCAGTAATATTAACTGGAGTTGAAAGGGTTGCTCTAGAGCAGTTTGGTTGAATTGGAAGTGAAGGATGGCAAAGAAGATCAAACTTGGCTTTTGCTGGAATTTGTGTTTGGAATCAACTTTTCATAAAGGCTCATGGGAATAGTTTGTTTCCCATCGTTGTATCTTCACTGAAGGGCAAAGTATTTTCTTCTATATTTAATAGGGAACAGGAAAAATTAGGGATCAGCTGTTTTTCCAGGTGACTAACCTCAAGAATATTATTTCTGAGTGTATTCTCTTATTTGAAGGAACAGATATTTGCTCCCTTCTTTTGATGAGAGAAAGAGGGAATTTTGAACGAAGTGGATTTGGTTTCTTTTGGGGAAAAAATCTGACTATTAGTAAAGGAGGCAGATAGGCTTATGTAGTACTCATAAGAAACTGGAGAAAGTTCAACATAATGTTAGGAACCTGATGATGATTTAAAGGAAGAGAGAACATAGAAAGTCAAAGAAGAACTGAAGAAGTATGAGGTCCTGAAGGGCAGTAATAATGTTGATTCTTTTTAATTTTTGTTTTTCATTAAAAATTATTTATTTATTTTTAGTTTTCAATGTTCTCTTCCAAAAGATTGAGTTCTGAATTTTCTCCCCCTCCCCTGCTTCTTCCCTAAGATGAAATGCAATCTGATATTGGCTCTACATATGTAATCATGTTAAACATATTTTCATATTAGTCATATTATAAAGAAGAATTAGAATCAACAGGAGGAACCACAAGAAAGAAGAAACAAACAACAAAAAAGAGAGCAAATACTATGCTTCTATCTGCATTTAGACACCAGATATCTTTCTTAGAATTTATTTTTCCATCATGAGCCTTTTGGAGTTATTTTAGAAACTTGCATTACTGAGAAGAGGTAAGTCTATCAAAGTCAGTCATCACACAATATTGCTGTTACTGTGTACAATGTTCTCCTGGTTCTGCTCACTTCACTCAGTATCAGTTCATTCAAGCCTTTCCAGGTTTTTCTGAAGTCTGCCTGCTCATTTTTTCTTAGAGCACAGTAATATTCCTTTACATTCATATACCACAACTTGATCAGCCATTCCCCAATTGATGGGTATCCCCTCAACTTTCAGTTCTTGGCTACCACAAAAAGAGCTGCTATAAATAGTTTTGAAGATGTGGGTCCTTTTCCAATTTTTATGATCTCTTTGGGATACAGCCCAAGACATAGTATTGATGGGTCAAAGTGTATACATAGTTTTGTAGTCCTCTGGGCATACTTCCAAATTGCTCTCTAGAATGGTTGGATTAGTTAACAACTCCACCAACACCGTTAGTGTTCTAATTTTCCCACACCTTCTCCAACATTTATCATTTTACTGTTTTGTTATGTTAGCCAATCTGATAGGTAAAATGTGGTACCTCAGAGTTGTTTTGATTTGTGTTTCTCTAGGCAATGGTGATGTTGAGCATTTTTTTCATATAACTATAGCTAGCTTAATTTTCTTCATCTGAAAACAGCCTGCTCAGATCCTTTGACCATTTGTCAAGTGGAGAATGACTTGTATTCTTATAAATTTGACTTGGTTCTCTCTGAATTTAGAAATGAGTTCCTGATCAGAGATATTGGCTGTAAAAATTGTTTCCTAGTTTTCTACTTCCCTTCTAATCTTGGTTGCACTGGCTTTTTAATTTTTGAGGCAATTGGGATTAAATGATTTGTCCGAGATCATATAGCTAGTAAGTGTCTGTGGCTAGATTTGAATTCAGGTGCTCCTAACTTCATCTCGTTGCACCTTTGACTTTTAATATTGCACAGTAAGAGTCAAATATAGTTTTCCTTCTCTAATGTATGTGAGTATTCATCTTCAAGAAAAGAGCAGCTAGGTGGTGCAGTGAATAGAGTGCTCAGCCTGGAATCATGTTCTTGTGTTCAAATCTGGCCTCAGATACTAGCTGTGAGACCCTGGGCAAGTCACTTAACTAACTCTGTCTCAGTTTCTTCATTTGTAAAATGAGCTGGAAAAGGAATTGGCAAACTACTCTAGTGTCTTTACCAAGAAAACCCTAAATGGGGTCACAAGGTGTTGGGTATGACTGAAATGACTGAACAACGAAACCTTCAAGATCTCCAGGCTAAGCTTTAAGTTCCAATTGTGATTTTTCAATAGTTACAGCACCACAGAGTGAGTGCCTCTGTTTGTCACATAGGATAATCCCTTCCAGAGTTCCACCATAAAAGATCTTTGGGAAACACTCATTAAAATAACACCTGCTTTCTTGGTTTTTTCCCAGATTATTACTTCTGTATTTTCCCCAGTTGATTGCCACTCATAAATCTTTTAAAAAAAGGAAGAAAAAGGAGAAAATCAAGAAACATTAAGCCTCTTTCTTCTGTGGTTTTTCCTGGAGCCTTGTGGGTCTTGATACCATTCACTACAGGTGGCAGTCTTACAAGTGTTAGTGGCTATAGGTCACAGGTAGCCTGTCACTTTGACAAGCATGGTGACAAGAGGGAATGCTCAGAGCAGAGGTTGATTGGCTGTGTTCACTGGCTTTCAGGGCACTCTGCCTTGTTTTGTTTTTGTTTGTATTTTTTTTAGCCATATCTTGTTTCAGGGCTATTGAGATTAAATGACTGCTGACAGCAGTGTGTCTATGGTCTGTCTGACAAGAAGGAAATGGAATATTTACTCAAGGCATGAACAAGAAGTAGAATGGATAGAGAGATCGCCCTGGAGCTAGGAAGACCTGGATCCAGGGGCCCTCTGTGTAATCCTGGGCAAGTCCTAACCTTTTGGGAAGACAAAAAGTATTTATTAAAACCTTATTATATGCTAGACACTGTAGACCCTGGAAATAACAACTGCAAACAGAAAGAGAGATAATCTCTGCCTTCAAAGAGCTTATGTTCAATTGGAGGAAGAGAAGGCATAAAAGGGAGCTGAAAAGTGAAGGTGTGGGGTGGTGAGGTGGGGGAAATGAAGGCACCCGGCCAGCACTGCATCACAGTAGACAAAGTCCTATGACAAGTCAGGAATGAAGCCGTAACCTGGGAGCCAGCTTGCAGGGTGAAGAGGTTCCTATGGCATGGCACCTTCCAGTTTTCTAGGCAACTGTTTGAGATATTAGGTCACAGAGAAGGTGCTGATCTGCATTGGGAGAGGGAGAGTCCTTGTTTGGAAGATCCCTATAGCACTGAAAACGTAGATCTAGTCTCATCTCTATGCAGAACACCAAGAATCTCATACTCCTTTGCATTTCATGGAAGCTTGTTGATCAACGTAGAATCAGATTACTGACAATGAGCTGGGATACAGATTTGGTTCGGCTGAGGTTGCCAAGGGTAGATGTAATAGCCCACCATAGCAACAACCGTGTAAGTATAGCCCATGTAAGCTCTAAGGGATCCTTAGCCCACGTTCACTGCCACTAAGTCAGTTCCCCAGTGCTTGGATAGCTACATCTCCCTCTCCAGCTTTTAGACTTTAGAAATACCTGTGAGAGGTTGTGATTCTCTAATGCCACTGGCTTGAGCCCTCACCAGTGTTCTTCTCTCCAAGATGACAAATTGAAGATAATTTTTTTCCAGTCAGTCTCACATAGCTTTTTGAGAGGGATATTTATGGAGGATCTGTGACACATTCTCTGGGGCACAATGGATAGAGAGGCCTGATGTCAAGAAGACTCATCTTCCTGAGTTCAAATCTGGCTTTGGATACTTACTAACTGTGTGACCCTGGGCAAGTCATTTATTAACCCTGTTTGCCTCAGTTTCCTCATCTGTAAAATGAGCTGGAGAAGGAAATGGTGAACCACTTCAGTATCTCTGCCAAGAAAATCACCAAAGAGGTCATGAAAAGTCAGATATGACTGAAACAAGTGACACATTCTCTAGCAGGAACATACATAGTCCAGATAAAGTAAGCTCATGTTTAGAGATCATATGTGGCCAAGGAGTTGGAAGTGGGTAGTCTCATTTTGTTGTCATTTCATCTTATTCATTAAAAAAACATTCCTTAGTTGGTTTGTTAACTTCTTTTTAGCCAGGTTGACTAAAGGCAAATACATTTTTGTTTGCTTCTCTTTTTACCCCTTCATACCTCTCAGCTGTGCTTGAAGGTGCCCCTTTTCAAATGTATTGAATGCAATGATATTTTAGTACACTATTTTTCTTCCTATTGGAAGAAAACAATATTTGCTATTATTTTGAATTATACTGAGTCTAATTGGATAAACTCATGGTTGCCTGAAGATGTAATTTTTGTGGCGATTTTTATTCTCTTTAGATTTCTAAGGACTTGGAATCAATCTGGAAGAAAAAAATTGTAATTTGATATAACATATCTGTATTGATTCTAATAATCTTTTAACCAAGATGGAGTCTGTTTCAAAGACTAAACAGTATGAATTCTATAAATGGGGTATAGTTTTCTACTGAAATTGAAGATAATTTCTGATTAGTCTTGTAAGAGTAACTGGCCAAATTATTTGGATGGAAGTTGAAAAGAGGCCAATCGAAAGGAAGAAATTCCTAACAATTAGAGCTAATAGTGCTAAAAGTGGAAAAGGCTGCCTGACAAGGCAGTAGGTTCCCCACATTGGAGATTTTAAAGAAGAGCCTGACTAACCACTTGTCAGGAGTTTTGTAGCGGGGATTTCTTGGTGTGTGGTGTGGTGTGGTGTGGTGTGTGTGTGTGAGTGTGTGTGTGTAATGGATTAGCCTAGATGACTACTGAAGGCCCTTACAACTCTGAAATTTCTGTGATTCTAAGTCACCCTATGATTCAATTACATAACTAGATTCAGACTCTAACTTTAGAGGTTATATCCAGGCATAAATATAAGGCTTTACATTTATGAAAAACAGGGTCCTTGGTATCTGTTCTAGACCAATTTGGTCTCTAGTTATAAGGTCAAAAGATGGAGCCTGTCAACTTAACATGCTGTAGACCTTGGGAGTCAGACATACATGGTTACAACAAGGTCAACCCATTTACTGAACACACAACCCAATGTATATCAGCACCTCTGAGAATAAACAAGTTGTATTTTTAAAAAATGTCATAAATATAAACAATTGCTTTCTTTCCCAGGCTCAACATCAAAAGCGATGCATATTTCAGTGTCAATGGCAGGCTCAGTAACATTTTGAATGTGTGTATGGCAGGTCAATCTCAGAACTCTTCCTACGGAGACCAGGGAACTTTAGCAGTAACTCTGGATGGTAGGCATGGAAGAAGAAGATTGCAGTGGCCCCTGGTATTCAGAAAGACCCAAGGTGCCCCCAACTAGCGGCAGCAGTGTTTCCCCTTCCTCTCCCATTGCCCTTAGGGGACTTCCTTTCCTGTTAAGGCTGCCCTTCATATTTATTTTAAACAGATTCCACCCTCATAAAGATGTCAGGAGGGGTATAGCCCACACAGGGTGATTTGTCCTAGGTTTGCTCCCTGCCAGCAAGGGCCCCTGCTCCTGTGATACAGGACTGCACGGACTATCCCTTGTCACCTCAACCTTTTTCTTCTCTAGTATTTAACGGTGTCAGGCTAGATTTCCCATTAAAGGTGTTGTTAGAAACTGCCAGTGCAAAGCACCTCTCATTGAAAGAGACACTTGTCTTAGAAATCAAACTAGCTCATTTTTATCTATTAGCTTCATGAGGAGTTTCTTATGACTAGAACCACCGAACCAATGAGCCAAGCTCCTCCATCAAATGTTTCATTTAATGGTGTATTTTGTTACAGTTCAGCAACCCAGGAGGCGACATATTTGCGTGGTGTGCGAAACTCCTCTTAAAGGCGGGCAGTAAAACTTTCCACACGTCAACTGCTTGCTCAGTGAATGGGCGTTTCTCATGCTCCGTCAATATCAACTCGGGCCAAATCAAATGGGAAAAATCAGGGGTTCCTTCTCTCCCTTGATTGCAGTTGTTTTGATGAATTGCTTGGTCCAGTATAAAATCAATGAGAAAAATACAATAGAGTCCTACCTTGCTCTTTGAGTTCCAACCTTCCCAGAACTGTCCTACAAACCTCATGGAATTGTGTCAAAAAGCTGTTAAAAAAAAATAGAACACATTTCTAAAGCCATTTCAATTGCAACAATCCTGAGCTAGGTATTATGAGTATTATTATACCCATTTTACAGAAGAGGAAACTGAGGCAGAGATTTTGAATAGTTCAGACTCAGATGATCAAGGAGAGGCATAAACCAATACTTGTATCTATGTCTTTTAAATTCTGTCCTCTTTCCATTATCAAGCCTTCTTGCCTCTCCAGTTTAATTATAATTTAGAAGAATTTTATCTTCCTTATTCTCAGGAGGAGTCCCTATTTAATTAAGGAACCTTCACCTTTGGATTCACTTCTGGGAAAGTAAAAGCTGAGAACTAGACTGTCATCATGGCTCTAATCTCGGAAACCTAAAGCACACTAAGTAGTCCTAGTGTTTTCTGTAACTACAACATAGATGTGAATTTTTCTCTCCTTGAAGGGAGGAGACTTTTATTATTCTTATCATTTAGATATCCTTTGATCTCTCTTTGCTTAACTGGAGAGATTTTAAGAATACGAAGAATGAAAACCATTAGATAAAAAAAAATGATCGATGTGATTTTCTAATTGAGTAAGAGAGATGTAAGCCTTTGAAGAAAAGAATCAAAGAAACAAAAATGACTGGCAATTTAATATTGAAGCTGGATGTTCCCAAAGCCATTCCGATAAAGGAGAAGGAAATGGAGATTCACATTCTGAGTGAAGATGTGTTGAGCCTTTCCACTTAGGAGAATGGCTTTGGAAAACAGTATTTAAAAAAATATGACTCCATAGCCTCAAATTGATTTTTTCCCCCAGCTACATTTGTTCAAGTTAGTAGCAAGCCAGCCTAGCATTAAGAGACTGAGGAATCTAAATAGGCTATTTCTATTTTCAAACACAGATTTTTTTCATATCTGGGTTATCGTCACTTAATTATTGGAATGCTGAACATTCTGTCCTAATAATGGAAGGTTCCTGACTTTTATGTAAGCAAAGGGAAGCCTAATGGATACAAGGGAGATTCTTTCAGCCTGGTTTTATTGGCTTTCCCTTTAAATCCATTTGTGAGAATTTATGTTTTTGTAAATAGAATTGTGCCTTCAATTTCATCTGTATGGAATCAGGTAACCAGATAATTTTATTGGGGCTTAGGAAATACTAATAATGATACATCGTTGTTCTTGGTAATATGAAGTAATGACTTTCCTGCCATAGCAAATATACATGTAGTTTTAATAGAGTATCTTTAAATAATGTAGTTAAAAAAATTTTTTATGGATACCTTTGTTTTTATACCACAGTAATTTCCTAATGTAGAGGCAGTTCTGCTATAAGACATTCATTGCCCCCAAACTATGGCAAATATGCAATATGAAATTATGCTATTCACATTTGTTATGCCAAATGGTACTATTCAAAATTACGCAATAAATATCATGGAACTCATGGGGTTGGCAGGCATAATGCTCAAAAACTTCATCAATGATATATGCACAAAAAGATACGAACCTATTAATGACTGTTGAGCAACATGGGCAGCTGCAGTTTCCAGTTGGAGGACATGGCAAAAGGTGAGGGGGGTGGTGTAGACTGGTCTACAGCCACTGGTCCTACAGCCCTTTACTTTGACAAAGATTTGGAGTTTGCTTGTACAAGTGGGCAGCTTGTGAGATACTGTGAGGTGGCTCAGTTTTCTCCATTTTTGGATAAATTTTCTCCAAATTTTCTCCATTTCTCCAATTTATCAATTGCTTAGGAAAATTTGTGTTTTTTGAAATCTGTGTTTTTGAAATGTGTTATAGCAAAACTAACTGTAACTGACAGCATCTTGACAGCATAACCTGTGTTCCTTACCTGTAGTATTATTAATGTGAAACCAAGTTAACCAGCATTTATTAAACACCATCTATATGCCAGGCATTTTGTTGAGTGGTGGGTGCCACATTCCTCACCTATAGTATCTCACATTTTATTCATACTGAGAGGAGGAAACTATGTTTTGGCTCCTGTTCTCTAGGACACAGACAAGTCATTGTAATCAATCCAAGTTCAGCTGGTTTAGAGTGATTTTCACAGATCTGTAACTAACTGGGGCTTCCAGAAGGTTCAGGAGGGACGACAACCTCTAATGATTCATGTCTGGTCCAGTTTCCTTGAGAAACACCTGATGATATCAACACGAGTGAAGAGACACAGCTGTGAGAGCCTCTTTCTTCTACTGCTGGATCCAGAGATAGTCTAAAGCTTGTGGATGTGCTGGTAGGGAAGGGTAGGAGGGGACTAGTTCTGAAGCCAAAGTAGTCTGTGGCAATGGGTGGGCTTGCTCCCAGCTTCAGGTCTGGCTCTTGGAATGATTTCCAGCAGAATTCCAAGAAAGGGCTAGGTGGTATGGTACACAGAGCACCAGGCCTGGAGTCAGGAAGACTGCCTGAAAACTGACCAAACAAAAATCCTAGATACTATGTTTCAAGAAATCACAAAAGAAAACTAATAGAAACAAAGGTTAAAGAAAAATAAGAAGAATTCATAGGTTATCAGAAAAAAATACCCCTAAATTGAACACATTCAGAAGGGTCATGATCAAAATCCAGAACTTCTAGGTCCAAGAAAAAAAGTGCTTCTCAGGCAGCCACAAAGAAAGAGATCAAGAGATCAATAAGCAGGGGTCAAAATGGGACTTTTTCCTTGATCAGTGACATCAGGCTGGGGGACATGCCTTGTCCTTCCTGTGACTACTATCCCTTTGCCATTGCCAGCTTGCATGCAGCCATCTGCTCCAAGGTCCCATTGCCTTAGCCCCCTTATCCTGGACCCATCTTCCCCATCCCCCATATGAATGAAGTAAAGGTACTGTGTTTCCCCTACATATTCTCTGCTCTTGACCTTTCCCATTCCTCCTCTAACCAATTTATTTGTGTCCTGGGGGAAAAAAATCTAGTTAGGTTTCCATAAAAAATTATTGGAGTCATTGTATGTGTATATATATATTTGCTTCATTTTGCATCAGTTCATAGAATGATGGTTGTTAAGGATCTAAGCATTAAAGTACTCTAGAGATCACCTAGTCTAAACCGCTCATTTTCTTTTTTTCTTTTTCAAATTAATTAATTAATTTTCTTGTTTACATCACTCATTTCCATGAGATTTTGAGTTACAAAATTTCTCCCCATCTTTTCCCTACCCACCACCCCAAAACAGCAATTCCACTGTATAGCCCCTCCCCCAATCTGCTCTCTCCTACGTCCTCCCTCATCACCCCTCTGACTTTTCAGTAGGGCAGGATGGGTCTCCCTACCTCAGTGCCTGTATATCTTAATTCCCAGTTATATGTGATTAATAATAATAATAATAATAATATATACATATATTTTTAATATTTGATTATAAAACTTTAAATTCTAGATTCTTTCCCTTCTTCCCTCATCACCCACCCCCACTGGAAAGACAGGCAATTCAATACAGGCTGTACATGTGTAGTTACACAGAACATCTCCATAACTGACATATTGTGAGAGACTGATTTTATGTTCCTTCTTCCTATCCCACCACTCCCCCCCTTGTTCTATTCTCTACCCTGTCCCTGTCCCTTTACAGAAGTCTGTACTACCAGGAACCCTCCCCTCCACCCTGTCTTCCCCTCTGTCCTCCCACTTCTCATCCCCATCTCCCCTACTATCCTGTGTGGCAAGATACCCAGTTTAGAGTTTATGTCATTCCTTTCCTAAGCCAAATTCAATGAGAGTAAGGTTGACCCTTTCCCTTTTGCCTTCCTGTTCTTCCCCTCCATTGTAACAGTTATCCCTAGCCTCTTTCATATGAGATGATTAACCCCATTCTGTCTCTCCCTGTTTCCTCTTATTCTCATCCTCTCCCACCGCAGAATTGTACCTTTTAGAGTATCATCCCTTCCTATTCAATTGATTATGTGCCCTCTATGTACACATGTATACACATACTCAGATATGTGTTTGTATGCATATATAAACCCTCCTATATAGACATGTGTATGTATACGTATATATACTTTTGTATTCCCTTCCCCTATCCTCATGCTGAGAAAAGTTTCATAAGTTACAATTATTGTTTTTCCACGTTGCTGTGTAAATAGTTCAACTTTGATAAGTTCCTTATGATTTCTTTTCCATGTTTACTTTCTCATGCTTCTTGTATTTGAGTGTCAAATTTTCTTTTCCATTCTGATTTTTTCAGCAAGAATGTTTGAAAGTCCTCTACCTCACTGAATGACCATATTCTCCCCTTGAACATTATACTCAGTTTTGCTGGGTAGGTGATTCTTGGTTTTAATCCTAGCTCCCTTGGTCTCCAGAATATCATATTCCAGTCCCTTTGATCCCTCAGTGTAGAAACTGCCAGATCCTGGGTTATCCTAATTGTGTTTCCACAGTATTCAAATTGCTTCCCCTTGGCAGCCTATAATATTTTCTCCTTAATCTGGGGACTCTGGAACCTGGCTATAACATTCCTAGGAGTTTTCTTTTGGGGATCTTTTTTTTGAGAGGTGATTGGTGAATTCTTTTAAGTTATATTTTGCCCTCTGGTTCTAAAATATAAGGGAAATTTTTCTTGAGAATTTCTTGAAGGATGCTTTCTAAGTTCTTTTTTTGATTATGGTTTTCAGGTAGTCCGATAATTTTTAAATTGTCTCTCCTGGATCCATTTTCCAGGTTGGTGTTTTTTTCAAGGAGATATTTCACATTGCCTTCTATTTTTTCATTTGTTTGGATCTGTTTAATAGTATCTTGATTTCTTATAAAGTCATTTGCTTCCATTTGCTCCACTCCGATTCTGAAGGAATTATTCTCTTCAGAAAGCTTTTGAGATTCTTTTTTCCATCTGGCAAATTTGACTTTTTAAAGCATTCTTCTCCTCATTGACTTTTTGGGCCGCTTTTGCCATTTGGATTAATCTGTTTTTTAAGGTTTTATTTTCTTCAATCAGGTTCTTGACTCTCATTTCAGGATTTTCTTGCATCATTCGCATTTCTCTTCCCAATTTTTCCTCCACTTCTCTTGTTTGGTTTTCAAAATCCTTCTTAAGTTGATCTATGGCTTGCAGGCTGTCTACATGTTTCTTGGAAGCTTTTGGTGTGGGAATTCTGACTGTTGTCTTTTTCCCATTCCATGCTTTGATCCTTTTTGTCCCCCAAAAAGGATTCTAGAGCTTGATTGCTGTTCTTACTTTGCTTCCTTTGCCTTCTCATGTTGCTAGTGAATTACTTGATTTTTTTGCTCTGTGGAACTCTGCTTCCAGAGGGGAGAGCTCTGTCCCAAATCATTGGGGTTTTAGCAGCTGCCAGAGCTGGAGCTATTGGGAGGGCACTGTTTTTTTTTGCAGCACCCACCAGCTTTGGCTCACTGAAAACACACCCCAGGACCACCACCCAAGACCATGATCCTTATCCAGGCCACTCAACACAAGAGTATCTAGCTTTTGAACAATCACTTGGCCCCCCCTGCAGTCTGCAAACCAGGAGCTCTGAATCAGCCAGGTGGAAGTGGCTGCAGGGCCACTGCTTTTGCTGCTTCCTTGCCCTGGAGGCGGTTTGGCCGGACAGCTTTTCTCCCCCAAATTTAGCCAAGTTCCACTGACCTTTCACTTAGTCCTTGTTTCTTATGGCTTGATAATTCTGGAAACTTCTACAGCTGCCGCCGATCCACTCTCCTGAAGGCTCCAGCTGCGGCTCATCCTGGCTGCCCCAGGGTCAAGCTGGTTTCAGGCTGGGCTGGTTTCAGCTCCCAGAGTGCTGTGGGGAGTCCTTCCTGCCAAGCTGCCTTCAGCGGGAGATGTGTTTTTCTGTATTTTTGTGTGCATTTTGGAGACCTAAAATTTGTTTAGTTATATTTTATGGGTATTTGAGGTGGCTATGTGGGAGCTGCAGAACCTTGTTGCTTCTACCTAAACCACTCATTTTCAAGATGAGGAAAGTGGAGTTTAGAGAAGATAAGTGATTCATCATACAGATGGCACATCTGGGATTTGAAGCCACATTCTATGGCTCTCAAATAAGCTCTCTTTCTGCTAGATCAGTGGTTCTCAACCTTCCTAATGTGGTGACCCTTTAATACAATTCCTCATGTTGTGGTGACCTCCAACTATAAAATTATTTTTGTTGCTACTTCATAACTGTAATTTTTGCTACTGTTATGATCACAATGTAAATATCAGATATGCAGAATGTATTTTCATTTTTACAAATTGAACATAACCCACTGGTTGAGAACTGGTTGTACTAAACTAATGATGATGATGATGATGATCATAATGTTAGCTAACTTTTTTAAGAAGCACTTTACAAACATGATCTTATTTTTTCTCACAGCAACTCTAGGAGGTAGATACTCTTATTATAACCATTTTTAAAAATGAGAGATTAAGTGACTTGCCCCTGGCATCACACAGATAGTAAATAACTGAGGCAGAATTTGAATTCAGATCTTCCTAACTCCAGATCCAGAACTCTATCCATTGTACCATCTAGTTGTTTCCTGGAGGTCTTCCTATATTTCCCTGAATTCCTCACATTGATTATTACTCAGCATACCAATAACACCCACAATTTGTTGAGCCATTTTCAACTTAGAGGTACCTACTTCGTTGATTTTTTAAAATTTTGTTTTGGACAATGTTTTAAAGCAGTAATTTAATCATAGATGTGCCTAGAGGGGATGCCTCTTACTTCCCCTATCAGAAGGGGAAGATGGGCAGTGCAGGGTATGCAAACATACCTTGCACATAGTCTAGGCATACCTATTCTTAGCTAATGTTAATTGAAAGCTGTCAATATGAGCCTCCCTTCCCAACCCCAAGTAGAAAGTAAAGCAGGTGATAAGATTTCTCTAAGTGTTAACAGATGGAACCTGCCATTGATGGAAGGAGAAGAGCTGCCCAGCGTTGGGGGTTGTGGACATAAAACAGCTTATGGGGGTGAAGAAGAAAGGCACTTACTTAACATGACAATAAATAAAAGAGCTATATGCCTTCCCAGTGGAGCTAACTGTGTAAGAGATTGGGCTAAGGAGCCTGCAGCACTAGGGACAGAGGGCTTGGCTTTGGAAAAAGTTACAGAAGGTGTCCGATGGTGCAGCAGAAGTGAGGGCATAAATATGGAATGGGGGCTCCCTTTCCTGATGAAAGTAAGACTCTACATGCATAAAGTAGAAAGTTATTGACAAATGAAAATGAGGAGGCTGTGACAGGACAACTTTCTGGGTGAGTGTACTTTGTTCTCACTTGGTTTTTCCCAGTGTGATCCTTGGGATGATTCTAAATGATATTGCCCACTGGGAACTAATCACTGTTGTGATTAGGGAAGTGAAAATGCTGGGTCTAATAATATAGCATTTTAATATCTAATAATATAAAATAATGATATTTTAATATCTAATAATATAGTATTTTAAGGTTTACAAAACACTTTACAGATATAATTGTATTTATCTGTATTTTACCCACATAATGATAATGATGGCAATGATGATCCTCGTGACCATAATGTTGTTGTCCAGTTAAGTGGATTTCAGTCTGGGGAAGGGTCCTGCATCCATGAACACAGATTCTTTTTGTTCAGTTATTTTCAGTTGTGTCTGACTCTTTGTGACCCCATTTAGGGTTTTCTCAGCAGATACTGGAGTGGTTCTCCATTTCCTTCTCCAGTTCATGAGGAAACTGAGACAAACAGGGTGAAGTGACTTGCCCAGGGACACACGTCTAGCAAGTGTCTGAGGCTGGATTTGAACTCAGGAGGATGAGTCTTCTTGACATCAGGCCTGGAGCGCTATACACAGTGACACTTTGTTGCCTTCATAACCATAATACAGAGGTGCTATCATGGGATTTACAAATGAGGAAACTGAGGCAGGCAGGGATTAAGTAAATCACTCAAAGTCATACAGATATTCAGGTCTGAGGCAGGATTTGAACCCAGATCTTTCTGACTACAGGCCCAACGTACCTGGCACCTAGCTGCTTAGTAAAACTCAGGTAGTAGCCATATATCAGGAGTACTTCGGGGTCGCTGTTTCTCAAGAGCCACCCTCTGTAACAGCTGGGAGTGGAGAAGAACATGGCAAGGCAGTGGTGGGAGGGATGCTCTCCCTCCTCATCTAGACCTCCAAGCTTCTAGGGCTTACTTCAAGTGCCAGCTAAGACTTCTCCTGTTAGAAGCAGCCTTCCCTTGCCTCCCTCAGTGGCGCTGCCTTCCCTCTGTTGAATGTCTCCAATTTCTTCTCTTTTGGTGCTGTGTGTCCTCCACCATCTCAAAGGGGTCGTGAGCTCCCTGAGGAACTTCTCAGGACTTACTTAGTACAGGGCCCGGCACACAGTAGGCACTGAATGAAAGCGTGTTGATTGACCGACAATAGAGAGAAGTGGCAGAAACAGGGCGGTATGTGATTTCCTGCCCCAGCCCGATGGGTAACAGCTCCTTGAAGGAGAGGAACATCGGTGTCACATTCTCTGCTAAGCCTGCATATTAAACATTCCTTCATCCAGTCAGTACTTACTGCATTTATTTGGGTAAAGCACACGCACAGAGACAAGATATGCATAGCTTGTGGAGGCTAAAATGGACCTCATTCAAGCATCTCAATTCAATTGAGTAACTACTTACTAAATGCCTACCATGCATTTTACAGATGGGGAAACTGAGCCCCAGAGAGACTGCGAGGCGCCTCATTTCATATAGCTAGCTATAACTCAAGGGAATGTGATGTAATTACAAGATGATTAAAAATATTGAATAAGCCTGAAAGGTCGGGGAGATCACCTATGAGTGGTGTAATCCAGGAAGGCTTCACATAAAGCTTGAATTAAGCCTTAAAGCGCAGTTGGAATTTCAATAAGGGCCGCTAGGTGGCGCAGTAGAATCGGGAAGACTCCTCTTCCTGAGTTAAAATTCAGTCTCAGGCACTAGCTGTGTGACCCTGGGCAAGTCACTTACCCCTGTTTGTCTCAGTTCCTCATTTGTAAAACGAGCTGGAGAAGGAAATGACAAACCATTCCGGTATCTTTGCTAAGAAGACCCCAATTGGAGTCATGAAGCGTTTAATACAAATAACTGCTTTTCTACTCTGATTCTCTTTTAGTTCTGACATAATCAAAGCAATGCGCCTCATCTATTATCTCCATTGGAGGAAAACAGATTATAGGCAGAGGCTATTTTACTAGTCAAAATAATATTATGGCTAAATTCTGTGTCTAGTTTACCTTTCTGGTGGGAAATGACACTATTTCATTGAATATCTAGCCGGCTGACCAATAACCTTGCTGGGTTAAGGGTAAGATGAGTCCACATTCTGGACTGACCAGGCCCGACGTCTGCCCTTCTTGTTATGGTATAGTCTGGCTACTTTTCTGCTTATGACACGACCATATGGTGGTGTAGTTCTCCATGAGCCAGTGTAGGATTTAATTTAGGCTTCTCAGTTACGAGAGTTAAATTAGCCCTTTAATGGTACCAACGCTTGTTTTGAAAATTTATTGCTTTTGGGGTATCAGAGGAGTCTCTAATGGCAACACTCTTAGTTCATATTCATTATTGGCAAGACACGAGGCTCTGGCAAATCATTGAACACTTAACTAAAAGAGGTTTGCTTTGCCTATTCACTGACTAGGCATTACCTCACTCAAAGTGAGAACCTGAAAAGACTTTAGCTTAAAAGGGCCAGGATCTCCCATTGAATCCTGGGCCATCTCCAGCTGTCCTGATGAATATCTGGCCACTGGACCCAGATGGCTCTGGAGTAGAAAGTGAGACTGGTGACCCTGCACAGCCTTCCCTCACTTAAATCAAAGTCAACAGCCAGTCATGTCATCATCTCCCCGATGTCATGGTCCTCTTTGAGAATAAAGGACAAACACAATGACAACAAGGAAACAATGAAACTTGACTTCCCTGCACTCTGTCTACCTCATCTTCATATGGAAGGGCATCTGGTCGTTAGGGAAGGATATGGTGAAAGACGTGATGACTCATGTGATCGTCAGAAATCCATCAAGCCAGAGGGGTTTTTATACTGTTAGGTGACCAGGAAGCCAAAACCAGGAGCCAATCAGGACCAGGACTGCTTTTTTTTTCCTTTTAGGAAGGAGGAGGAGGAAAATTGACCTAATGCATATTGTAAGGATGTGCTGGTAGATTAGCCCTCGCAAATATTAGTCCTGAAGCATTATCAACTGGTTCTCTCTTTTTTTTCTGGAAGATTATTCTGAATGTTGTGTTCTAGAGTCCTCAACCTCACATTTAAAGTCTTCCAAAATGCTGGAGTTTTTTGGGCCACTTTAGGATTTAGTCCCATCTAGTCAAAATCCTCCTTTTATCCGGTTTGTCAGGCAGAAGCACAGAGTTAGGAGTCTATGGCAGAAACATCCAGAAAAAGGAGAATGTTGAGTGTTGGAGCCTGTTATTAACTATCAGAAAGTTAGAGGTAGGAGGGATCTGAAAAACCAATATAGTCTAACACTTTCATTTTACAAAGGAAGAAACTGAAGTCTGAAAAAAGGGAAATGACTTGCCCAAGGTGCCACAGAAGCATAGATAGGACTCACATTGGGGACGTCCTAACTCCCCAGACATTTTTATTTTTACTTTTCCACGCTATCTGTGAGAGCTACATAGAAGGTTTGACAGCAGGGACTTCTGGGTCAACACTTTAGAAAGCTTACCTGTAGATTCTTGATGTTGCATAGGAAAATCGAATGCTTAATAATGATCATAATAATGAACACAATAACTAATAGCCAAAAAGTGCTTTAACATTTGCAAGTTACTTCCCTCAAAAATTAAGCCTGAACTATCACAGAATATCCTGCTGACCTGGACCTGCTTCTGAGACAGAATTGAAGTGGTTTGTCCTAATTTATTCAACAGTCAAATAATCTGTTTAAATTTTTCTTTGCAACTGGAGCTCTGACCCTGACTGTTTCAAGCCATGGGAAATTAGACCTTTCTGACACACGAACCATACAGTGATTTTTGAATGAGCCTCTGAGCCAAACCTGGACCAGGGTTGCCTTTGTCTCCTGCAGCCAAATTACATTGCCTCAGGATACTGGAAGCTAGCTGGGTCCCTTTAGTGCCTTCCTTGTCCTCCGCCTGGGAGATAGAACCATTGCATGCATCACTGAATAATTCAAGAAATAGATTCATAGACTGCTATAGCTAGAAGAGACCTTAGAAAATATCTATTATGATACGTTCATTTTACAGATTTGGAAGTTATTACAGAGAGGGTAGGTAAGTGACTTACTGAAAATTACAACAGCTAGTTAGTGGCCGATGTCGGGACTCCCAATCCAGTTTTCCTTCCACTATACCAGATTTAGACCCATTCCTCTCTCATCTCAGGGAGTATAATTATTTACTCAATAATGAAAAATTTGCAGCATAAGGGGCAGGGGTAAAACACCTCAATCCCAATTAATGTAATTAATAAGATGCTCTATAACCTGATACTTTTATCAGCTGAAAAAGTCCCTTTGAGTTAGCGAACCAATACATCAATCAAAGGTATAAAATGGGTGTGAATAATTCTTAGACACAAATGAAGCGCAACTTGACTTATCTAGTTGGGAAATAGTGAAGTGCTTGGGCTAGTGGATGAAATCAGATGACAAAATGTGTCGGAATTAGTTGAAAGACCTAGACATATTTCTAGACGTATGTATATCAGAGGAGATTCTCTAGAAGTGTTCTAGAAAGTATTTCAGGAATCAAACTTCAATGAATCCCTGAATCTCTCTGAGTCAGTTTCCTCATCTAGGGATGGGGATAGTAATGGTTGAACTCTCAATCTCCTATTGTTGTGTCTTTCTTTGAATCACCAACACTTAGCACAATTCTTGGCACATGGTTGCATCTTAAATGTTTGTCTAGTTTTTAACTGAATAACTGTCTGACTTCCTTCTTTTTCTCTTTCTTTCACTTGCTTCCTTCATTCTAGTCTTTCTCCAATGCCTTTTCATTATGTAGAGGTGTCCTTATGCTCTTGATTCTATACTAGTGGAATTCAAGCTTGTGTGGGTCCTACCAAAATGGAATGGCCCTGGGTATGGGCCAACAATGGAATATGTTCCTGTAATCTAGAGACTGTGAAGTTGTTCATTCAGAAAGGTTCATTATTAGAAGGTTGACCAAAAGGTGAAGATTGTTTTTGAACCCAACAATTCATAACCTATTAAGGTGTGGAGGGGTTGTCTTTGTGTGGTATGGTGTGTGTGTGTATGTGTGTGTGTGAAATTAAGCAATTTATAGTGAAAAGAAACCAAACCAGTCATCTTTCAAAGATGTAGAGAAGTGCAATTATTTGCTCAAGCAAAGTCTGTCTTAGCTTTATACAGCTAATATCTTGCTAATATATTGCTTGCTAGCTTTATTCAGCAAGTGAGTGATAGAGTGAGACTCAAACACAGATCTCCTGCTTCTGAGTCGAGGGCACTATACTGGACTTCACCTTGTGACCTATCATCGAATCTTAGAGTTGGAAAGGATTTTGGTCAGCACATACCAGAATAGGAACCTGCTCTAAAACAAGTGGATAAGGACAAAAATAAGCTTCTAGTTGAGGACCTGCAGTGAGTTAGAACTCACTATTTCCTGAAGTGGTCTGTTCCACTTTTGGACAACTCTACTGCCTGTAGAAAGGACAGCTAAGTGGCACAGTGGGTAGAGTATGGAGCTAGGAGCTTGGAATCAGGAAGACTTATCTTCCATGAGTTCAGCTCAGCCTCAGACACTTACTAGCTTTGTGAGCCTGGACAAACTCACTCAACCCTGTCACTCAAATATCACTCAACCCTGTTTGCCTTGGTTTTCTCATCTGTAAAATGAGCTGTATGAACTTGGAGAAGGAAATGGCAAGCCACTCCAATATCTTTGCCAAAAAAACCCCAAATGGGGTCATGAAGAGTTGGACATAATTGAACAACAGTACCTGTAAAAGTCTCTTATGATAGCTGTGTGGACAAGAAGGACCAATGTGGATTAGGCTACAGTATCTTTAGGTAGATTCAGAACAGAAATCTCTGATGCTAGCCGTAATGGAGAGATGGGTTAGGTTATAACAACTTTGGGTAAATTCAGACCAGTTTGAATGACCAGACCCAAAGGCTTATAGTGCATTGCAATAGTCATTAATGTTTCAACTTGGAGAGTCTGTACTATAGCAGTGCATCCCTGGAAACTAGGTTTGACCCTGTGCTGTTGGACATTTTAATCAAAGATCTGGATAACAATACAGATGGCATGTGTATCAGATTTGTGAGTGACACAAAGCTGGGAGGGATATGACATGTTAGATGACAAGAGTCAGGAACCAGAAACATCTCAACAGGCTGAAACAATGGGCTAAATGGAATAAAATAAAATTTAATAGCAATAAATATACAGTCCTTTCTGTTCAGTCATTTCAGTCGTGTCTGACTCTTTGCAAGCTCACTTGGGGTTTTAGGTTTTTTTTTTTGGCCATTTCCTTCTCTAGTTCATTTTACAGATAAGGACCTGAGATAAACAAAGTTAAGTGACATGCCCAGGGTCACACAGCTAGTAAGTATCTGAAGTTGGATTTGAATTCAGGAAGATGAGTCTTTCTGACTCTAGGCCCAGAACTCTATCCATCACGGCATCATCTAACTTCCTGGAGATAATCTATCTTTTGTTAATACAGCTTCTCTGATGAACTTTCAGTTGTTTCCCTGTTGCTTGTTTAACAAGGTTTCCAGTCCCCTCACCATCTTGGTTACTCTGATCTAGAGGATTTCTAGTTTGCCAACTTCCTTAAACGTGGCGGTCGGAACTGAACACTCTTTTACTGGATCTTGCATTGGAAGTGGTCTCCACCCGTAAAGTCCCTCCCTCAGAATCTCCATTGTAAGTAGCCCCTTAGGCTCCCCATCTTCATTCCTCCCCAGGTTATGCCCCTGACTCTCATCCTGGACCTTCTCCAACAACATTCCCCTGCACTGGCTACCTTCCTCCCCCCACTTCTATCTGTTGTCTTCCTAACCATTAGAATGTAAGCTCTTTGAGGGGAGGGACAGAAGTGTCTAATATTAGCTTGTTTTCTGCTTGTATGTGTATTCCCAGAGCTTAGCACAGTAATTGTCACATAACAGGAACTTAATAGATGCCTCATGACTTGATTCCTTTATAATAAAACCAGGATTATACCTGAAAACCCCCTGTATTTTTTCCCATTTTGGTGGATGCCTATGATTCCAGTGAGTTCAAAAGGATACAGAATGCAATTTAGGATCTCTAGGCAGTCCTTGAATTACTCTAAAATTCTTCATTTGTGAGAGCAACAATTCACTTAGCATTGTTTTTCCACTGCCTTCCTTGTCTTTCTGCTAGGAAGCCCTGTTGTATTTCAGATCCCATTTGGAAAAGTTTTCCACAGTGCTTAAAAACAGGAAATTGGCATCTAGATGAAGCATAAATCAAAATGTGGATGGAAAACCCCTTCTTTTGACTCTCAAAAGTGCCACCTACGTTAAGCAACATTAAAATAACTCTTAAGATCCCCTGCCAGCTGTTTCCTCTACTTCGTGTTAGTACAAGAAGTTAGGGGCAGAGTAGCTTTGCTGATAAAGATAGAGCAGAAAATTGCATAGTCCACAGGAGAGACGTTCCAAACCTGTGAAATGACACTTGGCTGGGCAGCAAAGCTCACTTCCCAAGGGACATAACAAAGTGACAAGTTTTATACTAGAAGGAATTACATTTGTTCTTCACCCAGTTTATACAAAATGCCTTTTCTAAGATCATTGTATTTTGTCAATATGACAGCCTCATCACACAATCCCTTTGTGTCCCTCTATGGCTTTCAACTGAAACTTTTTGTCATTTTTTTAGGCATTGTCATTCATTCTTCTCTTACTTACCTCACTTCTCTCCTTCTCTCCAAATTCATCTTCTGTCTTCTGTCCTTCTGATTCCCACTTCTTGGGGGTGTGTGTGTGTGTGT
The DNA here is from genome assembly GCA_028646575.1 of Pseudocheirus occidentalis. Taxonomy (NCBI): domain Eukaryota; kingdom Metazoa; phylum Chordata; class Mammalia; order Diprotodontia; family Pseudocheiridae; genus Pseudocheirus; species Pseudocheirus occidentalis. Next base: position 82,252,540 of record CM053593.1, on the reverse strand, counting down.
GTGTGTGTGTGTGTGTGTGTGTGTGTGTGAGCTTTCTACATTCTGCTTCCTGTGCCTGGAAGTGACTGAGATGTTATTTTCCCCAAGCAATCTGCATCCTTTTTTCATTTTTTTTAAGATTAAAAATGCTTTGTTGATGATTTTCATTTTTTTTACTCCACAATCACTTCCTAATATCACCTCCAGAATATTCCTTTACATCAAACCAAACATTACTTTAAAAGGAAAGGACAAGCAACAATGACCTTGTCTGACAATATATTTGTGACATTGTACACCCCTAGTTTACTTACAATTCATACCTATTGTTCACCCAACAGAGGGAAATATGTTTTATTGTTTGTCATTTGGAGCCAAGATTGGTCAGTGCATTAAGTATGATTGATTTGATTTGAAATTTAAAAAAATTTATTATTTATTTTTAATATTCTTAAAAAAATTGAGTTCTAAATTCTCTCCCTGTGTAGCCCTTCTCCCACCCACAGAGAAGGTAAGCAATATATTAATTATATGTGTCAATGATGCAAAGCATGTTTCCATATTAGCCATGTTACAAAGAAAAAAGGCAAGGAAAAGAAAGTAAAAAAAGTCTGCTTCCATCCACACCCAGAGTTCATTTCTCTCTCTGGAGGCAGAGATCATTTTTCATCATGAGTCCTTTGGAATTGTCTTGGATTATGGGATTGATCAGAGTAGCCAAGTCTTTCACAGTTGATCATTGTTACCGCATTGCTGTTCCTGTGTACATGGATCTAAATCTGCTCACTTCACTCTGCGTCAATCCGTATAAGTATTCCCAGGTTTTTCTGAAACTGCTTCCTCTTCAGTAAATGTGATTTCTGATGTCATCCAGTAACAGCCGATACACACATCTATTAAGTGCTTACTATGGCACTTTGCTTTCTGTATTATTTACATTATTGTAGTTATTGTGAATATTGTTCTTTTGGTTTTGTTTTTTTTGTCCTGAAAAAAGCCAGGTAGATAGAAGGCTAGACCTGGAGTCAGCAAAAACTGAATTTGAATCCTTCCTTAGTCACTTATCTGTATGAGCCTGGACAAATCATTTAATGTCTGTGTGCCTCAGTTTCCCCATCTGTTAAAAGAGGGAGTTGGAGTTCATGACCTCTAAGGCCATATTTAGCTCCAAGTCTATGATCCCAAGTAATTTCATGTTTCTCTGAATTCCTCATAGTCATTATTTCTAACTTAGAGCACCTTAATATGGGGTCACTTCATAGACCTCAAGTTGTTTAACTATTCCCTACCCCCTATACACCCTCTTTGTTTCCTTCCATTTCTTACTATACAGATGACTACTATGGCTATTGTGGTTTCTTCCTTTGAGTATACTCCTTCCCTCCCTAAAATTCTCAGCTTAATAACAAAACTTCCTGAGCAAGGGTTACTGCATCTGATATACATATTTTAGTGATGAAAATCCAAGCAAGCCTTTAGAATATGTAAGTTTTCTTCTATCTTAAACAGACATACTCCTGCAAACACCAAAAAACACTCCCCAAACCTGAAAACAAAATACCCCTAAACCAAAAAATATGGAAAACCTTTTGTATTTGGTTATATATTAAATGGAGAATGCTTCCGTTCTAGTCCTAATGGCTTGTGATAAATGATTTGGAGAGGCAGCCTGGTATTGTGGGAAGAGTATGGGATGTGGCTTCAGGAGTCCTGATGCCATGTACTTGCTGCATGACTACGAACAAGTTTCCTTACTTCGCTGTTCCTCAGTTTCCTCATCAGCATGACTTGAAACATCCATGATTTCACCTACATGGTTCTTCCCTGTACCATCACAGCTGCAGAAGCTCCTTACTTTTAGGAGATTATCTTCCTAAGTTGCTGAGACTTTACATTTTCCATCACACTATGGCTCCCCTGCTGATGAATCTTTCCAAACTTAGGGTGGCTGGTCTTTGGACAGCAGGTATTCAGTTCACTGTTACGGTTGTATTCACAGTTTTCACCTATTCTTAAAAAATAGCATTTATACTAATAACCTAACTGAGTTGTTTGATCCTCTCTAACTCTCTAAACAGTTGGTTTAGAGAGGATTATGTCCCCTAGGTACTGGAAAGATCTTTTACAAAGTATTTTACAAATCTCAAAGTAGACCTAGACAAATATGAATGAGGTTATTATCAAATGCTAATGATATGGTTTCCCCCATAGTGTGGTGGGGCTGGAGACATGTAGTTGATCCAATACCTATGATCACGATGGTGCTAGGAAGCCTCATGGCCCTTTTGCTCTATTTTATTCCTCCTGGAAACAGGATGGAGGGAAGGACCGGCTAACTCCTGAGCTAAATAATCACATCTAGATGTCTAGTGAGAAAGACTCACTGGTTTCTAGAGACATAAAGGATGCCTCAAGGCCAGTGATCGAATGATCTACCACAAAGTGTAACCCACTAAAAAAACCAATTATGGGAAATTGTTCAGTGAGCACCGGGAACAAATTATTTAGACAGCACAAGACCATCAATTTCGCTATTCCTTAGACCTGAATCCTCATCCTGTTGGATCCAGCTGTAATGGATAATGGATTTTGTTGCCAGTTCTGTTTTGAAGGAGATAAAGTATCGTATGTTTTTTCAAAAGTTAAAGGAACCATGGTACAAGGGAACATGATACAGACATGGAATGAGAAGGTAGAGGTGGAATGAGGCAGTCCCAATGGAGCTTCTCCCTTCAGAGGCATAACTAGAGAACTTTGCCCTGGGGGTCAAGTTTAGAGGGCACCAAGAGTGCTTGCAGTCCTTGATAGGATCCTAGAGCAAGAAAAAGATGGCATTTCAGAAGCCATCCAGGCCAGCTTCTTCATATCACAGATGTAACTGAGCTTTGCTACATGCCCAGACTACCTAAGATGGAGGCACCCATGTAGGAGACAGTAGAAACCTGCTTCTGGGAGAAAAGACCTTTGATTCTCCTATGGACTCTTTCCATTGACTATACAGCAAGAACTGGCATCAGGACTGGCACAGTCACATTCTCAGGGGAGTAAAGATCCTATTCACCTGAAGCACAGGTGCCATGCGCTGGGTGTGGGGGAAGGACCACCTTTCCTTTTTCCCTTTCCCCCTTCTCCCCTTTTACATCCTATTTCCCTGAGAATTGGGCTTGAGGTTTTGGTCTACTTCATTTGTCTTTTTCAGTTGTAGGTGCAGGCAGCAGAATCCATGGACCTTTAAGTTTTTTTTTTTCATTTTTTTTTCATTTTAATTTATTTTCTTGGTTACATCATCCATTTCCACAAGGTTTTGAGTTGCAAATTTTCTCCCCTTTTTGTCCCTACCCCCCAGCCCAGAACATTGATCCCACTGTAAGACCCCTCCCACAATCTGTTCCCTTTTATGCCCTCCTCCAACACCTCTCTAGCTTTCTAGCAG
>CM053593.1:82171832-82248628 GCA_028646575.1 Pseudocheirus occidentalis | reverse complement strand
CCCTCTCATCCCCCTCCCCCCTATTCTCCTATGTGGCAAGATACTCAATTTAGAGTTTATGTCTTTCCTTCCCTAAGCCAAATTCAATGAGAGTGAATGAAAGTAAAGTTGTAACCGTTATCCCTTGCATGGACCTTTAAGTTTGAGCTGTGGTCACCTTGCAGCCAAGATTCCTGGTTGGATGTTGCTGTTAGCCCAGTGGGGAAGCCTTGAAAATGTACTGTCCTGGGACATAAGCCTTTGAACTTTGGGACATAGTGAGACTGATGCTATGTAGGAGTTGAGTTAAATGGTGAACCTTCTGCTCCCCAGAAACAGTTGGTTTAGAGAGGATTATGTCCCCTAGGTACTGGAAAGATATTTAAATATTTGTTCTTGTGCCTTTGAAGTGAATATTTCCTTGTAAAAGCCACTGTGACTTAAGTGGGTAATTGGAACTAGAATTCAGGGAGTACCCTAAAATTGAGAGAACACAATTGGTGGGAGCTTGAGACATTGGTAGAGATATTAAGCCCCTCTAAGGGTCCCAGAGAATCCTGTGGAAAGGACAAAACATAGCATACATAATCTTTAGACAATAAAGGTCAGAGTAGAGTAGACATGAACTTTATGTAAATATGCTACAAATATGTAAAAACATGCAAAAAAGGCACTTTATATAAATAAAGGAGGAGACTGAGACCAGGAGAGGTTGTTCCTTACCCAGGTTTACTCAGGTAAACATCAGAGCCAGGATCTGAAAGGCCTTCTAATTGTAGAGTCAGCAGGCTACCACCTGTACCACTTTGCTTTAGTTTAAAAACAACCAAACTTAGCATAAATTAGATAAAATACCCCATGTGAGCTCCTCCCCAGACTGCTGGTCCCATCATTTTCTCATGCATGAAATCTTCTTCACTTGTGTTTGAGGGAGTATTTTATGCCATTTGCCCTGGGTGCAGAACGACAATTTTGCCTCACTCACAGTAACTCACAGTAACATTTGGTGTATCTGAGAATTGCAAGGGCAGGTGCCCATTTTCTTTGAGACACAGGGCTTCCAACAAAGTTGAGCATTCTCTTTCCAGTCTTCTCCCTCCACCGATGCTGTTCCAACACAACAGGTTATAATCTTGAAGGTTGCATGGTTGAGGGAGGATGGGAGAATGGGAGAATAGAGCTGGGTCATTACTTAGGGAACTTGGCTTCCATCCAGTCCGCACAATGGTCCTAGGAACATTTGACCCTCAAACAACACAAGGCCACAAGGCTGGAACAGAGGGGAAATTAAACCTGCTAATGCAGCACTCAGGGGGAATGTAGCACATGTGTTTCCATACTTATTTATAGTAGTGTTACCTTTATTGCTGAAGATTCTTAACATTTTACATTCTTTTATTGGGGGGAGGATTGAAGAGGGGATTCCATGGGACAAAATGTTTTAAATGGCATTACTTTTGATTTACACAATGCCTAAGGACTTAGCCACATAAAATATTTTTTTCATGTGGCCTTGTGCTCAAACAAACAGTATAAGACAAATCACATGTGAACAAACTGAACTATAACAAGGCTGGCGTATAGGACTTCCTAAGGGTGCAACATGGCCAGGCTAATAATAGAGCAAAGAAGGGGCATACTTGCTATATTAAGAAGAGGCGCTGTCAAAGGGCCATGTGGACACTGGTTACTCCTCCAGATTCTTACAGTGAGAAGAGGATGTTTGTCTTGCAGACATTCCCAAAACACTCACAAGTTGGCACCTGCTTAAGCTGTCAAAAGCTTTTTAATGGTCTGTACTCATTAATAAACAGCACCAGAGATGCAAACCAAGTCCTTTTTAAAAAATTCTGCAACCTTGAAAATTGTCCCTGACACCACCGTCTCCTTTCATGGGCTTAGCTGAATGCTTATTGGAGGATGTGAATAGCGACACTCTGCATTCGCTTCACATGGGCTTCCAGACGTTGGCTAGAATATGTCTGTTTTTGCATTTGTGACTTTACCAGGTGGCATATGGTGAACTGCACCCTCCCTCCCCCTTGTCAGTCCTTCCCCTCCCCCAATTCTGTGACTTCTTATCAGTTTGTCATGCAATTAATTTCACACTTCTCTCTTAATCACAAGCAGGAAACATCTGTTTCAGAAGTCACATGTGGCATGATTGACATCGAGTAGAGAGCTCTCTTTGCATCTCTGTACCCCCTTTTACACTGTCGACAACAGAACAGAAGGTGAACTGATTGTGCAAAGCAGTGTATAAGTGGTTGCAGGTTTAGAGCTTGAAGGAACCTTAGGTCATCTTGTGCGACCTCTTTCTGTTACAGAAAAAGAGAATGAGGCCGAGAGAGGTTATATTGTACCCAAACTCACAAAGGTAGTAAGCGGAGGAGGCCCAATGTGAACCTCAGTCCTTGAACTCTGAATCCAGTGCCCCATCCATCACACTGGACACCCTCCCCAGTTTCTACCCACTGATCATGTTGTATCCGACCATGAGCAATTTTCTCATCTGGTCCAAAATCAGATAGGCATTGGAAGCAGAAGGAGCACAGGTTTGGGAGAGAATCCAACCGACATTTTGTTTTATAGAGTGTCTTTCTAAAGGTGGGGAGGGCTGTTATTAATGACAAGTATTATAAGAAGCCTGGGTAGCTAGGTGGTGCAGTGGAGGGAGTGCCAGACCCAGAATCAAGAAGAGTTCAAATGAGTCCCTGAGTACAAATTTGACCTCAGATACTGAATAGCTGTGTGACCCTGGGCTAGTCACTTAACAGTGTTTGTCTCGATTTCCTCATCTGCAAAATGAATTGGAGAAGCAAATTATAAACCACTCCAGTGTCTTTGCCAAGAAAACCCTAAATGGGGTCATGAGGAGCTGGAAAATGACTACCTGACAACAATACAAGAAACCAACAGGGGTTTGTCGGTTTTTCCTGGTTAATTCTGTCAGTTCTTGTTTCTCATACCTTATGCGCTCTATGGTGCCGCCTCTGTTCTCTGGACTTTGCCACCGTGATGAAGCTGCCTTCTCCCCTGGAAGCTCCCTAGGATGTCCCTCTGTCCCAGTAGCTCCCTTCTCCCACGGACGAGTTCATTCTAGAGCCTCCAGTTTGAGGCAGGGCTGGCCGTCCTTCATTCCTCTTCAAGGTCTACTCTGACTCTCTGGACTTCGCCATCTCACCCCCCTTTCTCCTCCCCCACGAGACCCCACCTGCTTGTCTCCTTGTTATGTGTCGTCTCTCATCAGAACTCTAACCCCTTGAGAACAGGGGGCTGTTGCTCGTTTTGTTTGTGTCTCTGCCTCCTATACCTAGCACCGCTCCAGGCTCACAGAAAGCATCGCATAAAGAAGTGATCATTGGCAGGATCAGCACTATCAGGAGATCTAGGTTATAGTTCCAGTCCTACTGTTTATCAGCTAAGTGATCTTAGTCAAGCTACCCTTCCTCCTGTCTTCAGTTTCCTCCATTGTCAATGAGGGGAGTAAGCCTAGAACTCTAAGGTTGCTTTCATTCCTGACTGCAGAGAGGCTTGTTTCCCACAGATAACATGAGGGACTCATTGAATGGCTCAATAGGAGGCAGAATAGACATCTCTAACCTCTTCTTCCCCCATCCTGCTCCAAGGGACACTTGAATTCCCACCAAGAGGAGAAGTAGGAGGTTGGGGCCAGAAGCTTGGGCATTTTGCTCTCCTCAGAAAAAAGGGATCCTAGGCTAGAATTATATCCAGCTGCTTCCCATATCCCCTAGCCCAGGGGATATAGTTTTCTAGTTCAAGTTAATTTCTGATCACTTTTTCTTTAGTCCAAAGCTTGATTCCATTCCCACCAAATACTAATTCCACAATGAACACACATAGCAAGCGTCAGAGAAACCCATTTATCTAAGTCCATAGCAGCATAGAAATCAGAGCAAGTATACATATGAGAATATATATCAGACAATCAGAGCAAAGGGGCTCTCACATTGGGATAAAGGTAATTCAACAACAACAATAACAACACACACACACACACACACACACGGAGAGAGAGAGAGAGAGACCCACTAAATCTTACCAAAGGGGAAGTTCCCTGAAGTTTCTGCTGGGTATCCCCTGCTGGGTGATAATGGAGACTCAATTCCTCTCCTGTCAGCTTCTCCTAGAGTTTTAATTTCCTTTCAGCAACTTGAAATGAAGTTGGCATTATCCGTCTTTTCTCTGGAGGTCACAAGTGCCCGGAGTCTGAAGAGATTCAGTAGCCTAGAAGAGACCTGAAGAGCCCCTGGAGCTCTCCCTTCCTCTCTGCTCCTCCCCTCACAAAGGCTTGGGCTACTGATCTTTACAAATGAGGAGAGCATCCTGTACTAGTGGGCTTTGAGATTCAAGTTATACAACATACTATAGTCCTTTGACTAGAAAACACATAAGGTGTCAGTATATCCTTTTCATGAATAGGTATCTTATAATTTAAACTAATAATTAATAATAATAACACTTATATAGTGTTGACTCTGTGCCGAGACTTTTATTGATAAGTAAATAGTCAATTTTCAATTTTTGCAAGTGGGCTATTCAAATCTATTCTGAATTTGAAGACCTGAGTTTGAGCCCTAGCTCTGCCACTTGTGACCTCTGGGACTTAGACAAGTTATTCAATTTCTTTGGTTCTCAGTTTCCTCATTTGTAAAAGAAAGGAACTGGATTAGATAGCCTCTAAGGCAGTGGTTTTCAACCTGTGGGTTATGTTCAATTAAAATACGTCTTGTATATCAGATATTTACATTATGATTCATAACAGTAGCAAAATTACAGCTATGAAGTAGCAACGGAAATAATTTTATGGTTGGGGTCACCAAATCATGAGGAACTGTATTAAAGGGTTGCAGCATTAGGAAGGTTGAGAACCCCTGCTCGAAGGCGTGTTCTAGCACTAAATCTATGATTGTTCGCAACATTTATACTGCCAATACTGAGACCTTGCCTGCCGATAATTGGATGACTGGAATAGCTTGGAACGAACTGTTCTACGTACGTATAGGCGTGTATGTGCACTGGGGATATATTCCAGTAAACGTTTTATAGCTGGTTCTCAAAACAATATCTCTATTATGTACTTTTGGGTCTAATCTGCGTCATTGACATTTTCTCCATCACTTTCTTAAATCTAGATTATCAACAAAACAATAAATCAAACCTCATTTAGTTTGCTGATTTCTGAGGTATAAATCAAACAATCAGCGTTTGTGAGCTTGAGCTGATTCCAGCACGTTACTGAAAGACAAACGGAAAAGATTTTTGTCTTATCTCTATGAATCTCTTTGCTCTTCCATTAGTGCATATAATTAAGAGTCAACTATAATATTTTAACAGCTTTAAAGCCCAGTAGTGGGTAATGAATCATATAATTTCAGAGTAAAAAGGAACCTCAGTGGCTATTTAATCCAACCAATACAGTTTTCAGTTATCTGCTAATATGATGAGCCTGCCATCTGTGCCCTGATCCAAGTCATTGATAAAAAGCTAAACTCTATGGGGACCAAACACAGATCCCAGGGACACTCCAGTGGAGACTTCCTTCTAAATCAACATAGAATTATGTATTAATAACTGCTCTTTTTATCTGGTCATCCAGACAGTTCTAAATCTATATTATATTATTGCCTGTACCACATCTCTCCATCTTTTCTGTCTGAGTAGTCCAAGAGGCTTGTATCAAATGCTTTGTTAAGACTGATGCAAGCCATATCACAGAAACACAGAATCACAGAGTTTCAGAGTTGGGAGGGGACATCAATAGCTGTCTAGTTCAACTTATTCAGATGGAAAAAAAAAGACATCTACTAGGCAGTCATTCAGCCTTTGTGTGAAGACCTGCATTAAAAGCAAAGCCAGTGTTTCCTGAAATGGTTCATTCCTCTTGAAGAAAATGCTAATTCTTAGAAATTTTTTTTCTTACATAAAGCCAAAATTTGCCTCTTTTTAACTTTCATCCATTGTTCCTAATTTTTCCCTCTGGGGCCAAACAGAACAAGTTTAATCTCTTTCACATGGTAGCCTTTTAAAAATTTGAGCCCAGCTATCATATTCCCCATGAGTCTTCTTTCCTCAAGGTTAAATGTCCCACGTTACTTCAATTTTCAATAGGACATGACCTTGAGACCCTTTACCATCCTGGTTGCACTGCTCTGGACTTTCTCCAGTTTACCAATGTCCTTCCTAAAAAGAAAAGTCAAGAATGGGACACATATTGCATGTGTGGTCTCACCAGAGCAGAGTAAAATATAGGACTTACCTTAACCTCATTCTTGGAAGCTCCGTCTCAGTGCAAGGCCACGACTTCTTTTATCAGTGGTATCACAGTGTGGACTCACATTCAGCTAAACCTCTAGGTATTTTTTTTTCAGACAAACTTTTTTCTAATCATGCCTCCCCTATCTTGTGCTGAACAAAATTAATTTCTTGAATACAAGTATAAGAATTGCTCATTTCCCCCTATTAAATTTCGTCTATAGCATCCCTTTGCAAACTCCTCATTTATTTTCTCTTTCTGTCTAGGTGAACTATTCAGGGCTACTTAGCCTTTTCTACTCGTGACTCTGTTCCACATTTCCTCAGTGTTGGTTGGGGTTGTGGAGCGTGGCGTGACAGCATGTGCAGTAGAAAGTGCTCATGCTTTGTGTTCAGAACCAACGTTGCAGATGCAAGATAGGCAAGAGCTGCCAGAAATGCCTTGGATTCATTACACGTTTTCATTACATATTAATTAATTTTTGGTCGTTGTGCATTCAGAAGCCTTTTCTATTGCCAAATTTTTTGCAACCCCATGTGGGGTTTCAATTGACAGTTCAAGAAACACTGGACGAGGGGTAGCTTAGGTGGTGCAGTGAATAGAGCAGCAGCCCTGGAGTTGGGAGGACCTGAGTTCAAATCTGACCTCAGACACTTAGTACTTAATAGCTGTGTGACCGTGGGAAAGTCGTTTAACCCCAATTGCCTTGCCTTCTCCCCTCCAAAAAGAAAAGAAAAAGAAACACTGGACTACTCTGTTGGAGTGTCCATTGATCTTTAATAAAATGCTCTCTATTAATGCCAAAATATTAAGGCTAAAAATGCTGCTCTTTATTTCTTAGACTTCCTCACAGGAGCATATCTTCCAAATATATAATATTGTTCCTCTTCCCTTTAATTTCCCTGCTCCACCTTTCTTTTGCATATGGTATATCCTTCCAGACCTATATAGCCTATCATGAGTTTCATCTCTCCATGTCTAGGTGAAACCCATGGGGTATGAATTTGCCTCTTTTTATTAGGACCTCTAGTTTATATTTCTTGTTACTCATATTTTATGCATTCGTATATGGCCACCTAAAACTAGTTTTTTTTAAACTGACTTTTTTGTATTGCATTTTGTCTCATGTGCTTTTTTTTTTTTTACCTATGTGGTAGTTACATTTTATTGCACATAGCTTGATGGATAAACCATAACCATAAAAATGAAGAGGGTGTCCAAAGAGGGTTAGAGCTGCCTGAGACCCCAAAATACCAACATGCCGGGTCCTGCTGAAAGAATTCCACTCAAGTCTTCTCAGCCAAAGAAAAAGTAAAGTTTATTGAAAGTTCAAGTTCGCTACCTAGGGTGCTAGGCCATTTCACGGGGCTCTCACAGAGCAAGTCTGTGTGCTAGGGCATTCTAATGCACTCTCACAAGAGTAAGTCTGTGCTAAGCTATTCCATGGCGCTCTCATAAGCACTTTTCTCCTTTACCCTTCCTTTTCAGTTTTGTTTTAAATTAAACTTGCAGCCTTAACTTACCTCTATGACCATATGTCCAACCTTAATTCAGTGTTCTTCTGCATTATGATTAATCTCTTCTATTTATTAGTTTCTCTTCCCCAACCCAAGGTCATTTGTCTCTGTGTTTTGATGCAAGTCTTCATTAGTAGAAGATCTAAGACTCGACAGAACTGGACTCAATGGACATTCAGATCAATAGGCTTTGTGTTTTGAGGTCATTTTTTTTTGTGGCTTGATTTTCTACATTGACAAGAATTAACATATTTAGTAGACAAAAATATTGACCAACATTTGAATGATAAAATATGTGCATATGTTTGTCAGTGTTTTCCTTTCCACTGTGTGACCTTTAATAGTTAAAAAAGCATTTTTATTTTTGTTTGCACTTGATCACCCAGTAATAGAATGTAAGGTTCTTGAGGGCAGAAATCATTTCATTTTGGTTTTTATATCATCAGTGCCTAGCATAGTACTTGTAACATAGAATGCACTTGATAAATTTTGGTTGATTGGTGGAAAAATGTGAACTGTTCCTCAAATTGCCTATATTTCCTGAATTTTCCAACTTATTGCTTTTCTCTTGACTCTCCTAGATTTGATGACTTTACCTATTAGTAAGAATGTGATTTACTCAGTCACTTTCTAATTGAATTTTATAACTGAGGAAAAAAATCTACTTTCCTGGAGTAGCTGTGCTTGGGGGGTGGGGGGGGGTGTCATTCATTCCTAGGTACTGCCACCCAGAGGGGACCTGAATTCCCATTGATACTGCCACCAACAAATGTAACACCTCAAACCTGGACTATTGCAATGACCTGCTCGTTGGTCTCCCTGGCTTGTCTTTCCTCATACCCTTCTATCCTCCACTTAGCTATAGGAAAGATCTTCCTAATGCTAAGGTATGACCATGTCACATCCATATACAATCAGCTCCAGTGGTTCTCCATTTATTCAGAATAAAATATAATACTCCTTGTTTGACCTTTAAAGCCCTGTATAACTTTTTTCCTTCCTACTTCTCCAGCCTTTTTACTCTTTAATCCTGTATTTTGTGATCCAGTGACACTGATCTCCTTGCTATTCCTCCAACTGGAAACTCCACCTCCTGACTCCAGGCATTTTCATTGGAATTCTGTCCCTCCTCATCTTCACTTCTTAACTTCCTTGGTTTCTTTCAAGTACCAGCTAAAATTTCACCGTTGGCAAGAAGTCTTTCTTGAGCCCCATAATTCTATTGCCTTCCCCCTGCTGATTATTTCTAATTGATATCTATTTTTCCTCTCCATTAGACTGCAAGCTCCTTGTTGGTAGGGGCTATCTGTTGCTTCTTTTTGTATCCCAAGAGGTTACCACAGTATCTGACACATAGTAGGTACTTAAATAAATATTGATTGACTGTCCAAAGTGGAATCAGCTCACCAAAGGACTGGCAGAGGTGGTTGGAGAATATCTCTTAGTTATCAGGTCTCAACTACAAACTCAACCTCTCTCCATATCAGCTTCAGGAATCTAATTATGCTTCATGATTATTTTAGCAATACCACTGGGCACCAAGAGTTCCTAGCTTTTCTTCAGACTAAACCACAAGAAAGACTTGATGTATCCGTGGATTATTAATACCTAACTTGAGGTAAAACAAATGCTTATGTGAGATAGTTAAAGTATTGCTAGAATATTTATGTTGAGTGACCAAACTACATACTTCCTGTTCAGAGCTGAGGAAAATTATTCTTTAGTATTCCAGGAAAATGTCAAGATCACTAAGTATTGTAGCCTGTTGACCTGTGCTATGTGGAACAAACTCTCTGTATGTTTCTAATAAAAATATACATCAGAGGTCGCTTCAAACCAAATGTCAAACTCAGTTAAAGGTACAAACCTCTTCAAAGTTATTGGGGATATTAACTGTAACAATAAAATGTACATCAGCATTAGGGATTTTTTTCCCTTGGGTAATGGGGCTGCTGGATTTGAAAATCTATGTGGGTGTTATTCTGAATGATGGAATTCAGGTGGCTTGGTTTGTTGAATGACCTTTTGTTTTTGTAGCTATTTTGGAGCGGTCAGACAGCAGAAAAAGACTGAATTGGAATCCCCTCCCCCATCATTATTTCTTAACTTATAAAAAATTGTTTCATATACTCTTTCAAGTAAGGGAATGAGGCAGCAGGCACTGAGTTTGGTATAGGGCTATTTGGTCCCTCCTAGTACAGAGTCCAGTAGAGGAAATTACCCTGGCTGCCTTTTACAAGAAAGACCTCTACTTGAGATTTCTCTCTACTTGAACACAAATTGGGATGCAATTTTATGAATAACTATACATATACAATAAAGGAAAAGGTTTGTTTTTTTTTCTGGAATTTACTATAGACATACGTTTTCCCCTCCTAAGACTTTACTAAGACTGTAGTAGTTGTGATGCAATTAGAACCATAAGGAGGAATTTTAGCACCTGGAGTCAATTTCACTGGAAGATGTGGTGTCAAAGATATGCCCATTCCTGGGCATGTAATTGTTTGTCAGAGGTTGTAAGAGTGTAGTCAGGGGTAGACAGCTGAGTGGTGGAGTAGATAGAGTGCTGGGCCTGGAATAGGAAGATGAATTCAAATTCCCCCTCAGGCACGCACTTACTACTGATGTCATTTCATTTCAGTCGGCCTTCGTGTCCTCCTAATAATAACACCTTCCTCCCAGGGTTGTTGTTAGGGTCAAATGAAATAATAGCCTGTGAAATGTTTTTAGACTTTAAAGTGCCATGTGGATGCTAGTTATTATTGTTATTGATGTACAATGGTGGTGGAGAGAGGATTTGAAATTGTACTATGTTATGGAAATGCTTGTTTTATTCCATGAATTAAAAATAAAATTAAAAAAGAAAGAAAATAGAAAAGGAGGAAGAAGAAGTTTGCTAATTGCTCTTCTTGACCTTTGTCAGGGGGTGCAAGAGAAGGAGCAGTTGGTTTTAGAAAAGGTTTCAAGAGGTCTAATATCTTCAGGAGAAAAGTAAATGAGCAGAAGATAGAGAAAATAAGAGAAGGAAAGATTTAGGGTCATAAATTTGAGCTGGAGGGTACCTTAGAATTCAGAAGCCTAGTACAATGGTCCAGACATGAAGGGATGAGGATTTGTGCATCACCTGGCAGTGTCAGAGAAGTGGGTATATACTGGAGATGTTAACTAGAAGGTGCAGTGGATAGAGCACCAGAACAGGAATCAGGAAGGCCATTCATTGTTCAAAGTTGTCCTCAGACACTTACTGGTTTTGTGATTCTGGGCAAGTCTCTTACTCTCTATCTACTTAAATATCCTCATCTGTAAAATGAGATAATAATAGCACTTAACTGAAAGAGTAGTTATGAAATTAATATTTGCAAAGTATTTTGCAAATCTTAAAGTGCTATATAAATTACTACTACTACTACTACTACTACTACTACTACTACTACTACTACTACTATTGCTACTGCTACGACTACTGCTACTGCTACTGCTACTACTACTACTACTACTACTACTACTACTACTACTACTACTACTACTACTACTACTGCTACTGCTACTGTTGTAAATGTAGAATTAGAATTGACAGGATTTCACAATGATCGAATGTGTAGGGCAGTGAGAGAGTTAGCAATATATCTATTTTGTAAACCTAGGTAACTGCAAAGATGTCCCTTCAGGACAATAAGGGTATCAGGAAGAGGGAAAGGTTTGGAAGGAATGATAATGAGATCAGTTGTGGACACACCAAATTTAAAATGTCTATGAGGCATGTCTGCTAGATAGTTGGAGATGTGAAACTGGAGGTCAGGAAAGAGATTAGGGCTGGAAAAATAGATTTGGGAATTGTGTGCTTAGAGATCATACCATGAGTATTGCTTAAATTTTAGGTGTTATCATTAAGTGTTTAAAAAATTCTGTTGTGAAAGAACATTTTCACACATGAGCCTGCCAACATAGAGGACAGGATCTCACTTTGAAGATCTATTGAAACTGGTAATAGAGACACCTCCCCCCAAATAATTAGGTGGTATTTTCTCCTTTCACAGAATCACATAATCACAGAATATGAGAGTTGGAAAGGATCTCTTTAGACATCAAATCCGTCCCACACTTCAAAGGAATTTCTACCACACATCCCTGACAAGTGGTTATCCAGCCTCTAAGAGTAGGCTTCTAAGGAAGGAGAATGGAGAACCCACTCCCTCTCAAGGTAACCCATTATGCTTTCAGCTAGCTCTAATTGTTAAGAAGTTTTTCCTGACATCAAGTGGAAATTATCCTCTTTGTAACTTTTACTCATGGTTCCTGCATTTAAAAAAAAGAAGCAAAATTTAGTAAAGGAATGTGGTTTTCTGGGGGGGGGGAGGTGAGGTGGAGACTTTTCTATACATGTGTTCTAGAGAAGCTGACATTCTTGTTTTTTGTTTTTACAATGGGAATATAAGTTCCATGCTCTAAGATCGTCCCTGCTTTCATGAGAACTCCTTACAGTGATTTTGGAACTTCTAATGAGAAAAGATATTCCTTACTTCTGGGACTAATTGGTAGGAAGTCTAGTGTTCTCATTATGACTGGGTGAGGGTTAGCAATTGCTTAGTTTAAAATGCTTGTCTTTTTGGAAAAAGAATGAATGAAATGTTCTATCTTGGGGTGGGGGGTGGTGGTGTTTGCTGAATTGTATATATAGAATCATGGTACCACAGAATCTTAGAGTTAGAAGAGAATTAAGAGACTATCTAGTCAAACCCATACCTGTAAAATACTCTTCTCTACAAATTCCCCACAGGTATGTGGGCCCCTCGCCTTGTGAACTTTATGGGTGTCTCCACTCTTCCCACTGTCCTGCATAAACTTTTGGGAGAGTGCAAGATCTTTTGTTCCTATTTTTCTTACTATGCCATTTCATCAAATGCCTTTATTGTGACCTAATTGCATTCTTTGACTGACTGTAGGACAGTAAACACATCAGTGGGGGCTCTTAAGCTATAATTTTAAGGAGCGTGGATCCACAGATTACCTTGAACCTGGGGTTGTCAACCCCTATGGCACCCAATCTGCAAGTGTAATTTGAAAGAGCATGCCGAAGAAGTGCTCCCCACTTCAAGACTTTGTTTAAAGAGTTCTACCTCCTAAGACAGCTCTAATTGTATAGCTCTAATTATTAGACGTGTACCCTTTGTATCAAATCTAAATCTGCTTTCTGCTCCTCCTCCTCTTCTTCCTAGTTCTTTCTTGCAGGATTATAAAGGACAAGTCTCATCTTCATTTCCTGTAACTTCAGATACTTGAAGACAGGAGTCATATTCCTCCAACCTCAGGCTTTCTTTTCTCTCTCCCAAACTAAACATCCATTGTTTCTTCAAATAACCTCTATTAGGTACTGTTATGAGGCAGCTCTCTGTAGTAATAGTCACCTCTGCCTGGAGCCAATGGAAGAAAAGAGTCAGAGGATTTATAGCACTTACTGAATTTATAATAAAATTCCTGTATAAATGTATGTATTACACATACATATATAATATACGTTATATATATGTATTACACACATATTTGTTGAACATGGGTAAATTTAATCAGTTTTCCCTAGTTAGGTTTTCATATGGAGGTTTCACATAATCATTTCTATATGTTCTGATCCTTATGTTCACCCACCTCCTTTTCTACCTACCTACTGCCTTCAGGCTGCTGAACAACTCAGTGGAACAAAGTAGAAACAAGAATTGGAGTGAAAGAAAGAAAGAGTCATATTCAGGCTTGATGATATAGGAAAAAACTTAATAGTTGTGAGGGATATTCCAGGTGGAATGGGTTCCCCCAGAGAATAGTGGGTGCATTGTCCCTCACTGGAGACCTTAGAGCATGGATTGTCTGCCCACTTATTGGTTTTGTTCAGGGATGGGTTAGACTGGATGGCCTCTGAGTTCCCTTCCAAATTAGGCTCTATGACTGAATAATTTTCCTGGGAAAATGACTTTAACAATCCTTAGCAATGCTGAAAACCCTGTTAGAACTCTAAGTATGGAAATCAACCAGCAGGACCCTGTTTCCTGTTGACTTCCTGTCCTGATGAAGTTGTGCTAGCCTAAGTAAGTGCCTGCTTAGTGTTGTTCTACCAGCAGGAAGTTTACTGTACTGTCACTCCAATAAAAGTTACTTTCAAGAGAAACTACCAGCAGCCCTGTGCTCATCTCAGTCATCTCTGGCTGCTCTGATGACTCCTGGGACAAAGTAAATGGCGTGCTTTGTAGTTCTTTGATTATAGGGGTTACCCAAGAATAAAAAGGTTATCACTAACAATTAAAATGGTCTGAGAAACAAGTTTGTTATGTTAAAGGTTGTTGTTTCCTCCTCAGTCATATGAGGAGGTTTAGCTTGGTGGTCTCTCTGGTTCTTTCTAGCTTTAAATCCCATGGTCCTATGATATAAAGCTTAGTAAACCCTAAGAAGGAAGGGATGTGTGCATGTCCATGTCTGTGTGTGTGTTTCCACAGAGCAGCAAATTCTTCAGGTAGCAATGTTGGGTAGGTGCTGGGTTACATGTCCATTTATTTGTCACCTGAAGACCTATTCTCTCTACCGTGTTCCCTATGGTGAGGTGGCCGGCTGGCATTGTCAAGAATCAGTGAAAACCCCTCATTAGATTTTCTAAAGATCAGCTATGATTAGAAATGTGGACCCCGTTGACCTTATGCTTTGTTTCATGGATGGTGATGCATTATTTGCATTGCACTGAACATTTCATTTCCAGGAAAATGAAAACTCTTTGAGGGCAGGGACAACTTTGCTTTTATCTTTGAATCCTCAGCATCTAACATAATGACCTGGCAAATAGTAGGTGCTTAATGAATACTTGTAGAATTGGTTTGAATATGTCTGACCAAGTTAATTGACTTTTCTATATAAAAACAGTATTTAGAGAGGGCAATATTTTGTTTTCCTCTTCTTAAATCCTATTCAATTAACTTGATATTTTTAGGTGTCTAATGCAATGAAAGTTTCATAAAAACAATTTTAAAATGATCAGGCTGGGCATATCAATATTTATTGAAATACTGAAAAAAAATTTCCATTGGTGTTGAGAAATTCCTGGCAAAGAACTGACATGACAATATGTATTTCACTGATACAGTAAGAGAACTCCAACAAGTAACGAACTGCACACTCTACCCAAGGCAGCTGCAGAACATCTGTAATACAAATATTCAGACATTATAGATTGTCTGTTTACAAACATAGAACGACTATGGGAAACCAGCCAGAGCCCAAACCTTTTCATTTTAGTCTGCTTTTACTAATATGTCCTGTAATTGATAAGGCAGTCATTAAATGTCTAGTTACAAAGTGGTTAACAATTAACATTAGAGAAATTGAGTTCACAAACTTTGGCAAGCTGGAGGGATTCTCAGAACCACAGACACTGGCAAATATACATTCTAGTTTATCTGCTTCTGAACTTTCGGTTTCCATCAGGGTGGATGCAAAATTGACTGGCGGTTGTTATTTTTTATTGTTTTTTGTTTTAAACAAACCCTTCTGTCACATTCCTCTCTAGTGAGATTGTAGCGCTTTATATATAGTTAATAACACACTTATATTTGACATTTTTAAAGGTTTTAATATTCAGTGAGGAGCACTGTATTAGAAAAAAAATAGAATTTACAGAATGCAATGCATTTGTTTGAAATGTTAAAAAAAATCAAAACAAAACAACTCAAAACAGAAACAATCCATAAATCCCTCACCCCATGTTGTACATATATGACTGGACCCACTTTTACAGCTCATTGGTAAAACAATTGGTCTCCATATGTGACTGGTTCAACTTGGTATAACTGGAAAAAATTCATTTTTCATATGTTGGATATGCCATTCTGCTGAGCTATTTT
This sequence comes from Pseudocheirus occidentalis, assembly GCA_028646575.1. Classification (NCBI taxonomy): domain Eukaryota; kingdom Metazoa; phylum Chordata; class Mammalia; order Diprotodontia; family Pseudocheiridae; genus Pseudocheirus; species Pseudocheirus occidentalis. The sequence goes on along the minus strand of CM053593.1, from coordinate 82,232,978 downwards.
TCTGGGGTCCTTTGAACTGTTTAGATTAGAATGAGTGGTTAGAATTAGCAGTAGATATACAGCGAGGAGTCACAGATGCTAAACTTTGCTAAGTTTGTACCCTACTCACGGACAAAATATTTGAGCTGAGTCATGAAGGTGATGAAATCGACAGCTTCGAATGACTAGAGAAGCACGGACTGATGTCTTTGGTATACGACGTACAATGCTTGGAAAGGAATTTAAGGTGAAGAGCCCACCTCTCAAAGTTAAGATCACTTGAAACAGAGGACACTACAATTCATATAATTTACAACAGATTTTAAATAAACTACTTTGAGGATTAGGAAGATTTACAGGCATTGAGTCGAGTGACTGATTTTCATTCATTAAGACTCTTGTATGTCCCTGAACTATATATTCTACTAACTTGAAGACATGCTACAGTAAACACATATATTTGGCTTCTTCATTCTTGGCTATATCTTATACAAAGGGGAAACTAAGGAACAATAAATTAGCATCATAATTGTCTACAGTTGAAACTATGATATACAATATAAATAAACTATTTAAAAGCCAGCAATATTTATGAAAAAAAAATTAAGGGAGTAGGACGTTTCTTTTTTCTTTATCTTTTTTTTTTTTAGTTTCAGCAAGTGATTGTGCAGCCAATAATCTTTAAAAAATTAGAGTTTAAGTGAGATTCCCTTTTGATTTTAGTGTCTCACGACATACAGTAATTAAGAACTGGTACAAAATAATTACCAATCAGAAAGCGACATGAAGGAAATCACTGTGTTTGGGATGTGTAGTATCACAGTTCCCCTCCCCCCACAGGACCTAAAGAATGTAAACACTAGGTTTTCTTTGAATGCAAAAGTAGTAATACTTTATTTTAAACATTTCTTGATCCACACCTGCACAGTTAACTCTTGGGATAGTGAAATAAGGCAAGGCTTTCATAACTGTGACTTTACATGTCATAATACTGATATCTTCATTTGGAAAGAGATTGTTTGCAATTGTCTTTCACCAATATTTGTTCTGCAGCAGACTTTGGTCTACTTAGAAAGGGCAGTATCACTCTTCTTTTTTGTCCTCTTTGTCGAACTTTTAGTTACTTTTGATAGTCTTCCCCTCTCTCACCCCCACCCCCAACACATATTAAAAACAAATCCCTTCTTTCCCACCTTTTGGCAACGTTCAATCGCTATGAGACCAGATCATCTGATTTCCACTGGTTTTGCTCGTTAGCTCGAATAACCTAGAAATGCTTTTTGAAACCCAAGCACAGATTTTTTTAAATTTTGTTTTTTAATGAACCCACAAACATAATGGTGAAAAGACTGATGTGCTCTAACAAGCCAGTTGGCATGAAAACTTTATGGATACCAGCATGTAGTGATGTTCAGATGCTACAGCACCACCACAGCAGCAGCAGAAATGGGTCTCCTGAAAGCTTTAGCTTTGGACCAGTTGAAAAACACGTGAAAGTATGTTTTCCTGTATCATGCTGACATAGACCAGAAGAGGGATACTGCCTCCATTTTTTTTAACAACATGAACACGTGACAAAACAAACTTCAGAACATATTAAGAATGGCAAGCTAACTTATTCCTAGACTGTTCGTACTAGCAGTTTGCAGACCTGACACGCAGGCTTTTTATGATTTGGTGGCATGGCTGTTGTGTGTGTGGCCTTCCACAGGTCTTTGCTTTCCTTCTTCTTTTAGAACAGGTTTCTGCATAGAGAACACATCCATGATCACAGAAGAGAGTAGGTGTTGGGTCCTTGGAAGGATAATGCAATGGATGCTCGCATTCTTTTGAATCGTTTTTAATTCCAGCTATCTGGTGAAGGAATTCAGTGCACGCAAATCCCCCCCATTCCAATAGCTTAATAACATAGGTCAATTTGTTCCTTAATTTCTTCATTGAGTGGAGATCAGTTTAAATATACAAGAATCGTTCTGTCCTTTCCCATCTGACACGGTGATGGTGTCCACCTGCAAAGTTCATTACGTCTTATTGTAGCGTCTTATATTCCTTTGGGGATGTGTAGCATTTGATTCACAGTTTGCAATACAAATACCCTGATACATCACTTATTTACGATTAAGTATTTGATTATTATACCATTTTCTCAGTGTCTGAAAACCAAGTTTTTAATTAATGTTGCTTGGGGCAGTTCAGAGTATTTCTTTCCTTTTTTCGCCTTCTTTTTTTGGGGGGGGGGAGGAGAATTTACGCTCTCTTTGCATGCAGCATTTCAATGAGGAGGTTATTACATGGAACGTCCCCGTTCAGGTGTTTGTAGTAGAGGTACTCTTCAGCCTGCACGCTGACGGCCCGGATCTCTGGTAGCCGCAGGAGAAGCTGCGCAAACTTGTCCGTCTGCTGTGGGTAGTTACACATTGTGTAGTCCAGCAATGCGGCGTTCACTTGTTCTTGAACCCCTTCCACCAGCTGGAAGTTCTCAAGGTTTTTGACATCTGGATTAAAAAAAAAAGTCACACCATTTCAATTGCATTTTAATTTCTGTTTACCAAAGCCTTGTGTTCAATTAATGGGTGTATTTTCCTCCTGACATAAAGCATACTTTACATGCTGCTGAGTATTCAGTCAATCCCACTCACCAGGCTTCTTGGGGAAAAAAGGATCACAAAAGAAGTGGAGCAGAGTGTCTTGTTGAAATTAATTCTGCATATACCTCAAATCAATTAGACACCAATGGATTTTGAGCAAGGTCAACTCTTTTCATATCTTACAAAAGGGAAGGGTTTGTGGATTCCTAAAGTAGAGGGACCATAATATATTGCCAGCAAATGAGTCCCCAGAGAAAGACCCATCTTAACCCAGAATATTACACAATTCATATAATTCTGTATTAATTTTTCTGACCCAAGGTGAAATCTGTGTCCAGGGTATGATGTAGTTAATTCTAATAAAAAGTGACAGGGTTCTTGTTTCTGTTTGACATTTTCTAAATGATTCTGAAAGCCTTTGACTTGTCTAACCCATGCTAATGAACCATCTGGTACACTCCAGTGACTGCCAACATAATCTTCCCTACGAGAAACTCTCTAAAATATATATCTTGGTGACTAATGATCTTTGCAAAATGAAAGCCTTGTCCTTTCGGCAAAATAACAGGACAGGACAGTGCCCTTTAACCTGATACTGGCTCCTCTGTTTTTTTTTTTTTTTTAGCACCTCAGCCTTCATGTAGGGAATGTGTGCCCTGAAAGTTCATTTTGCCTTAATCCAAGTGACCATCTATAGTTGTTTTAGGGCATCTCTGCCTTAGGGGGACACCATAAATATTGAAATAAAAGACAGAGTTAGACTAGCTCATTGAAAATTTCTTTGATGAAACACCACTTCTGTTGTTTATTTATGCAAACAGCAGTCCTTGCTTTTAGTGTGTCCATAGTATATGGATACATGTGTAGTTACATATACGTACAAATAAATCCAAACATGCACACGTGTGAAGTAAGCAGATACAGGCCCTCTCTCCTTCCAATTACACAAAAATAAATAGGAAAGAGTTAGGGCTATCTCTCATCCTGAGGCAAGATCAGTGGAGCTCTTGTTGAAAGCTGAAATGCACAAAATCCAATCAACTCTGTTAATGGTTGTCAAAGGAACCATTACTCTCTCATACATGATTTTGCATTATATAAGATTAAATTCAGGACTGTGTATGTATATATGTATATTTAGTTTTCTCTGTATCCAAAGACAGCAGGGTTAGTTTACAGTTGCTGGAGAAATGTGTCCGGAATGATTTGGGTGTTTACATTTTTCGCTATAATTTTGCATCAATGTGCCCTCCAACCCCCTTCTTCAACTCTCCACCCCAAATTAAAAACAGTGAGGGAACTGAGTATTAAGGTAAATAAACATAAGTAATATGAGATGCAGAGTTGATGTTTGTTTCGAAGCTAGGATGGTAGAATCAGATATGTTGTCTAAGTGGATTAATGAGATCCTCAAATAATCACTGATGCAAACAAAGTCCACTATTGGGAGGGCTGCACCTCAGTGTGGTATATAAACTCGACAGACAAGCGTCAGGGTGTGTTGTCAGGAAGAAAGCACTGTATTAAATGTTCAGGTAAAATATGTAACTAGGTTTTGCAGGCCTTAAAGTGGACCATAAATGTGTTATTCCTACTCACCCTACTTTTAGTTTATCCAGATACATAAAAGTCTCTCTTCACTCTGGAATGCCATTCTCCAGAAGTAGAGACATAAAACTGTATTTGTAATTCTTCAAAATGCCAGGAAACCTGAAGAATTCTCACACCTACATCCCATACTATAGACAAATGCGCAGAATTATACTCAGCTAACTCCAGCAAATTAAACAAAAAGCTGTTTTCAAGACTCAAATGCCTTTCTGACCATGAAGGATTTCCTATACCAATCTTTTTCTTTCAATTAAATATTTTCTTCTTGATTATACATGAATCCTCAATTCAATACCTTATAAAATTTGTATATATTTTTAAAAGACATTTAATTCTTCATTAATTGCAAAATGAAACCTCTCACACGTTCTAGAATTAAGCATTTCACATTTGGTTCCTCTGTGTAAGAAAGACTGTAAAGACTGAATTTTTCTAAATGTGTGTGTATTTTCAAAGACACACCAAAGTTATATTTGGTTAGGTACTATCAAATGTAAGGGGTAAAGGAAAAAAAATAAAACTTTGTTAGTACACTGCTATTTTCAGTACGATATAAAAACTCTAAAACAATGGACCTCCTTGTGCTCTCAACATTAATATTACAAACAGGTGCTTTATTGCTTATAAAGTCTTGCTGTGGCTGATCACTGATACAGGACAGTCACATGGTAGGAGAATCGAGGGGGTAAATGTGATTTTGACATTTCCAATTGAAATTTTGATTCCCTTCTCAGCAAAATTCTTGCCTCTAATCTTCACCCATCCTACAGGAGACAGGATTTGATTAACTTTTAAGAACTGTCTGTGGGAGGATGTAAAAGAAGACAAACACTACACTGACTTTGAAATGAATTACTTTAAACGATAAAGTGAAATAATGGTTTATGTTACAATGAAAGAAGTTCTCATAGGCAAGACAGAGTGAACAATAGTCAAACGGGCGACTAGGGAGGGTGTAGGAATTTGTTCAGTGGAACGTGTGAGATAAATGAATAGTGGCCTATTTAAAAGTGAGCATTTGAAACATGTTTTCTTTGACAAATGTAACTTTCAGAATCAGTTGTACATTTGGGGGAGGGGGAACAGGGTTCATGTCAAATTTCAATTCGCACAAAATCAAAGAACCCCCTTTGGCAAATAAAGTCTGGATTTTAAAAAAATTATTTACTAATAAACATTTGAAAAACCTTTTTAAAATTTTTGCTTGAGTAATGACTCATAAGCTGATCAGGTTTGGTAATCTTACTTCCATATCCTGAGAAAGTATTCAATTTCTCCTTCTTTTGCAATCAATGAGCACTTATTAGGCGTCTAATATTTTGTCAGGTACTATACTTTCACATCGTTACTTGAAGAAAAACATGCAATTTCTGTCCACTGAAGCCAAATTCTCTTCAATTCAGATGTGTGTCTTCACTCTCTGGCAGTTGCCATGGCTTTTTCTATTACTCATAATAGGAATCAGGGAGCTAGCTGCACCATACAGGCATGGTGACTGAATGTATTCCTTGGTTATTTCTTTCTATGTCTCCACAGGCAAAGAGAGTTGGGATTTGAGGCATCCATTCCAAAGCAATCAGTGAAAAGAGAACAAAAATAGAGCTTGGTCTTGATTCTGAAGATTATTTGATTATAGGAGTTAATTTGTTGGACAATGACTCTCTTCTTAACTTTATCTGGATGGAAATAAGTCCATGCTACATTCAATTAAATGTTTGTAATAATTCTTTTATCATCTGGGAAGAAGAGATGTGTGACTATTTTTATCTGGTAAGAATAAGATGTAAACATTTGTCAATTAGGTTTTTTTTTGAAAATTCTATATTTTACGTAACAGATCTATTCCAGAAAACTTTCTTATAAATCAACATTTTATAAATGAAATAAGAGTTAAAATGCAGTGGGGGGATATCTACTCTACCAATGTCCCCCTCCAAGGCCTCATCTTGGGTTGGAGGTGGCTGTTTTCTCAAAGGTGATGCCAGCAGAGCATAAACTTCTGTCAGTCAATCAATCAATCAATCAGTCATTATGGACTGTGTTGGGAACCCAAGACACAAAGATAAAAATCTAATGGTTCCTGCCCTCAAAGAACTCATATTAAATGAGGGGGAATACCAAAGGCACAAATAAGCAAAATAAATACAACTAGGTCCTGATTAGTGCTAAAAACTGATCATTCTGAAGTTGCATTATTTAAATTTGTATGATATAGTTCCATTATTTACCATAAATAGTATTTACCAAATAATTTACTGTTATTTACCAAAAATGTTTATATAACTTCAAATACTGTGAATTTGAATACATAATACCATTTCACGGGATTTATTATTCTCACTAATTAGTACCTGGCTGTACATATAGCTAGGTAATTTTTAGGAGAGGGCATTGACAGCTATGGGATTAGGAAAAGTCTGAGGTAGATGTGTCATTTGAATTAAATTTTAAAGGAAACTAGGGATTAATTTGAAGAGGTGGAGAGGAGAAGAAAGAGCAGTTAATTCCAGACTTGGAGGATAGCCTTTGCAAAGGCATGGAGGTGGGAGATGGGAAGCTTTGATATGTGAGAAACAAGTAAGAAAGCCAGTTTGATTCAACCTGAAGGGTCTCTAAAGGGGAGTAATACATTATAAGGGGAGGTAGGTGGTACAGTGGATAGAGTACTGGGTCTGAAGTCAGGAAAACATCTTTTGGACATCAAATTTGACCTCTGACACTAATTGTATTACCTTTGGCCAGTCTCTTAACCCTGTTTGCCTCAGTTTCCTCATTCATAAAATGAGCTGGAAAAGAAAATGACAAACCATTTCAGTATCTTTGCTGAGAAAACCCTGAATGGAGTCATGAAGAGTCAAAAGTGACTGTAAAATAACAGAAAATGTAGAATAAAGTTGGAAAGGATAGTTGGAGCCAACCATGACAAAGAATTTTCAGCCAACTAGAAGATCTTGTCTTTGACTCACAGAGAGCCATTACAGTTCATTGAGCAGAGAAGCAACATGGAACAGCTTTGAGTGGTGAACTGTAAATCTGTTGCCCCAATTTTGTTGTCATTCTGTTGTTTCATTTGGATCCAACTCTTTGTGACCCATTTTGGGGGGTTTGCTTGGTGGAGATACTGGCGTGATTTGCTATTTCCTTCTCCAGCTCATTTTACAGGTGAGGAAGCTGAGGCAAACAGGTTTAAGTGACTTGCCTAGGGTCACACAGCTAGTAAGCGTCAGAGGTCAAATTTGATCTCAGGAAGATGTTTTCCTGACTCCAGACCCAGCAATCTATCCACTACACCACCTAGCTAGCTACTCTTGCCCCAATTAGTCTAGCTAAAACCAGAGAGACTCACCAGCAGGGTGATTATTTTTTTGGTGGTGACAACTCTAAAAGTTCATTGAGTAATAAGCAGAATGGCTATGATGCGTGTTGGTAGAAGGCATATCTACACTAACAAAAGAAAAAATCATGGAAATTTTAAAGAAAGGGACCCCCTGTTAGTCAAAGGAATCCCCAAAGTAAACCCTTTGTATGATAAATCACCTCTGTTCATCTATTTCAAAAAAAGTGGATTTTGTTTTTTGCCCATCGCTTTTGTGTAAAGTACTGTACACAGACATGTACACTGACAATTTCAAGAGGTCTTGAAATCACCATGAAATCACCCAATTCAGATTCTTTGGTCTTTGTAGAATGGCAATTTGTGTTGGAAATGTCAAGACTTTCAACTCTCCTTTAGACGGCATGTAAAACCCTAAAAACAAGAGGAGAAAAGTGCTGACCCACAGATAGCATCCCCAGCAAGGTGGGTTTTTAGTTGTTCACTTCATCTCCCCTAGAATCTATTAGGCTGCATATGGTCAGAATTATTATTGGCATACTAATCAGAATGATATTGCACTTGCATGATGTTTGCAAAGCAGCACACATTATCTTATTTACAACTTACAACAACCATGAGAGATAGGTGCTGTTTTATCCCCATTTAATAGATGGGGAACTGAGGTGGAAAGAGATGAGGTGACTTGAACAGGATTACATCAGTGAGTGTCTGAGGCAGAATTTCAACCCAGATCTTCTCCTCTCTAGAACTGCTAACACAATCCGTTTGGGTGTACCCTTTTTTGTAGAAGTTGAAAATGTTAATGATTTCCTTCAAATTGTCCATATTCCAAATCAAGTCCCTGTGGCATTAACCTTTTAATGGTTTCTGAGATCCTTGGGAACCATAACTAATCTAGAAAAGGATTCCGGCAGGAGGAGAAATTCTCAAAGGAACTGACAATGAATTGTTTGAGAAAACAAAAGCATAAATTCTGGAAAAATAATTACATAGTGGTGATTCCTTAGAAAAATAAATTTAAGTGCTGATGAGCACTCAGTGTACAGTTTCCATTTGGTACTGTGGTGTATCACATCTGGCTTGGGGAATGAGACTCATGATCACGAGAAGCAGTGATTTATTGATTTTTACAGGACCCAAATCCTCCCAAACCTGCATGGAGCGTTTTTTTTTCTCCAGCATCACAAAGTCTCTTGCACTTAGGGCTTTGCACATTCCTTTGAATTTTATGTATGCTCTATTTAATACAAATTGAAAGCATAGATTGTTGAACTATAACATTACACATTCAGAGTTATAAAGGTTAGAAATTGTCCATAAGTAGACATAGGCACCCACACACCAATCTCTGTAACCTTTAAATTTTGATGACTAGAAAGAGCATTTTGTGTTGCTACTCTAGGTAACAATTCCTTATCATCTATTCTACTTAATTCACTCAGGGACTAATTACCAACTTTTTACATGAAACAGCCTTACTATGAGCTCACAGTGGGGCACGCAGATTTTTCCATCCTTATTGGAGAGTAAACCCTTAGGTCTTCTTGAATATATTACATGTTTTACAAGGCATTGCACTAGCTCTTCTGTCATGCATAGAATTTATGTTCTCTCTGAAGATGAAGACACTTTTTTTTGGGCTCCAGAGGGGTCAGTAGCAGCATTTTTCTTGCTGGCACAGCCTGTAAATATTCCCATTCAATGCTCTTTTTTCAGGGTTGGAACCTCTGTGTTGAAACAAGGGCCACTAGCCTGAAACTTCTCAGAGTCTCAGCTGAAAAAGATAGATGCATAATTAATTTATACATATATGTGTGTATACATGCACACATATATGCACACATATATGTATATACACAAAATTTCCAAAAGTAAAATCTCTTGTTCTGCCCATTTAAAAGGGGGTATTTCACAGAATAATAAGTTATCAAGTTTCAAAGCAACTTTCAGAGGCAATCTCATCCAACTTCTATGAAAAGAAATCTCTACATACCCTTTACAAGTAATCAGTCTCTGTTTTGAAGACTTCCAGCTAAGAGGAGTCCTTTGCCTCCCAAGGCAGCCCATTATTTTTGGACAACTCTAATTGTTAGGACACCCCACTTCCTCCCCCCCCCCTCGACATTGGGAAGAAATTTCTCTCTCTGCAGCCACTGTTTCTTGTTTTATCATGTAGAGCCAAGTAAAAGGAGCCCAATCCCTTTCCTCTTGACAGATACTTGAAGATAGCTATTATATTTTCCTCCAGTCTTCTCTCATCCTGATGAAACCTCACTGATTCATTATGATTTACAGTCCTTTCACCACCCTGGTCATCCTCCTTTGGAGATAGTCTAGTTTTCAACTTTCCAACCTTCCTCGAATGGGGAGGCCACCAATGAACACAATGTCCTAGGTGTGATCTGACCAGGGTAGAGCATGGTAGGACCAGTCAACAAGTATTTATTAAGCACCTACTACATGCAAAGCATTGTGCTAAGAGTTGGGGATACAAGTAAGGTGAAAGACAGTCCCTACTCTCAATGAGCTCATATGGCTATGAGTATGATGTACTCATGTACGGATGTACGGATATGAGATTATATACTTGTATAAGTATAACGGAGGAGATGATATGCAAGCAATTACATACAAACAAGATCCATACAGGATAAACTAGGGCTGATCCACTGAGAGAAAACACCAGAATTAAATACCATTGCCCCTCTTATTCTGGATATTCTATTTCTATGAATACAGTCCAAGGCTGTGTTGAAAATAAGTTCTGTAATGTATAAAGACAGTGAAGCTTTTTCCTTTGTGAGACTTTCAGAAGAATAAGATATGACAAAGAGTAATTTGTCCCCAGAGAAGGCTCACTGATTTGACAACTCCTGAAATGGGAGAGAAATGCCATGACATTGCTGTAAGGACCTGGGTACTAATGGTAAAGAGTGGTTGTTCTGAATAAATTATGTAAATACTTTTCAGGGAAGTCATTTTCCTCTTTCTTTTTTTTTGTGTTGATTAGTGTTAATTCTATACTCCTGAAGTGTTCTGTTCTCTCTTCTTTTTTTCTTTTGGGTGGTGGTATATTGAATTGTGATTTCATTGACATAGGGGAACTCCTATCATGGAAGTTTGTCTATCTCTCCACCAATGCTGATTTCAGAAATTTGTATATAACTTGTAGTTTCCTAAGGATTAAATGATTTGCCCAGATTCACACAATGAGTGTCTGGTGCAGTGGATAGAACACTGGGTTTGGAATCAGGGAGACTCATCTTCCTGAGTTCAAGTTTGGCCTCTGACACTGTGTGACCATGGGCAAGTCGCTTAACCCTGTTTGTCTCAGTTTCCTCATTTGTAAAATGAGCCAGAGAAGGAAATAGTAGACCACTCTACTATCTTTGCCAAGAAAACCCCAAGAGGGTTCACAAAGGATTGAGTATAGCTGAAACAATTGAACAACAATGACATAATGAGTATATGTTTGAGGCAGGACTTGAATCCAGGTCCTCCTGAGTCCAAGGTTATCTCTCTATTCATTACACTGTCCTTCCTGTGCTATTCTAGCTCCACATACCTATTTCCAGTCAAATAGAAGTGACTCCAGATAATCTTTAATGATTAGGCCAAAGCACATACAACTGAGCTGACTTATGCCTTCATTTCATACCAAAGTTTTGCACTCAGGGCTTCAGGGCTACATGTAAAATGTACTTTTGCTTATCAATTCTGCTGCAAATAATTTGTGTGTGATCCATGATCCAATTCTTGCAAGTGCAGTGTCAGTAAAGCCCAAACCTAACAAGATAAAGTAGCCCCTGGCAAGAGCAATTGTGTGTAACTGGTCTTCTGCTTGACCTGTGATATTTCTTCCATGCTGATTGCTTGGCCAACCAGCCTTCTATTAATGACTTGGCTAGTCTGGTCCTCAGGTGATAGCCAAACAATTTGTCACTGGGCTCTTTTACAGCTTTCCTTTCTTGGTAGGTCCTTTCAAAGCCCTAGCTTGGCTGGCATAGCTTTTAAGAACCCAGGGTCACCTCCATGATACAGAAAGAAATCAGAAAAGTAATATAGTCATCAAATTGAGTAAATTCACAGGACTTTAGAGTTGGAAGTGATTGAGAAAGCCAATCTCTTCATTTGACAGGGGAGGAGGCTGAGTTTGTGAGTGGGTAAGTTACTTACCCCATATTATATTTAGTGGCAGAACTGGGATCAGAATGCTGGTCTTCTATTTCTCAGGCTAATGGCCTTTATGCTCAACCATTGTGTCTTTTTTTTCCTGTCGACTGATTTGGGAATGAAGCATTCTACTTTATGGATGAAACCATAAATAAAGCATCATAGATCATTACTAATTTTTGGAGAATTTTCAAACAACTTCATCAACTTAACACTAATATATCAAATATTTCTTTGAGGTTTGATGAAGCAATGTCAGTTTTGATGTTCGACATAGCTGATGATCTATTTGTACCAGAGCTCAATCTTTGATCTTTCAGAAGGAACTCTAGGATTTGGGCAAAAAGGTTGATGGTAATTAGAAGTGAGGTAGCATGTCTACCAAATGGGACTTGGATTATAGGCCTGGCATTTTTACTGGTAGTCTCTATGACCATGGCAAATCATAATTGCTCTAGATATCAGTTAATTTAACTGCAAATAAAGGCAATGTACTTATTCTGATGACTTCTCATTGTGATTCTTTTCTAAGAACCACAGTGTCTTAGAGGTGGAAAGGCTCTCAGAAATTACCTTGTCCCACCTGTACCTGACTTGGATGCCAGTCAAAGAAACCCCTCAGAGTCCTCTACAACCTTGAAGGTAGATGTAGCTGGCCAAGTTTTGGGGAAACAACCTACTAATGGGAGTGGGATTGGGAGAGGAGTTCTAAAGCTTATATACACTACAGATGTAATGAATAATTTCTGTTATTGGGAAGACAAAAGTATTATGCTAATATATTGTTAGAGGATTATATTATTAATAGATTACCTTATTTCATTTTAATTATATATTCATATTCCCAGTGAAGTTGAGAGGTCTTGATAAATATTGGTAAAGGTGGCATTATATTATAAAATTTATTGTGTGGTGAGGCTTTTTTTGGGGGGAGGGGTTCTTTACCCAGTACTTATTACAATGCCTTGTATACATTGGACCTTTAATAAATGCTTGTTGGATGATTGGTTGCTTGTTTTTGGTTTTGACCTCTAATTCCATTGGTGAAGAGAACTTCCAACCTGAAAACTCTATCTGCTGATGATGCACAGAGAGAACTCATCCATTGATCTAACAAGCACCTATTATTGGTCAGGCACTGTACTAGGCACTAGGCACACAAGTACAAAAATGAACAGTCTCTGCCCTTAAGGAGCTTACATTTTATGAAGGGAGACAACACGTACACATAAAAGTATATATAAAATCAGTCTGTAACTCAGAATTTTAGAGACTTATCTGTTGCCCATGGTCACACAGCTCATATGTGTCTGAGACAGAAGCAGGTCCCAGGTCTTATTGATGACAAGATGGACATACTGGGCCATTCTACTTCTCATTGTATATTGACTGCGTATTGTCATGAAGGGTAAATGCAAGTATTCAAGCCTATTTTATTCCTAACATAGATATGAAATTCTCAGGGTACATTGTTTTGAAAGCCTAGAGTCATAGATGGCATAACTCTCCCTAAACTAATTTTCATATAAAAGGGAAAAAAGAATTTAATTGCTAAGTGGGAAAAAAGATGAAAAATTCTTACAATTTAGTCAATGCAAACAAAATTTAAGCTAACTTCTTTAAACTGTTTAAGAATCCCTATCTGAACACTGCTACATTATCTCCTATTGGGTAAATGCTATGGAAAACAAAAATTCATGCCAACTCTCTAGGTTATAGATGCTGTACACACACACACACACACACATACACACACACAGTCTTTGAAATCTAAATTAGCTGATGGTGATGGCTACTGTCTAAGCTGGAATTAATAACAATAATTATAATTATAAGGCAATTGTGCAGTGTCCCAAAAGTCTCAGGGCAGTTTGAAACCATTAAAACTTCCCTAAGGGGGCGGCTAGGTGGCGCAGTGAATAGAGCACCGGACCTGGAGTCAGGAGTACCTGAGTTCAAATCCGGCCTCAGACACTTAACACAAAAAAACTAGCCGTGTGACCTTGGGCAAGTCACTTAACCCCAACTGCCCTCCAAAAAGCAAAAAAAAAAAAACCAAAAAACTTCCCTAAGACTTTTGGGGTACCCTGTATAACACTTTCAGTCATGATAACCCTGTGAGCTAGGCAGACAAGTAATATTATCCTCATTTCATAGATAAAACAATTCTGCTCAGAGACATTACAGGATTTGCCTGTGGTCAAATGGTAAATGTCAGAGCCAAGATGTGGATTAAAAATTGTGCATTCTTCTCATCGTATCATGCTTATTTCTCTAGAAATGCGACTCAGCGTGTGCATTAAAAGTCTTATAAAGTGCTTTTTTGGCAACAACTTTCTGAAGTAGATGGTAAAGATAATATTATTCCTACTTCACAAATAAGAATCTTTAGTCTTGAAGGGGTTAGGAGAGTTGCCCACATTTCTATGACTGATAAGTGGGTTGAGCCTGGACTCAAATCTAGTGTTCTTGAGACTTCACTGTGGTGTTTCCCCTCACTGAATAATGTCTATCAATTTCTTTGGGGTCAGTTTGAATAAGGAATAAGATTGGGTACAAATTTTTATCCTTGTTTTCATTCTGACTTTAGTTAATATCAAGCTAATGTCAACATTATCTAGCCTTAGGTGATGAGTCACATTTGGACTTTTGCTCAGATCCATCCACAAAAGCACACGTACAGTGAATTTTAATATTTTAAGGACTGGTGATTTTGTTAGAGGTATTTCTTAAAAGGAAGCAGTTAAATAGTACTCTATACTTTGACAAATTACATTTGGGAGTTGCTGTGTATCTTGCTATGTCTCTCTACACTTAGCTTGGCTGGTCTTAGGACTACATACTTTCAGTCTAGTCCTAAGGCAGTACCTGAAGCCTTCTCAGATTGGTAGCACCTGCCAAAGCTCACATTCCCATTGACGTAACCTATGAGAACTCAGGCATATAGCTACTTCCTAACAAAGCATAAAAGTGAGACTTTACGGGAGGCTGTACAATGTTTACATAGAGAGAAAGTGTGGTGTAGTGGATAGAGCATGTTGGAAGCAGGAATCCCTGGGTTAGAATTACATCTCTGATACAATTCCTTGAAAGCATGGATAGTTTCATTTTTCTGTATTTCCTGTGCCTAGCACACAGCAGTAGCTTAATTAATGTTTGTTTTTTTTTTTTTTTGGTTTTTGCTTTTTGGAGGGCAGTTGGGGTTAAGTGACTTGCCCAAGGTCGCATGGCTAGTTTTTGTGTTAAGTGTCTGAGGCCGGATTTGAACTCAGGTACTCCTGACTCTAGGGCCGGTGCTCTATTCACTGTGCCACCTAGCAGCCCCTTAATTAATGTTTGTTGATTAGTGAGGCATGGGACCCTGGAAATTACACAACCACTGTGAACCTCAGTTTTCTTATCTGTAAAATGGAAAAATTATAGCCTCTTTCTCATAGGGCTATTATGAAGATCTATTCAGATAAGCACATCTTAAAGTACTATATATCTACATGGTACATATTACACATCTACACATTATATATGTGTGTATATACATATCTACACACCACACATATGCATACATATATGTGTATGTGTGTATGTTTTTAGTTTAGTAATTTCAGTTGTGTCCAACTCTTCTTGCCCCTGTATTTGGGATTTTCTTGGCAAAGATATTGGAGTGCTTTGCCATTTCCTTCTCCAGCTCCTTTGACAGTTGAGAAAACTGAGGCAAACAGGGTTAAGTGACTTACCTAGGGTCACCCATCTAGTAAGTCTCTGAGGTCTGATTTGTACTCAGGAAGATGAATCTTCCTGATTTCAAGTCCAATGTTCTGTCCACTGTTCCCACTAGACATCACACACACACACACACACACACACACACGTGCAAACCTCTCCCAGATCACTACCTTGTCTTAGTGGAGAGACTGCATAGCTCAAACTATGAGCTATTCCACGCAGGATTACCCAAGACAGACAGGTCATAGTGGAGAATTCTGACAAAAGGTGTTACATTTGAGAAGGAGAGGGCAAACTTCTCCAATATCTTTGTCAACAAAATCCCACAGACAAATTTCACTTTGGGAAACTGTAGAGGACAGAAGGGTCTGGCATGCTATGATTCATGGGGTCATGAAGAGTTGGACATGACTGAATGACTAAACAACAATATACATGTGTATGTATGTATACACACATGCATGTATGTATATTGTCTTGGAAGAGGATTATTTTCCTTGCAGTGTGTTCTTGGGTAGAAGAATATTTTTGTAGGTAATTTCCTAAGTAATGGAAGACAGAACTTATTGCTGTAATATCTAACAAGAATACCTAACTCAATCAAAAAGAATATTTGAGATGATAAGACCAGCTTCCAATCTTCAAAATGTATATATATGTATATACACACACATACATACATACATACACAAATTTGAGGGACAAATTTTTCCAGGTCACACATGATACACAGTACAAAGTATTGTAGGTTCCTGCAGTGCTACATATTCTTATCAGTATTTGAGCCCAAATCAAGGAATGTCCCGCAAGGTAGCATGTGTTAGGGCACTGAACTGAAAGTCAGAAAAACATTTCACCTTATTTTGAGTCTTATTTTACTTCTCTGTAAAATGAGAAGACTGGAGAAGATTGCTAAGATGCCTTCTTAATTTGACATTCTTTACCTACAGCAGAACTGTGAAAGGAAAAGAGGAAAGGAATGGCAGAATCTGTGGTATATAGATGTAAAGGAATGCTACTACTGTGCCACAGGAATGCTAAGCATGAGAAATGTAGAAAAACCTGGGAAAATGTATATGAACTGATGCAGAGCAAAAATTTCAGATCTAGGGAAACTAGATACACAAAGCCTATAATAATTCAAAGGAGACCCACACTAAAAGACAATAGAACTCAGACCAAATGCCTTGCTTAGTATGTGTTCCAATGTCATAACATATTTCCATCCCTTTGGTAGAGAGGTGTTGGTTGGCTAGTATGGAATATTATATATGCCGTCATGGTCGCTATATCAGATGGTTTTGCTTAAATGATTGTTTTTTTTTCTTGTTGTTATAAGAGAGAGTGCCAGGAGAAGGGAATTATTTGGAAGTGATAATAGCAAAAAAAAACCTCCACTAAAATGTGTTAATAACAAAAAAAAAGGAAAAATCTAAATCCAAATCACTGTCTGCACTGTAATAATATTAAGAAATAGTTGTAGTACTCTGTGATCCCACACCTTTAGGCTCTATGTATTTTTATGCCTATAATCATCCAGTCCTGTTTCTTTTCTTTTCTTTTTTTCTTTTTGGAGGGAGGAAGGCAGGGCAATTGTGTTAAGTGACTTGCCCAAGGTCACACAGCTAGTAAGTGTTAAGTGTCTGAGGCCAGATTTGAATTCAGGTCCTCCTGACACCATGGCTGATGCTCTATTTACTGTGCCACCTAGCTGCCCCCACCCACTCCTGTTTTTGACTGATGTATCTGGATAAATTACGTGAATTCTTTTAAGTGTCTATCAGGTTTAAACTACAAATTACACTGCTTTTTGCTATGTTTTATTTTGTATATAGCCACAGTTCATCTTGGCATTGGCCATTGAAATTTGGCAAGTGAATTAATAACATGATTACCATATTGTATAGTTTTAACTCTGCACTCTTAGAATTCTATTAAGTATATGAATGAGACACATAGATCCTTCAAAGACAGCCCTGCATTTATCATGAAAGATTACATTTAATTATTGGTGAAAACCTTTAAGTGTCATACCCTGCTATGTTCCATGTTTTTTCAGTGAATAAACAGGATACAGTTTTGGAATGTCAAAGTCCAGAATAGGAGTACTTAAATATTTTGACAGTAGAATCTTAGTCTTGGTTTGTTTCTATTAATTAGTAAGAATTTGTAGCTTGATTCACATGATTTCTTTCCAATAGACTAAAGTTTTTATTTCTTCCCTCTCCCATGATTCTCTTTCCTATCAAATCCTCTGTCTGATTCTATTTTGGTTGAACAGAGGTTTGTTTTGAAACAGAATGAATGCCGAACCCCTGCTGTGTGTTGTTTTTTGTTGGCAGGGCTATCCAAACAGGAATTAGGGCTGTGTGTTGCCATCATAACCCTGAGTCTCTGGGTGTCTTGCTACAATGCCTCCAATTCTGCATACACAGGAATCATTTTACTTTAATATTTTCTGAATGATCAACACATGGCCAACTCATGGACAACTGAGCCCCATCTATTGTAGGTTGCCTAATAGCTGATCTGCATTAAGGTGAGGAAATAATTTGTATATTCAGTTGGATGGATGCATCCATTAATACACATCTCCAAATAGAGACTTCCTAGTAATGGTTATTCTCTTTTAAGAAATCCTGATTACTCCCCCCCCCCTTTTTTTTTTGCTTTTTGGAGGACAGTTGGGGTTAAGTGACTTGCCCAAAGTCACACGGCTAGTAAGTGTGTCGAGTGTCTGAGGCCGGATTTGAATTCAGGTCCTCCTGACTCCGGGGCTGGTGCTCTACTCACTGTGCCACCTAGCCGCCCCTGTTAACTCCATTTATGAATATTTGTGCTAAAATAACAATTTTATAGCCATCAATGGTGTTATTAAAAATTTCAAGAGAAGATGTCCAGGACTCAATCCTTTAAGTTTTTCACCAGAAAAGCTCTTGTTGAAATCAGTGAGAGATTTGTGGGTCAGTCGGTCAACATTTATGAAGTGCCTACTACATGCCAGGCACAAAGGAAACCAAAAGATAGTTCCTGAACTCAAGAGACTAAAGGAAGAGACAATGAATGAAGCACTATGTGCCAACAAGATCTATTCAGGATAAACAGGAGATAATAACAGAAGGTAGGCACTGGCATTAAGGGGAATTGGCAAAGGCTTCTAGTAGAACAAAAGGATTTTAGCTGAGACTAAATACCGAAATGGCGATGAGAAGGAGGAGAATTTCAGGCAGGGGGGGACTTCCACTGAAAATACCTGAAGTTGGAAACAAAGGGTCTTATGCAAACATTTTTTTGAGCTAAATAAGTTAGGTCTGAATTCCACGGCTGCCTCCAAACATTTACTGAATACAGATTTTCATTTTTAGCTTGCGTCAGTTTACATTGTAAAAGAAAAGGCAGATTCCTACATTTTTGAAAACACTGAGTTTTCTCTTCCCCCTCCTCATATTTCTGACACTTTCACAGAATACGTTATTCACTTCTGTTCAAATTTAGGCAAGTCACTTAACCTCCCATTCTCCTTAGGCAGTTCATTAATACTGAAAGTTGAATAGAAAGATGCTGACTGGCATTGGGAGAGTTTCCTCACCACAAAGTTCCCTACACTAAAGAAATCACAGATCGAGTTACTCATTTTGGTTTAGTCAGGAACCAAGATGTGACTGAAAAAGCAAAACCAAACCTAACAACTTGGTTAAATGCTACATAGAATCAAAAAGAAAAATAGGCATCAACTTTTCTTCTTCTTCACTAAAATACTGTCAAGTATGTGAGGAAACCCTGGAAATAGGGTAAATACGTTAGAAAAGAACAAGCCAGAGTCTAGCTAGCCCAGACAGAAGGAACTGGTTATTACTCACACATGGGTAACAATTTCTGGTGAAAAATAAAACACGAAAACAGCCTAGCTGCGCCATAACCCAGAGAAATAATAGCCAATGAGCCGGTTTTGTGACTCATATCAGTCTTAAAGTACAGTGTTACCAAAACATCTGCTTGCCTCTTGGTTCCTTTCCCACCAATGTGCCCTGCTCCCATTTGAAACAAAGTATATTTTTACTGCCGTCATTAAAAATCACCAACAAGAAAAACATAATTTTACTGACAAACCTCTTGGTGAATTTTCCCCCAGGTCTTGTTTTGAGTGGAAAAACTCTGTGTTTTCATTTGGATTCAGATTTTTGAATTTGAACTAGGGGGTCAGTGAGTCAAAAACATTTATTATATGTCCCTAGAATTTGCCAAGTACAGTTCTAAGTGCTGGGATACAAAGGAGTACAAAGAAAAGAAAAAAGACAGTCCTGACTCTCAAGCCTAATTGGGGAGACAATGTAAAAGCAGCTATGTATGAAAAAAGTTATATACAAGATAAATTGGTGATAACTAATGCAGGAAAGGTATTGGCCTTATGGGGCACCCTGGAAAAATAAATTTAAATCTAAATGTTTCTGTAAAGAGCAGCGCCCATAAGAAGTACAGCCAGCAAGTACTTTATGATCTAATTGGGAAAAAGGGACATGTAATTTAAATGACAATAAGGAGTTAACATAACAGTTCAAGATAATAATAGCTAATTGGGATAGTTCTGAATAAAGGGGGAAAAACCTCAGAAAATGAATTTGCATAGCAGTCATTCATCTATGAACCTGATTCTGCCTCTTACACATCTGGGCAGTTTCTGCCAGCACACTGAAGCTTTTAACACAGCTGGTGTCTGCCTCCCTCTTCACAAAACGGTCAGTTTTGGTATTTAAATAAGGTAGGAATTTGTCATTCAGGGATTATATAGAGTGAAGCTAATTTTCCATGGTGAAAAGACATTTTGCTGCCTTAAAAAATATTTCCCATTCTTTCCAATACCCTGTCTGTAAAAATAAATCTAACCAAACTATACTTTTATCTATAGTTTGTTAGTGAGCTAAGTACTTGTAGCGTTTCCCAGAAACCTGTCCTTACACTCCCACTTAACAGCTTTCCTTTCCTCCTGAACTTTCCTTCTGTTACTTTGTAAATGTAGTTTGGATTTACTTACTCACATAAATGTTGCATCTCCCAGTAGAACTCTCAATATCCATAGTAGGCACTTAATAAATGAATTATCTTGTCTTTGAGCTGTGTCTTTACATATAAAATCAGTTTCCAGATCTAGAGCTTAAACTTCTTATAGCTATACTATAAGTAGGAAAGGTTATTTCAGCTACAGTAAAGTTTGTAAATTCAATATAATGATTGTGTTCTTTGAGCAAGTACTGTATGTGGAAAGAATTGAGGAACACCTTTGGTCTAGTCAACAGAAGTTCAGTCAGGTCTGTGAACTTTTAAAAACTAATTTGACAAATGAATTTCAATATAATTGTTTTCCTTTGTAATTCTGTGTATTTTATTTTGTTGGCTTAAAAAACATTATTCTGCTAAGGCTATAAGGCTTCACCAGACTGCCACAGGGGTCCTTCTACAGAAAAAGGGAGAAGAACCTAGTAGAAGTTTTTCTTATCTCTTGCTACAAACATCCACAATAAATCTTTGTATCATATTTGATTAAAGACAACCACAGAAGACTTCATCTTTGGGAGATACTTATCTATACTCTGCCATATGTATAGAGTCCTACCTGAGATTAAAAGCCTTCTTCTAGGGCCATTTTAAGATACTTACACTTATCTCATCTGCCTTTGACACTACTGATCACCTTCTCTTCCCTGGTACTCTTCTTTCTGTGTTTCTGGGATACCACTATCTTCTGGGTTCTCTTCCCACCTATCTGATTGCTCCTTCTATGTCTCCTTTTCTGGTTCTCCTCCAGATCATGCCCTCTAATGGGAGATGTCTCCCTCTATACTACTCAGCTCATATGGATTTGAATACTATCTCTATGCTGATGATGGTCAAATCTACCCATCTTGCCCAAACTTCTCTGATAACTTCTGATTGCACACCTCTAATAGTCTTCCAGATATCTCAAAGAGATGTTCAGTAGGTATTTGGTAGATATCTTAAATTAAGTATTTCCAAAATAGAACTCATTATCTTTCCTCGTAAACCCTGCTTTACCTCTTACCATCCTATTAATGTATAGGACAATGCCATGCTCTCAGTCCCTTAGGCTCAAGACCTAGGAGTTATCTTTGATTCCTCATTATCTCTCACCTTACTCCAAGTTTCAATCTCTTGGCAATGCCTTGTTGCTTTCACCTTTACAGCATCTTTCAAATATACTCCTTTCTCTCCTCTGACACTACCACTCCAGTACAAGCTCTCATCGTCTCATACCTAGACTATTGCAATAGTCTGCTGGTGGGTCTGCCCGCCTCAAATCTCTCCCTACTCCAAACCATTTTCCAAAGTACAGATCTTACCATGTGACTCCACTACTCAACAAACTCCAGTGGCTCCCTATTGACCTCAGGATCAAATATAAAACCCTCTCTTTGAATTTCAAAACATTTTATAACCTACTTCCCTCCTACCTTTCCATTCTTTTTACACTTTACTCCCTAACATGTTCTTTTCAATTTAGTGACACTAATCTCCTTGCTGTTCCTTAAACAACACACTCCATCCCTCTATTCCAGGTATTTCTTCTGACTGCCTCATGCCTGGAATGCTCTCCTTCCTCATCTCAGTCTATGAGCTTCTCTGGCTCCCTTTAAGATCCAGCTAACATACCATTTTCTGCAGGAAGCCTTTCCCAACTCCTCTGAATTCTGGGCCTTCTCTCTCATTTATTTCCTATTTATCCTGCATATAGCTTGTTTGTATATATTGGTTTATTGTTGCCTCCCCCATTAGATTGTGAGCTTCATAAGGGGCAGAGACTGTCCTTGGCTCTTTTTGTATCCCTGGCACAGACTTGGCACTTAATAAATGTTTATTAATTGCTTTATTGATTGATTTATCTACCAGCTGGGTGTATAACTGTAAGGTCCAGCAACTTTACACTGAGAGAAAATGGGATATTTTGATCGAGAGTTTGGAGAAAGAGAGAAAGAAGGTGAAGATGGGACTGAGGTAGCTACTGATATTGATGGGATGTTTCAAGTCCTAGAAATAGAGAACTTCTAAGAGTAGGATTTACAATTCCCATAGTATTTGACTGGAGGCAATGTTCTTAGGATTGGTATTTTTAAACCAATAAGAATAAGAATCATATAATTTTAAAATTTATATCCTTGGTGCCTGGAACTATATCTGACATATAACAGGTGCTAATAAATATCTATTCATTGAGTTTGTGAAATATGAAGTGCTTTGCTTTGGAAAGTGGTAGTTTTTAGACCATTGATAAAAGCTGCCCAACGCCAACAGCAGTCAACAATAGTGCTGACCACTACCCCATTGCTTTGTCTTTATTTTGTACGGATTTTGTTTTGATTTACCTTTGTGCACGTTGTCATCCTCTCCCCCCCTCCCCTTCTATGAGCATGTAAGCTCCCTGAGGGCAGGGACTATTTTGCTTTTGTCTATCTCTAGCACCTTGGACAGTGTCTATTACATAGTAGGTGCATAAATGGTTTTGGATTGAATAATGGCTATTAAATAGATAGATAGGTATGTGGAATTAAAGCTAAAAGGGACTGAAAGATCATCTCTGATCTAGGGAAGTTGAATGTCTTCCTTAAGGTCACATTAAGATCTATTGATAGAGCTGGAAATATTCCACAATCAGGTCCTAATCTACATTTTCCATTTCATATTATCCTCTTACATAAACTTTGCTCTCTAATTAAAGAAAAAAATGTTTTGCACTAATGGCAGCAGCATGCAATAAAAAAGTATTGGATTTGTAGTTGGAGGACCTGAGTTCAAATTCAAGTTTTACCACTTAAGAGCTACATAATCTTGGGCAAGTTACAGTCTCACTAGACCTCAGTTTTCTCATCTGTAAATATTAGGAGGTTGGATGAGATAACTTCTAAAGTCCCTTCCAGATTTAAGTGTATGATACAATTTGCTCCCTATCACCCAACAGCCCTTTCCTGACTTTTCCCTCATTCTCTTCCCTCTCTCCAGAATACCCTTGTACTTCCTTTTGGCCCACTTAAGTTCTATGCATTAATAAAAATCTAGCACAAGGCTCACCTTTTAAAGAATAAAGACTTCTTCAGTCACCTCAGTTATGGTGTCTTGTCTTTCCAATGATACTCTAAGCTCTCCGAGGACAGGGATTGTGTCTTATACTTTACATATTGCTCAACGTGCAACATACCATTCATCTGTCAGGAGCTCAATAAATACTTGTTCATTAATTTGACTTACTTATACTAGGCGCCCATGAAAGTGAGGCACCATATCCTTTTGGCTCCTTTCCTATTGCTTCTTTTCTGTCTCCCTTTCAGTCTTCTACCTGACACTTTAAGGAGAATATTCCCTAAACTTCTATTCTCAGCTCTTTTCTCTCTACTTCTTTTCCTGGCAATCTCCTTTACTCCATAAGGTGATAAATTCTCCATGTAGATACAGTCTCTGCACAGATAAATTCAAAAATCGATATCTTTTGCCTTTGCCCCTCTCCTGAGCTCTGGGTTTGTATCTCCTGCTATCTGTAGCACACCTCTACCCACCTGTCCCATCAACATCTTAAATTCTAAATTAAGATTAAAAAAACCCCAAGCTTATTATCTTTTTCTCCAAACCTACTGCTTGTCTAGATCTCACTATTTATGTCAGTGTCAACCATTGTTGTGTGTTGTGTTGTGTCAACCATTCACTCATTCTTGTATGTTCACAATTTTTGGTATCCTCTTTAACTTTTATCTGTTCATCTTTCATATCCAACTTGCTATCATCCAACTTGTCATCCTGTTGATCCTGCCTTCTGTCCTGCATCCATGCCCTATCCTCTTTCTACTATTAACACACTAAACCAAGTCCCCATGACTATTTGTCCAGATAGTCACAATAGGTCTGCCTAATTCTTCTTCCCCATATACAAACCACCCTTTACACTGCTACCAAATTTATCTTCCTTTTGTACAACTCTGCTCATGTCATTTCTCTATTCAAACTCCATCAATAGCCCCCTATTACCCACAATCTAAAGCACCAACTTTTTTGCCTGCTTTTCAAGGCCCTTGACAATGTGTTTCAGTCCTATCTTTCCATTCTTCCAGTATTCTCTTCCATCAACTCTGCACTTTAGTCAGGTTGAATTGAGCATATTTTATTTTGCACATCTAGCATTTTCTCACCTCTATACTTTTACTCACATCATTCCTTCTATCTAAAATGTGCTCTCTCTTCCACCCCTGCCTTGCTGCTTGTCTGATTCCTATCCATCCTCTAAAATCCAATGTAAATGTCACCATTTCCTTTTGGAAACTGGTCAGATTCCATGCTTTTATGTGTTATTTTGAATGATAGTCATTTATACATGCTTATATACTTGTTTTCTGAAGGCCAGCCTAGATAATTTCACAGAGCCTCAAAACCAGATTTGCCAAAGGGTGACAAATTTTTGGCCACAGCAAATCAGGAAAACCCACAAGTGTTTGAACTCTACCATGCTATCCTCATAGTTGAGGAAAAACTCACACTGAAGAAACTAAAGATCCTTGAGGTCTTAAAGGAAGCAATTGTTTATATAGGGTGTCCCAGAAGTCTTAGTGCTGCTTTGAGCTTTAATAGGCATATATGCCTTGTATATATGCCATTTGACGATCCTAAATACAAGCAAAAGGGATAGAATGTGCTTCATCCAAACCATCTTACCAACAGCTGTGTGGTATATGTGGGAGTCAATTCATTTGTGTTGAATTGAGAGCAAAGAGTTTGCATGTGGCATTAGAACCTAAGATAGCTAACATGACATCATGTTTAGGTGGGGTAAGAAGACTTGAGTTCAAATCTGACTTCTGCACCTTTGTAGTAGTATACATACAAACCTCTTTGAGTCTCAATTTACTTATCTATAAAATGGTCATATTCATTCTTGCTGTGAATAAGGGCTGTTGCAAGGAAAGCACTTTGTAAACTGTAAATCACCATGCAAAATGTGAGCCCTTACTATTATTCCCACCTAGCCCAAAGTGTCATGGGACAGAATAACCCAGAGACTAGAGTTTTTCAACAGTGGAAAGATTATCATTGAATTCAAGGCTGAGTAATATCAGATAAGCGAGGAGAAAAATAAAATAGCAGGTGGCATGTTTTGCTGTGAAAAGTTGGATTTGACATCTCAGAGCAGTAACTTTGCCATTTCTGTTTTGGTCTCTCTTCCAGCTGATGCCTCTTCCTGGCAATGCATCAAATGACACATGCATTGGCCTCATTCCATTGTATAAATATTGTCCAAATCAGTGATTTGTTTCCCAGAGTTCCTGGTGATGAAATTAGGGAGGGAAGGCCATGCTAAGGTTTCAGAACTGTGGATTGAAGCAAATCATATGTTGTCCCAACATCTATCTATCAAACAATAGTGAAAACTGCAAAAAAATGCATGGAGAAAGAAAGAAGAAAATAAATTCCTTTGCTAGTGTAAGGATGAAGTATTTTCAGTCCAGAATAGATGGCCTAAAGGGATGTAGGGGTGTAGGAATAATTTTCTGGTCTCCCGTCTCCCTGCCCCAACCTTTAAATAGATGATTATTTAAAGCAGAAATAATAAGAACAAATACAAATGGTTTTTGGTGGCCTAGGTGGCATATAAAGTTTCAAGTTCAGCTGCCAGGAAAAGCCAGAAAGCCTCTGGAGGAGTGGACCATATCCAAAGACCACCTGTCTCCATAGAATATGAAAAATCCACATTCATAAAAAAAACACAATAAAACTCTTCTCTCCCAGAGAAAAAACTTCTCAATCCATTCTCGTAGTGACTTCACAAAGCATTTTTTTTGAAACCCAAGTTTGCATTTGATTTCTATTCAAGAACTTTTGTGGTTTCTGCAAAGTTTTCTTATTCTATTAGAATAAGATATGGGGTTCAGTTTGTTCAGGTGGTAAGTCCAGACTATGAATAAACCAACGTTATCATATGAAAGAGAATTAAACAGGCAGATCCAAGTGGGGATATATTAAGCCAAATTTAAGCTCCAGTTGTTGAATTTAGCCTGTACTAGATGTCTGGTTTGCCTCAGGATAAATTCAGCTTTCCAGCTAATCGAATGAGGGAAACTGCCTCAGGTATGATAAAATTTACAAGAGAGCTCTGTCGAGCAGTTCTTGTTAAAAATATTAGCTTAAAGGCATTCTTATGGTCTTTGGGATGAAGACTGTATTTGCATTTAATTATTCTGTTTCAAACTTTTATGAATTTGGATAAAATATTAGCTTAGCCAATTAAAATATTATTTTTCTTTGTGCATAACTGCCGACTTCAGCTCCCCTTACTCAAATTTGGAATTGTTCTCTGAGTTTCTTGCTGAAATTTGAAGTTACTTCTTATCAAAAGAAAAGATAGGTAAGAATCTGTGCTTAATTGAAAAAGATATGATTCTTAGAATAAGAGTCCCTGTAACATGTCTACATTTTTTTAGGCTTCTTCAAATTTTAAGACTCCAGAGATACAGTCTTCTGGATATTTCTGCCAACATAATCAATACTCCTTCATAATTCAGCATTTTAAAGAAACCTCTTCCTTTAAATTGTGCATCTTAGTCCATAGTCTATAATGCAGTTAGGATGGCCAACTGCAGCTTCCTGTTTCTGGAACTGGATTTTCCATGGAAGGGTGGGTGAATGGGCTGTTCTTCATCCCTTAGGTCTTATAGCATAGAAAATACTAGCTGGTGCCCATAGCTCATTTTCCATGAAGGAGAATGGTAAAGTTGCTTTTGGGAAAAAATTAACATGAGTCCAAAGAATATCAAGAAATCTTTCTTTTTTTTTTTCTAATGCAGATGACAAATGAGGTTGAAACAGATATGCATATATCCTTTTGGCACATTTATAAAGCCCATTTCTGGCATAGAGGAAAATCCTTCTGTCTTGCCTGTTGAGTGTCATGACACCTCCTTTTCTCTAATAGCTAATTGGATAGTCCACATCATATGATTTCCAGGAAAATTTATCCTTCTGGTAGCAAGTACCAGCAAGTTTTCAGGGTGGAAGGTCCAACATTTCAGGATGGGCAAACATCATGAAGGGAATCCTTGCTTTTCTCTCCTCCTCCTACCCCAATAGTTGTTGAAGAATGCAGTGATGGAAGAATTCCTTGGGAATTGGGTGGTTCAGTATGGGATATCCTTTCCCAAAGTATATGATGTGAAGTAAATCATATGTTGTACCAACATCTTTATATCCAATGATAGTGATAACTGCTGAAAACTGCATGGAGTATTAAAGGAGAAAAGCTTCCTGGCTAGATTAACAGTGGGTTAACTAAAACAAAAGTGTTGGTTGTCCTGGGTCCTAGGTCTTATCTCAGTCAAATGATAGAGAAGTATTAGTGATGGGCACAGGTATTCAGAAGCATAGACTGAATTCAATTTGACAAGAATTTATTACATATTTCACAGCCACTTTGAAATCAGAATATGAAGTTATCTTAGAGTAGTTGGAAAAATAAACATTGATAAGTTAAAAATAACCAAACTGCAAACTGACTAGGTCAAAGAAGAGAAATTGGGCAAAAAATGTCTTCAGTGCAATAGGAATAAAGTAGTTAGACCTGGTGCCCCCTAGGGTCTTTTCCAGTTCTGATATTCTAGGATTCTGTGAATAAATCCTGAGGAAAACTCACAAAATGTTTAGAATACTTCACTAATTAGGATTCTACTGACCAGAAATTTGTGATAATTTAGATGTACTTTCTTTGATTGGGAGTTTGAAATCATTTTTCTTCTAGAAAAATTTTCTGTACTAAAGGAGGGGAATTCTAGGTTAAATAAGTAGGGTTTTAAAACTAAGGACCCAGGAAATTAGGAATTCCTCTATTGTGTCTTCAACTTCTGAGACCAGGAAGGAGCAGCAGCAACAACAGTAGCTGCAGTAGTAGTTGGTTCATTAGTTATTATGGCAGTCTTCAAGATGATCACTTTTTAACCAAAAAGGAAAAGATACACATTTTTGGATGTTCCTTAGTGGTCATAATGAAATATTCTAAAAGAGAGAGTTTTTCACCCTGACACTGATGATATCACAGGTCCTTTTCCAAATGTGAAATGTAGTTTTCTTGAGACTAATAATTTTTAAGTAATAACGTCTCATATTTTATACTTTTGATGTTTTCTAGGAACATTCACATATTTTCAGATTAGTTCTCACAAGACCCCTGTGAAATAGGTAAGAAAAGTATTATTCTTTCCATTTTAGTGATAAGAAAACTGAGATGTAACCATTTACCTAAGGTCACACACTCGTGTTGGTAGTATCCAGGCTTCCTGATTCAATCTGTTGTCATTTCCACTCTACCATGTGACTAATTTATCCATTTTTACTCATTATTGCATCTTTGTATCTTTATAATATGTTCTGTACTTGAATAGTATAATTGTATTTCTTGTTTGTTTTTGCTTTTTGGAGGGGGAAAGGTGGGGCAGTTGGGGTTAAGCGACTTGCCCAAGGTCACATGGCTAGTAAGTGTTAAGTGTCTGAGGCAAGATTTGAACTCAGATTCTCCTGATTCCAGGGCTGGTGCTCTATTCACTGCACCACCTAGCTGCCCTGTAATTGTAT
The DNA here is from genome assembly GCA_028646575.1 of Pseudocheirus occidentalis. NCBI lineage: Eukaryota > Metazoa > Chordata > Mammalia > Diprotodontia > Pseudocheiridae > Pseudocheirus > Pseudocheirus occidentalis. The sequence goes on along the minus strand of CM053593.1, from coordinate 82,203,956 downwards.
TTCTTTAAAAAATTTTTTTTTCTAACTTGCAGTTTTCACTGTCAAAATGGCCTGAATTATTCTGAATAAGGCAAGTTTGTTGTACCCAGTTTACAATTACATTCACCCTACTAGTAACATAATACATACATTTTTTTTGCAGATATAGTTGAAAGATCACTGAATTAGAAGCTGGGAGACCTGCTTTATTGTCTAAGAGACCTTGAACCTGGCATTAGTCACTTGGATCCTCAGTTTCTTCCTTAAATGAGAGAATTTCAATGAGATACTCTCCAAAGTCCCTTACATTTCTGGTATGTTATAATCTTATGACTAAATAGGTCTTATGTGTGCACTTACCCCCTCCTCCCAAGATGAAAGACTTCATAATTTTTTAGAGCAAGCAGAAAAGTGCTATTTAAGGGAAAAGTAGAATTTCTATTAGTTATGACATCATTTCCCTTGTCTTATGGAAAATTCTGTTTGGTTAAGATCAGGTTAGAGTGAAAGAAAATATTTGGTGGACCAATGCTTGCTCTACAACAAAAAAAGAAAAGAAAAGAAAAGAAAAGACAGGTTTGGGGGTGGCTAGGTGGTGCAGTGAATAGAGCACCAGCCCCAGAGTCAGGAGGACCTGAGTTCAAATCTGGCCTCAGACACTTAACACAAAAAAACTAGCTTGTGACCTTGGACAAGTCACTTAATCCCAATTGCCCTCCAAAAAGCAAAAAAAATAAAAATAAAAAAATAGAAATGACAGGTCCAAGACTGGGGGAAAGGGAAAGGAGCAAATCTAACAAGGTCATTAAAGCAAAATTATCAATTTTTGGACATAATTTACATTAATAATTCATCCAGTTGCCTAAGGACATGTATTTGTGTGTGAAAGATAGCAAATCCATAGCACCAATTTGTTTTGTGTTCATTTGAACATGTGGCAGAACAAATATCATGAACAACTAGTGCTTAACTGTGTGCATTTTGCAGCCCCAAAGCTGTCTTTATTTTTGTACCCATGGCTTTTTTTTAAGCTAAACTACATTATACAAAAAAGGTATTTCCCATGGGATGGTACTAATTTTCACTTATTCCAAGTCAGGAAGACATGGTTTTAAGCCCATCTCCACTTAATTTCTCTCAGTTTTATCATCTATAAAATGAGAATAATAGCACTTGATTGTTGTGAGGAAAATGCTTTGTAAATCATAGCAGGCTACAAAAGTGAGTTTTTTGAACTATTTTTTAAAGTTTCCTACATGAGGCCATTAGTTGGCACAGTGGATGGAGAGCTGGACCTGGAGTTGGGAAGATCTGAATTCAAATCCTGCCTCAGTCTCTAGCTGAGTCACTGGGCAGGTCACTTAACTTCTGCTAGACTGAGTTTCTTTATCTGTAAAATGGGGATAAAAACATCACCTCTCTGGATATTGTGACAATCAACTGAGATAATATTTGTAAGTCACTCTAGAAACCTACAAGTATGAAATAAATGCCAGTCATTATTATCATAGATAATTTATGAAATGGCCTAAGCAACTAAGGTTATATAAGATTTTATATTAGTAATTAATATACATTGAATGAGAGATGGAATTGCCTAGTGGTCTTGGAGTCAAGAAGCACTGGGTTCAAACTCCGTATTTGTTAAATAATAATTATGTGACCCTGGGAGGCATCAAGAAACATCAGAGAGAACACTGGCTCTGGAGCCCATGGACCTGTGTTCAAAATCTACCTAAATACTTAAGATCCTTAGAGCTCAGTTTCCTCATCTATAAAATAAGAGATTGGACTAGATGGCCCCTGGAGCTCCTTCCAGCTCTGGGGACATTATGATTGATGATTGTAATTGATTGTAATTGATCTATGATTGTAATGCAGGTACTTAACCACTTAATGTCCCAGGCCATGCTACAACTCCTAAATTTCTGATGAGTTGGTGGTGATCTCTGTCAGCAGCAGAATTTTCCATAAAGGAGTTCCCCACCCAGATGACAGGTCAGTCAGTTAATAAACATTTATTAAGTAACTACTGTGTGTCAGGCATTATGCTAAGTTCTGGAAAAAATAGTAGTATTTGTTTAGCACTTTTTAAGGTTTGTGATTGTTGTTGCTCAGTTTTCTCCATCTCTTTGTGACCCCATTTAGGGTTGTCTTGGCAGAGATACTGGAGTGGTTTGCCATTTACTTCTGCAGCCTGTTTTATAGATGAAGAACCAAAGTAAATAGGGTGAAGTCATTTGCCTATGGTCACACAGCTGGTAAGTGTTCGACGTCAGATTTGAACTCAGGGTCTCCTGACTCCAAGCTGGGCACTCTATGTGCTGTGCCATCTAGCTGCCCATAAGGTTTGCAAAGTGACTTACAAATATTATCTCATTCAACCCGCATAACAACTTTGGGTTGTAGATGCTATTATTATGTCCATTTTCAGATGAGGAATCTAGGGAAGAAGAGATTAGGTGACTTGTCCAGGATTAGACAGTTGGGAAATGTCAGAGGCAAGATTGGCATTCAGGTCTTCTTGCTGCCACATCTAGTATCTTGTCCCCTGCAGTATGTAACTGCTACTGAAGTTGAGACAAAAGAAAGATATTGAATATTCTCACACCTAGCAATTACCCATGAAATTAAGAAAACTTGGTGGCCCTTTCTGCTGTCTCAGTCAACTGTGGATTACCCAGCATATGAACTAGCAGGTCTACTTCTCTTTCCTCCTGAACTACTTCAAATTACACAAAGCTTTGTCTCACCAACTGAAGGGTGGAATTTCAAGAACATTTTCTATTCTTGAGACAAAAACAAAATTCGTGATGACAGCGTGTGTGTGTGTGTTTATGTGTGTGTATGTGTGCTTATGTGTGTGTATGTGTGTCTGTGTAATGCCTCTTTATCACTATCTAAAACACTCACTTTGAAAAGAGATCTCTCTTAGTGTTCTATTTCCATCAGGTCCTGAATTTTGTCATTGGGAATTCCCACTTTGCTTGTAAATGTTTCAGTAGCTTGCCAGAGTTCCTGGGATTGAGTGAGAGATGGGTTGTTCTGGAGACAGCCCAAAGGTATTATAGCTGCTCTGGGGATTCCTTCACCCTCCCTGAAGCTCTTGGGAATCTTTACCCTGAAATATGTGGACAGAGCTCAGAAGGAGTACAGCTGCCTGGGGTTTGAAGGCAAAGGTGCAACAGGCAGATGTCCCTTGTATTCTCCAAGTGGACCCTAGATTGAATCTTGTGGTTGTCTGCTGGAACTCTCTCAGTTAGTTAACTATCATTTATTAAAGGCCTACTATGTTCTGGGCACTGTGCTAAGTAGAAAACACTAGCATAAACAAGGATGGCACCAGATGAGTTTCAGATTTAATGCATGTCATGCAGTTCAGAGAGTGCCCAAATCAAAATCATGAACTTACACCCAAATAAGGATCCTCTCTCAGTCAGTGAATCAACTAACATTAAATGCCTACTATGTGACAGGCTAAGTGTTGGGGACATAAAGAAAGGCAAAAACAGTTCCTGTCCTAAAGGAGATGGCAGACTAATGCGGGGGGGGGGGGGGCAACATATATACATAAGATAGAAAGAAGATAAATTACAGATAAGCCAGTGTGTGTGTGTGTGTGTGTGTGTGTGTGTGTGTGTGTGTGTGTGTGTGTAAACCAGTATTAAAGAGGCCTGGAATAGCTTCTTGCAAAAAGTGAGACTAGCTGGGGCTTGGAGGAAGCTAGGGAAGCCATGAGATGGAAATGAGGAGGGAAAGAGTTCCAGAGTTGGGAAATAGAGGCCAGTGTCACTGGAGAGTACTTAAGGTTCGATAAGGTATGAGAAGACTGGAAAGGAAGAAAGGGGCAACATTATGAAAGGCTGTTAAGAACCCAACAGAAGATTTTATATTTGAGCCCACCTCATAGTTAGCTGAGCAACTAGGTGGCCAAGGGAATAGAATATTGGGCCTGGAGTTAGGAAGACCCTTCTTCCTGAGTTCAAATCTGACCTCAGACATTTACTAGCTGTATGACCCTGGGCAAGTCACTTAACCCTATTTGCCTCAGTTTCCTCTTCTGTCAAATGAGCTGGAGAAGGAAATGGTAAACCCCTTTAGTATCTTAGCCAAGAAAATACCCAGTTGGGGTCACAAAGAGTTAGACATGACTGAAAAATGAGTGAACAATACACAGCACCCAACCCACAGCACAACCTGAAGCTTGGTGAAATTGTGTTCTTTTTCACAGAGTCATGAGGTGTTTGATGGAGTAACATACAATCAAATTCCAATGAAGCTGGTCAATAAGTGGACCCATGATTTAGGACCATAGTATGGGTAGAAACTGTTGATTCATTAGAATTCCAAAGTGAATACTGGAGGGATAAGGAGAATTTCCTGCTATTTCCCTGGAATGATTGCTGCTGCCTATCAAACTAGGGAAAGGAAGGAGGTAGGTCACTGATAGGTCACCAAAAGGAAACATCTTTTTTCTGACTTTCAAAGTGGTTCTCAATTGATAAGATATGCATGTAGAATAATGTGTGTATGGGCAAGATAATGGAAGAAACAGGTTTTGCTCTGAGGTATGCTAAGGGGACTGCTTTGTCTATATTTGTGCTCCTATAATGAAATGTGTTACTTGGTTGAATGAATACACAGACACGCCGATTCTTTAAAAAACAAAAACATAAACAAAACTCAGTTCTGGAGAATGGCTAGGATTGCTATGATGGCCAGAGGTGACAGGCATAAGCCTGTGGTTCCGATTACCTCAGGGGGCACTCATGAGGGTCAGTGACTGGCACAGTAGACCCTCTCACTCCTGCCTTGCCTCCTGGCCCACGGACTTCTGAAAGAGAGGGTATAGCTAATTTGTACAAAGTTGTTGCCTTCATAAATGTATCATGAGTAAGTGTGGCTATCAGTGGGAAGTCCAGCATAGGAAATAACACCATCTGTGACGTAAAAACTAGACACAGTAACTCCCAGGCTTAGCGACTGCCTCAGCATATTTCAGAGTGGATACAAATGTTCAGGGAACCCGGGAGAGCAACTTTTCTGGGAGGCAACAGTACAGAAGGCATTTAAGGTATAATTTTCATTAGTGTAAATATGAAGATATAGAAGAGAGATTATTAAAACCAAACCAAACCAAACCAAAAAAGTCTCAAATCCAATTAGCTTTGAGTAAGCAATGGAGCAACTTAAATAATTCACATTCATTCATTTATAATTCCATCTGTGGGAAAATGCCCTGAAAACAATTGTTATTAAAAGCAATAGAAAAAAGAGCGCTATCTGTTCAAAGGTTTTCATAGCAGTATTTTGTGTCATTTCTAAAAGGCCTGGTAGCAATCTAAATGTTTGGCAAGTGAGGAATAGTTAAATGAATATAGTCGTTTTATATACGGGAACACTAGAATGTAATTAAGATGGAAAAAAGTGAATCTAAAGCAATCTGAAGCAAAACAACCTCTATAAAACAATGTCAAACCAAAAAAGCAGAAACAGGGTAGAGTACACACTAACAATGACTACATAAGAGGAAAAGTGAATGAATTTGAATTGTATTGAAATTTGATGTTGAATCCAATGAGAGATGTGCTAAGGCTCCTAATGTGACCTTGGAGCAGTCCACTGAAAAGTGGTTCTACCTTATATGTCAAAATTAGATCATCTGTAAATAGATGCTAAGCAAGTTTTGTTGGCAGTGTTGATATTCAGTATTTGGTTTTGAATGAAAATTTTGAGCCACAATTCACTTTGATCCCATATCTTTCCCCTTTTCCCTGTGTGTGGGAAGTTGTAGGGTTTTAGATTTTTTTTCTTTATTTTGGGGGGTTTCCTGGATTTTGATTTTTTTCTTTATATAGGGAACTCCTTCCATCTATGCAGATGGGCATCTTTTCTATAATTTCTGGTTTTAGAGAATAGCATGGGACACTGAGAAGTGAAGTCACTGGCTCAGGGTCACACAGCCAGCTAGTCGGAGGAGTAGGATTTGAACCCAAACCTTCCTGATCCTAAGGTCAGCCCTCTACTTTTTATATCACTTTGTCTCTTTCATATCCTAGCATACATGGCAAGCAATCTTTTTCTCTCAGTACTTCAGCTTTATTGCTTTTTACAAAAGTTACCAGGGATCCAAATGTCACATAACTAGTCATTTGAAGATAGACTTACTCATACCAACTATATTTGATTTGCCATTCTTTGCCAACTTCCTACACATGTGTGAAGCATATATGAGCATGTATATAGAATATCAACCTGGAACAATTCAGTTTTTCCTATAGAGAATGTTTCATGAGTAGGAGAAAACTTCTTGATAAGAATTTCTTAAAAATTCATGAGAGGAAGGCCATATTTAAGGTCATCATTTCCTATGCCATCTGGATCAAATCATAGGAAATAGTCAAGACAATAAAGGCAGCTCTCAGGATTCTAGTAAAAACATTTCCATATCATTTTACTAATTTCAAGTATCAGTTTTTTTTCTGTTCATGATTCACCAAACAAAATGCTATCAGTCATTGACACTTTTAATTATGCATAATCTTTGCTAGCACTTTTGCCCAAATTGAGATGAGACAAAGGCCAAACTAGAGGCATCAAAGGTAGTCACTTACCTGGGGTGTGACATCTAGAGTGGTGGAATGAAGCAGTCTTCTTAATGGGATTTTAAAATCACAATATGAATTTTTGAATGTGCATATTTTTATTTATTTATTTGCTTTCTTTGGAGGGGGGAAGGCAGGGCAATTGGAGTTAAGTGACTTGCCCACAGTGACATGGCTAGGAAGTGTTAAGTCTCTGAGGTTAGATTTGAACTCAGGTCATTCTGACTCAAGGGCTGATTTTCTACTCACTATGCCACCTAGCCACCACTAATGTGCTATTTTAAATGCCAGAACATTATGATTTCTTTGATAAATTTGTATGTATCTTGTAATAAATAAAGCAGCAAGGAGTAGCTTCCATTGAATAGAACCTCCTGTGTGTAGAAAATTGCAGGGGAATGGGAGCTCTGCAAGGGAAGGAACTATTTAATTTTTGTCTTTGTATTATCTTTGTATTCTTAGTGCTTAGTACAGTGCATGGCACATAAAGCTAAATAAATGGTTGCTAAATGAATCAATAAGTGAAATTTCAGTTTTCAAATGGGGAGTTAGAATTCTCAGACTTTGTCTAGGGTGCAGCAATGCCTGGTTTCTACTCTGTGCAGAGGCAGAGGAGATCTATCATGGGACACTGACTCAGGATATTTGGGTTGTAATTCTAGTTGGCCACCATCTTTGTGGCTGGGGGTAAGTCATTTAGTTGCTATGCATTTGCTTTAGTTTTTTGTAAAGTAAGGGTGAGAGGACTCAAAGAAGAATTCTTAACCTTTTCTTGTGTCATGGACCTCTTTGGCAGCCTATGGACTCCTTATAATAATGTTATCAATCAGTGGCTCTCAACCTTCCTAATGCCGTGACCCTTTAATACAGTTCCTCATGTTGTGGTGACCCCTAACCATAAAATTATTTTCATTGCTACTTCATAACTGTAATTTTGCTACTGTTATGAATCATAATATCATAATACAGGATGTATTTTCATTGTTACAAATTGAACATAACCCACAGGTTGAGAACTGCTGTTTTAAATGAATTAAATATAATACTGAGGATTACAAGGGCCCCTAGTTATATTGAAATATAATTATCAATATAAATTTTAAAAGTTCATGGGCTTCAGCTAAGAATCCCTGTGTTAAATGTCTACTCAATCTCCAAATCCTTTTTAAGTATCTCTATTACTCTAATTACTTTCTTCAATTCATCTACCCATGTATGCTCTCATTGATATTATGTGCTATCACTATATTGTGGACCTTTTGTTATTCAGTTTGTAGGCAATTATTAAGTGCCTGCTGTATGCAGGTGTTCCCACCCTCATAAACACATAAAATATAGACACAAGCTTTTGAAAACTAACTTTTCTGCTGTGGAGCCATCTGAATTCATGGCAAACTAGTTGTTACTGGATTTTCCCATTCATTTGATCCTAAAGTGCCTGGAATGACTCAGTTGGAAAGCCCCATAATGTGCATAACATCCTGTGCTGCGTCTTCCTGTCACAGATGAGTTTGCAGTGCACACTATAACATGCAAAGAAAGCCCTGGGATACCAAGGAATGCTGAGTGATGCAAGAGGACACGTTTCCAAAAGCAGCCCTGGGGAAGCCATGGGCTATTCTGTATTGTGGTTCATTGAGGCCAAAGAAAGATTGTTTATCTTGGGGAAAATCAGTTGGGCTTTCCTGGTAAGGTGAAAGCTTTTTTTTTGGCTTAAAGTGCAATGCACAAAGACAAGTGAGATAGAGGATAGATATATAATACTGTCATGTAAATAATGTAGATTCTAGAATGATCATTAAAAATCCCCAGATGTAAACCATTTTATTTAGTTCTACGATGTAGCAGGAAGAAAACTACCATAACAAAAAGAACCAGATGTAAAATCTTTCCCCCCAAATTCTTAATGAACACACAATTATCCTGGAAAATGTTCGTCAGTAAATATCAGACAGAATAAGTTTAAACTATGTAGCCAACTCAATCACCATGAATGGCATTTGTCAATCTTATTGTTAGTATTCATTATTCAGTAGCCTACTAATTACAAGGGCTAATCAGCTCCTTACATTTATGACCATATCCTGATTGGCTGACGTCTTTAAGGGACTTCCTTTTGATTGTAAATGGCATAATCAAAGTTCACCTGATGAAAATTTCACATCTTCCTCTAAGGTGTGTCTGGTTTAGGATGATTGATCTTTTCACAGAAATCTCCTCTTATAGAGCAAATCTTTTAGCATGTTTATCACCAAATGTAGAACCTGTTCTGAATGACCATTCACGATGACATTAAGCCAACAGGGTAATTCCAATTACTTATGTAGTTTTGAGGAGTGTAGGTGGGGGGAGGGAGGAGGACTGGGTAGGAAGAAGAAAGTTAGGAAAAAGAGAAAAGATAAGAAAAGAAAAAAGGCAGATAAGAGGTGAAATAAACAAAAAAGATCTGAAACTTGAGAAACAGACCTACCAAAATGCTTCTGGTCTCCAATGAATTAAACCTGTTAGCTAGTTTTGTCATGTTTTTAATTGGTTCTTTTTGAGGTTTTTATTTGATGGGTGGCAGCTTTCTAATGTGAGTTGAGTTTTTATACCCCTTCCTAATATTCTTCACCCTCACCAAAGTTGAATTTTTCCTTAGGTTTACTTAAAATTTGCTAACAAACTTTAAAACTCACTACAAGCAAGAATTCTTCAATCCTAGCTGACCTGCATCCTTGAACGATTATTTGTGTTTCTCAGATTCATAAATGCCCCTTTATTAATGGGTAGTTTCACAAATAGGGCAAAACAACAAAAGGTATAAAACCTTTCTATAGATTGCTGCTGTTGGGGAAAAATTCACTGACTACTTAACCAGGTATACAAACAAATGGCAGTGACTGCACATGCCCCTAGATCATTGAGAATCTGGAAGCCTACGATCACTCCTCACCTTAACCCTGCTCAAAAATGCCATAGAGCCTATTAAAAGCTTATTAAGATTTGCTTTGGAATCTTCATATCCATTTTGTACAAATTGATACTGAAACGTGAGAGAATTCCAGGGGCCTTGACCATATCCCAAACTATCTGCTCATACATTCTGTTTTTCAGCATTCTTGATTTATACTCACTAATTGGTCGCTAATGCATTCCCAAAGGTGAATAAAGAGATTTATTGCTTAAGAACCAGACCTCTTTCTTCCAAGGGCTGTTTTGTCAGGAAATTCAACTTTGTACACCTATACCCACACCCACACACCCACACCCACACCCCTATGTATATATAAATATATGTATATATAACATATGCATATGTGTATACAACCATATGGCTATATACATACATGTTCATAGATATGTATGTATGTACACGTGTGTGTGAATACACACATGCCAGGACTACATCTGAATCAGATAAGGCTTTGGCAAATATGATGTTATATTGAACCAACTCTTTTGTCTTCCTCGTTATCACTTACTGGGTATTTAACACACAGGTTATTGCACCATTTACTTTAATCAGTGGGAGATTTCTGTTTATGGAGTGGTTGAAGTGAACATTAACGCAGGCAACCCTCATTCCCCTAGACTGGTTGATCTTAGCAAAATGATTGCAAAACAGAGCACATAAGAATGGCTTTGAAAATGCCAGTTTGACTTTGGAAAATGAATAAGGAAATCAGAGGAGGAAGCCCATGGCTCTATTAACACACAGCCTGGGAAAAATTCTTTCAAAATTAAAAAACTTGGGGAATACTCTATTTGAGATGAATTTAAAAGAAATGAAAAGAAGAAAAAGAGAAGGAAAAAATAGGAAAAAATCCAATGAATTGACATTGCAAATTCTGTCATCTTTTCCCCAGACTAAAATAACTGGTAAAATTTCTTGGGTGCCTTAGGTTGGTGACTATTTAATGGTGAGGCCCTCACTCCCTTGCAGCATGGTCTCTTTGCTTTATGTACACAGTAATGAAAGCTCACTATTGATTTTTCTGTAGCTGCTTGTAACTATTATAGTTGATACATCAATAGAAAAGGAAAGCACAATGTTTCATGGGAGGCAGAAAATCAGAAAATACATGATGCTCTGACAGTAAATCATGGCATAATCTTAGGAATTGATAGATGGTTACTGCTAAGTTGAAACCCATGGCTTTCTCTGAAAAGACTGCCCTATAATCGCCCAATATGTCCTAACAGACTGACTGCCCATAATAGTGCTAAAGGACACAATACAATGTTTCATCTTCTAAGTAAGGTTTTTGGCATTTTAGCTTGCTGGTTTGCTGTTCGGGGAATCCGTGTCTCTCTCTCTCTCTCTCTCTCTCTCTCTCTCTCTCTCTCTCTCTCTCTCTCTCTCTCCCTCCCTCCCTCTCCCTCCTTCTCTCCCCTTTCTACTTCCTCTCTTCTCTCCTCTTCCTTTTCTCTTTCTCTCTCTCCCTCCTTCCTCCTCTCTCTTCTTCTCTGTGGCTTTCTGCCTCTGTTTCTCTCTCTCTCTTTCCCCCTCTTCTTCTCTGGTCTCTTTGTCTCTCAATCTCCCTGTCTCTGTCTTTCCTCTCCTCTCCTCTCCTCCCCTCCCCTCTCTTCTCCTCTCCTCTCCTCTCCTCTCCTCTCCTCTCCTCTCCTCTTCTCTCCTTTCCTCTCCTCTCCTCTCTCTCTCTTTTTTTTTTTACCATTTCTTCCTTAGTGTAGAACTGTTATAGAATTCAAGAAGACTCAGTGCTTATAGGGTATTTTCTGAAAGCAGTACATGATAAAAGTGAGCTGCCATTAACCCTAAACTTCCAGGAACCTCCAGTGAAAAGAGACAAAAACCCTTGAGGGATTGAGTTATTTCAATGCTGGTAAAAATATTTCGGTTATTTAGGTAGGAAAAAACAAATAGAGTGAATGCCTTTTTTCCCCTCTTCCCACAATGGCCAGTTCTGGATCTGATAACACTGAAAAGAGACTGGTAGTCCTCTAGGTTCAATTCAATTCAAGAAAAACTGTTGAACACCTACTATGTGCCAGTCACTATGCTCAGTGCTGCGGATAAAAAAATAACCCCCCCCCCAAACACAAATTAAAGTTACTTCTGCCCTCAGGGAACTTTTAGTCTACTATGGAAGAAAATACCTGTCATAGTTTGACATGAATAGGACTGTGCCTGCCAAAAAGTCTGTGTGCTAGGAATGTTTGCATCCCACATGTCGAAAGAATGGACTTTTACCAAAAATAATTTTAGAGTCCTATTCCTCTCCTCATTAACTAGCTTTTCTATAGTTATTTAGATGTTTAAGACCACCACACCACCAGAGTCTTCATGTTGGAGTGTCTATCTACTCACCTAACTCAACATTTATAGGGACAGGGATATTTATACAGTTGTACCAATGTAGCATTTTTAATCTTCAAAATACTTTATAAGCATCATCCAAATATTCCATTAATTAATGGGATTTAAATCATTGTACCTTCTCCATAAAATTGGTTATCAAGGAAGCATATTTTTAAGTTGTATGAAGAATCAGTGGAGAATAGTAGAATTTTATCACTCAAAGTATTGGCACTTTGAACAAAATGTTGCCAGACTTCCTTCCCTTCCTCTTTCTTTGCCTCCTCCACTTCTTCCTCCCTTCCTTCCTCTTTTTCCTCCTCCTTCTCCTGCTATAAAACTAGCGATGAGCATAAATGTGACTTTTTTGTTTACTCCTTGTATGTAGGAACATAATTCCACATTTCCACTCTTCTCCTTACCTAGATATCATGTACATTACCAAGTTTGAGAGGCAGTGTTAGGGTAGACACCCAGTGTAATATGCTCTGTAAATAAAATACACACACACACACACACACACACACACACACACACACACACACACACCCCTTTGATTTATTAGGAGTATCTGAACAAGGATAATTGCCTTGAAGTGACTTCTAAGGAGCAAGGATAGATGAAGTCCTATTCATGATGGTGAAGAATCTTGAGTTCTTGCCAAATGAGGTTCAGTTAAATGGAATGGAGATGTTTAGCTTGAAGGAGACTGAGGCTAGGCATGCTGTCTCCTAGTGTCAGAACATGGTCAAGTTGGAGAAAGATAAAGCTTGTTCTCTTTAGCCCCAGAGGGCAAAAGTAGGATCAGTATATAAAAATTGCTGAGGAAGATTTAGGTTTGTGCTAGGAAAAGCTTCCTAACAGAAGTATCCTATTGTGGAATGGACCCTTCAAGAGGGAGTGGATTTTTATTCATAGTAAGTTTTCAAGTAGGGTCTTGACTTCTACTCATTGAGTATGTTGTTAAGAAGATTATTTTTCTGATGTGGATTAGACAAGATTGCTCTGTGGTCCCTTATGGCTCTGAATAATAAATAATAAATCTGTATTAATCAATATATAACTGGTTCTATGGTAGACATCTTTTCCTCAGATCATTCATTTAGTTGGTGTGGGGTATTCTCTATGAAGAAACTGCCATCAATGCAGCTCAGCAACTGTTTGGTGATTTATAGTTTTGAAAAGTTGTTGACTGGTTAAGTGACTTTTCCAGGGTCACATAACCTGTAGGTATGCAGGTTGCCGCAATATCTCTAGCTGTGTGTATATTGGTTACTCAATAATGACTACTGAATGAATGCATGAATTATTGTGTCCATCAGGCATTAAGGGACAGCTAGGTGGTGTAGTGGATAGAGCACCAGGCCTAGTGTCAGGATAACCTGAGTTCAAATCAGCCCTCAGACACTTACTAGCTGTGTGACCATGGATGAGTCATTTAACCCTGTTTGCCTCAGTTTCCTCATCTGTAAAATGAACTAGAGAAAGAAATGGCAAAGCACTCCAGAGTTTTTGCCAGGAAAACCCCAAATGGGGTCATGAAGAGTTGGGCACAACTGAAAAATGAACAGCAAACAGAAAGAGGCAATAAAAGGGCACTACTTACATTCCACTTCCAGTTTCCATAAGATGAAAAGACAATTTTTATTTCATTGATTAGACAGTACTTTTAGCATTTGCAAATTCTAAAAAAAGAGGAATAACATGACTTTCATATACAACTGACTCATAGTTATTGTTATATAGTTTCTTTGTAGTTTCTTGTTAGAACCTTATCCTACTTTGGTGAGCCAGATTCACTCGCCTTGCTCTCCATTCATATTTTTTGCTTTGTGCTGTATATGATAACAGAGAATATACAGAATTCGCCTCAAGATCCCAGATTTATGCATTTATAGTTAGAAGAAGCACGGTATTGTGGAGAAAGTACTGGATTTGGAAGCTAAATCCTACTGACATACCTGTTAAGTCACATGACCACAGACAAGTCATGAAATCTCTATGAGCATCAATTTTCTATGTAAAATGAAGACAATAATGGTGTAGACCTCATGGGGTTGTCAAATGATTTAATGTATGTCAAGCACAGTATATTGGGGCTGCTGGATGGCTCCATGGATGAGCCAGGCCTGGAATCAAGAAGATCTGAGTTCAAATCCAGCCTTAGACCCTAGCTGTGTGACCCTGGGCAAGTCATTTAACTTCTGTTCTCCATTGGAGAAGAAAATGGCAAACCACTCCAGTACTTTTGCCAAGGGAACTTCATGGACAGTATAGTACATAGAGTCATGAAGAATCAGACATGACTGAACAACAACAAAGTACAGTATAAATGCAAGTTTTTATAATAGGAATTCAACACGTATTTGTTGGTTTGACTTCCTTTAAAATACCCCCACTTAAGATCACATCATTAGAAAATGGGATTTTAATGCATTACAAATCAACTGGGAAAATGAATAGTACAAAGCTAAGGAATGCCAGATAGTCTCAGGGCTGGACACTCAGCAGCATTTACTCAGCTTGGGAAAATCACAGCTGCACTGTGCAAATGAAACATTACCTTGTGCCTGCCCACAGAGACACTTTCTGTGGCTCTGAATCAACTAGCCAGATTGGAGAAAGAGTGACTATTGAAGAAGATCGAGATTTTAAGCAGTCCTTTATTCATTTATTTCTGTTGGGGATGGACCATAACTAATCAAGAATTTACTCCAAATAAGTGCACGGATGTATACAGGATATTATGCATTCCTGAAAAGTTTACAGGCTTAGAGACAAATCTGGAAGAGATCTTAGGGATCATGAAATCTAGAACCCCCATTTTATGGATGAGGAAACAGACTTAAGTGACTTGTTTGAGCTAGTAAGGTACAGAAGGTAGGATTTGAACTAATGGTTTCTACCTCAAAATTCAGAGCTCTTTGGAATGATTTCAGAAAAACCTGGACTTACATGAACTGATACAAAGTGAAGTGAGCAGAACTAGGAGAACATTGGACATAGTAACAGCAATATTGTAAGATGATCAATCCTGAACAGCTTAGCTATTCTCAGCAATACAATGATCTAAGACAGTCCCTAAGGATTCACAACGAAAATGCTATCTACCTCCAGAGAAAAAGTTGATGGCATCTGAATACAGACCAAAGTATACCATTTTTCTCTTTCTCTCCTCTCCTCTCCTCTCCTCTCCTCTCTTCTCCTCTCCTCTCCTCTCCTCTCCTCTCCTCTCCTCTCCTCTCCTCTCCTCTCCTTTCCTCTCCTCTCCTTCCCTCCCTCCCTCCCTTCTCTCCCCCTCTCTTTTTCTTTCTTCTCCACCCCAACAAAACGGCCAATATGGAAATGGTTTCCATGATTGCACATGTATAACCTATATCAGATTGTTTACCACCTTAGGGAGGGGGGAAGAATAGTGAGGGAGGGACAGAATTTGGAACTCAAAACTTAAAAAAAACCCAAATGAATGTCAAACATTGTTTTTACACACAATTAGGGGGAAATAAAATATTATTTAAAAAATTCAGAGCTCTTTCTATCACACAATTTTTCTCCAGAGAAATAAAATGATAAGAAGTTAAACCTTCAGCTAGATGGAAGCTCAGAGGCCATCTTATAGGGTCATAGATGAAGAGCTGAGAAGGGGCCTTAGAGGTCATGCAGTCTGACCCTCTCATTCTATACATGAGGAAAGGGAACCCCCAGAAGTTCTAGGTATTATCTAGGTAACCTGCCTGAGGTTACCTAGATAATCCTGGACCCCAGGAATTTATTTTATTTTTCTACAGGAATCTTATGGTTGATCATTACGTAAAATGAATAGCTAGATACACATTTTCCATTTTGGCAAAAATAATAATAATATATGAAAATCATTTGTTTTAAGTAGAATGCACATGTAAGAAGTGTGTTCCCCAGAAGCTGTTGCTAAGTTGAATATATATATATACCTAGAGGAATCTTGCTGAAGAACAATTATATTCTTTATATCATTCATTTGTTTCAAAGGCTTTATTCAGTCAGTTCACACTACATGCCATACACTAAACTGAGTACTCGAGAAATAAAGGCTGGCCTTCAAGAAGCTCCCAATCTATTGAAGGAGACAATATGCAAATAAATATGCCTGTATGAGATCCATACAAAATAGACTGTGGCAATTTGAGAGGGGAAGGCACTAGCAGCTAGGGGGATTGGGAGAAACCTCTTACAGAAGGTGAAACTGGAGTTGAGTTTTAGAGGAAACCAGGGAAATTGAGTTGCAGGTGAGGGAAAGAGCATTTCAGGCATGGAGGAGAGACAGTGCTTTCCTTTTTTTTTTTTTAAATTCTGCTTTTCTGAAAGAAGGGCACGGGTTAGGACTGGAAGTCATATTCTCTCAGGTTATGTACATGGTGTCCCAAAAGTCTCAGTGAAGTTAAGTTATTAAAGCCAACAGAGCAAATCTTAGCTCTTTACCTTAAAGTTATTTCATCTTAATGTTTCACTAGGACTTTTGGGACAGCTGGTATCTATCACTCCTTGTCCACTCAAATCCTAATCTGATGCCTCATTTCAGGATGGAAGTGACTTCATAATTCTCAAAGACTTTTCAGAGGACCACAGATCTGGACAGATCTAACCTAGCTAGAAATACTTAGAGTATGGGTCCAGTAATTACAAAAATTAAGCTGTTACCACCAAAAATATACAGGCAAAGAAGAATCCAACCATAGAAAGCTATTATGGGAATAGAAATTCCATCAGCCTTGTCCTGGGATTTTTCTCCTGATCTCAAATTGTCCCAGAAAGATCCTGGTTGTTCTCCTATTCTTATTTATTTTTACCTACACTTTGTTCACCCTAAGATGCTATCTTAACTCTTTTGTGGGGGGAAATCTTAAGAGATTGAAATTTTCTTACCTACTCTGCCATCTTCCCAGAGTCCTCTACTCCAGCCTTCTATCTAGCTGCCATAGTAATGACTGCCATTACCTCTCTCCTCTCTTTACAATCTCAGAACTTAAAGTTTCATTTGCTGTTGCTTCCTCTTTTTTTTTTTTTTTTTTTGCTTTTTGGAGGGCAGTTGGGGTTAAGTGACTTGCCCAAGGTCACACGGCTAGTTTTTGTGTTAAGTGTCTGAGGCCGGATTTGAACTCAGGTACTCCTGACTCCAGGGCCGGTGCTCTACTCACTGCGCCACCTAGCCGCCCCAGTTGCTTCCTCTTTATAAGAATTATATTGCTAGCCACGGAGAAGTTCATTCAAAGCAAGATATCTGCCCCGATGATTAGAAGATCACATGCATTTGGGTGATTCTGAGATAGTAATAATCTTTCATAACCAGGGTTGCTGTTAACAAAGTTGGAATGAGGCATTTGTTCCTGCACCCCAGGTGTGGAGGTGAGATCTTAAACAATCTGGGCCACATTCCAGAAAAATTGGACTTCTCCAGTGTTCCAGTCTCACTATAAGCCTACGGCTTGCCTTATCACAAAACAAATACCTGTGAGCCATGTAAAACAAGATTTTCTGGCGCTGATAATGAGTTGTGGTGTTTTTTTGCCTGCTGTTGTGCCCTAGGCTGCTGCCAATTTGGTCTGCCTCTCCTTAGTTCTGAGATTAGAGCCCATGAGAGCCTAGTTCACACAGAGTGAATTCAGTAGTGCCTCTGGTCTTGCTTACTAGGGGAATCTTGGGGGGGGGGTGGTAAAAAGAGGAGAGGCTAAGCACCAAATCCACTTGTTGATGTGAGGAAGTCAGAGCTGGGGTGGCAGAGCAGCTGATTCAGTGATGTTCTCTTTTCAGGTTCAATGCTTGCTATTGTTCTTATTCTTGGTCTCTATCTCTGTCTATATATGCATACATATATATGTGTGTGTATATATATACATATATATATGAAATATAATGGCCAAATTAGCCTTGAAATGAAAAGTTTTTTTTAAAAACCTATCCTTTGAAGGGCTTTTGTGTATGTGGCAATGTCTTTTACAATTCTTGATGGTAAGGATTTTAGATTTAATTGAAGGCATTTAAAATGAAAGGTGAGAGATCCAATTACACTAATCCATATCACTGGAGTAAGGGAAATCCATTTGGGCTCTTCATTTAGTGGTAGAGGATTTAGTTGTCACTAATGATATGTTCTATGTTGAGCAAGACAATTTAAACAGTGGGAAAAAAATGACAAGGAGAAGAGTCTGATCCTGACCATCAAAGAGAATGATGAGAACTTGGGAACAAGTGAACATTCCATAAGGAGATTGAAGTAAGGTATACACTGTCATACATTCGAGATCTGAGGACAGTTGATTTTATAGGATTCAGAGGAAGGGAAGGTAGGATTCAATGGGCTAATATTTTTTCAGGATAAGGTCCAAGAAGGAAGGATAGCTCTCAAGAATGAAATTCTAGAGACAAATAAATGATTTCATTGAAGAAGAAAAGGAGTAGCAACCTGAAGAGATTCATCTATGTGTTAAGGGAACTCAATCACCAATTCAGATTTTTAAAAATCACATAGGAAAGATGGAAGCAAAAGTAAGTAACTAAGAATGAAAAGAAAAAGGGGCAGCTAGGTGGTGCAGTGGATAGAGCACCGGCTCTGGAGTCAGAAGGACCTGAGTTCAAATTTGACCTCAGACTCTAGATGTGTGACCCTGGGCAAATCACTTAATTATGATTGCCTAGGAACAAACAAACAAAAATGAACAGAAAAAGGTAGGCCTGTTCTGTAAGAATAGTGTCAGGAGGACTAAAGTCCAAAATGAGCTGGAGCTGGTGATGAAATCTAGGGGCAACAAAAAAGGTATTTCAGGAAAAGAGAAAGAGGACCATGGCTCAAGTAGATGGGATGATAAGAATCAACGATGGTGAGAAGGTTGAATTATATTTATTTTGTTTCTATTTTTTTTCTTCTAAGGAGAATGGGAAGGAATGAACAAAAACAATTAAGAGAGTAGAAACTCAAGAGAAGTGAGATTATACAATGGCAATTAGTTGTCCTCAATGAGTTCAAGTCACTATGCCTGAACAAGCTATGAACTTTGGTCCTGAAAGAACTGGTTGATGTATTTGCTAAGTTTCTGTAGATGATCTTTGAAGAACTTGAAGAATGGAAAAGATATTATAGGTCTGGGGAAAGGCAAGTATTTTCTTGACTTTCAAGAAAAATGAAAAGGGTGGAGTGTTTGAACTATAGGACAAAATTCTAGAATGCATTACTAAAGGAATGGTTTGTGATCTTTTCAAGAGGGAAGCAGCAGTTGCTCAAAGCCGACAAGACATCACCAAGAGCCAGCCTCTTTTCATTTTGTTTTTCTTGACAATTTAACTAGACTGGTGAAGCAGTGGGGTGTAGAGGCTTAGGGAGCTGGCCTCAGAGTCAGGAAAACATGGGTTCAAGTTCTGCCTCTGAAACATGCTAGCTATATGATCCTGAACAAGGTACTCAGTGTCATAGGCAACTTTATAAGACTATCAGGGGGTAGCTAGGTAGTGCAGTGGATAGAGCACCAGCCCTGGAGTCAGAAGGATGTGAGTTCAGATACTAGCTGTGTGACCCTGGGCAAGTCACTTAACCTCAATTTTCTCAAAAAAAAAAAGACTAGCAGAACAGGTCCTGATCTGCATTTGGTAGAGGAGTCTATCTCCTGGAACCACATACACTAATGACATCACAGGTCTGGTCCAAGTTGATTGATGGATTACAGAAATGCTAGAGGCACGGCATACTTAGAGAGATCAGCAAGTCATTTGGTGGAGCCTCTCATGCAGTCCTTATGAAAAAGATGCGGAGATAAGGGCTAGATGATGTGTAGAATGATCAGACCCAAAGGAGACCCACCAATGGAGTCAACGTGAAGCAGGGGGGAGGTGTCTAGTGGAGAGCCTCAGGGACTTGCTCTTGGTGGGTGGTGCTCAGTGCTCTTATCAATGGCTTCCAACTGGGAGGGATGAAGAAGCATGCTGAAGGACAGTCAGATCCTAAAGGAACTCCACAGCCTAGAACAATGGGCCAAATTGAGTGGGATACAATTTAATAAGGATAGAAAGTGCTGTGCGTGTGTTAAAGGAAAATCAACTGCCTGAATGCAAAGATTAGAGAGAAATGGCTATAAAATGGTTATTTTAGAGGCCTAGGGTCTTAGTGGACTGAAAGCTCAAGATGAGCCATGTGAACTGTCACCCAAAATGATCAAAGTCAACAACAAGAAAGAAGGAAACAAACATTTCTTGAATGCCTACAATGTTCCAGGTACTGTGTTTATATGATCTCATCTGGACCTCACAACAACCCTAGAAGGTAGGTGCTATTAGTACCCCCATTTTATAGATGAGGAAACTGAGGCAGACAGAGGTTAAGTGACTTGCGCAAGGTCACACAGGTAGTAAGTGTCTGAGATCAGATCTGAACTCAGGTCTTCCTGACTCCAGGTCCAGCGCTCTACCCACTGTGATATCTAGCTGCCCATGGTGTATGAAGACCAGTTGAAAGAACTAGAAATGTTTGAATTGTGGTAGAAAAAAGATTTTGGGGGAACATCATAATTCTCTTCAAGCATTTAAGAGCTGTCATGTGAAAGAAGGATTGGATTTGTTCTCACTGGCCACAGAGGACATGATGAAAACACTGGACGGAGGGGTCAAAGACAGACAATAAGGCCCCATAGAAGGTGAGACACTTCTTACCAAGGAGAGTTAGCCCTAAGTAGCCCAGAAAGTCCCAGGAGGTGGTGGATTCTGAAGAGGCCTTCAAGCAGCAGCTGATGGACACTTGTCAAAGGTATCACAGAAGGGGTTTTTGGTTAGGATTAGGTGACTTCTGCCATTCCTTAGGATGTTTAGATTCTGTGCTTCTTTGATTTGGGGACTTTCCCTCTCTGGGCATTGCGGGAAGAGCCAAGCATTGCCATGGGTCTAGGTCATCTGCATCCAGGGCAAGGTAATGGAGGTATGGGAATGCCATGGAAGTGAAGCATCCTGGGTAGATTTTGTAAGGAATTAGCTATGGGACAAGTTTGCTGCTCTCACTGGTCTGGTCAGCTTAGGGCTCTCAACTGTGGCTATTGAGATAAAACTCAAACATGATATGACTATTGTCTGCTGAGCCACAGAGAACAAAGTTAGCCCTCACTTGTATACTTGCATATCATGGCACATGACGGTGGAGATGGGGACAGGAAACTTTCTTATTGATAAAAATTGAGTGTGCATGCGCATGTGTGTGCGTGCATGTGTGTGCATGTGTGCGTGTACATGTGCACGTACGTGTGTGTGCATGTGTGCATGTGTGCATGTGTGTGTGTGTATCAGTAGGGGAAAGAATACAAATTAAATAGTGAAGTTTTAATGCATCACTTTTAATCTTTAAAATTTCCTGCTATGTTTCATTCACCAGAGCATTACAATGGAAAGAAAACTTTATATAACTGTATTATTTTTTTTTTTTAGCATTTTCCTATGTGTGTAGATGTTTCTCCTGATAGAATATAAGCTCCTTGAGGCAGGAGCTATTTGGTTTTTAACTTCATATTCTCAAGCACAGTGTCTGGTATATAGTAGGTACTTAGTAATTGTTTTTTGATTGATTGGTAGGTATTTGGGGAATCAGGAGTCCAGGTTTCTAGTCCTATCTCTGTCACTAACTTGTTACGTGACCCTGGCCAAGTCACTTCCCCTTTAGCCCCATTTAAAAAAATCTGTCAAATGAACTGGACTGTGTTAGATGATTTTAATGAAGTATCTAGAGTGCTGGGCCTGGAGGCAGGAAGACTCCTCTTTGTGAGTTCAAATCCAGCCCCAGACACTTACTAGCTATGTGACCCTGGGCAATTCACTTAGCCCTATTGGCCTCAGTTTCCTCATCTGTAAAACGAGCTGGAGAAGGTAATGGCAAACCGCTCCAGGATCTCTGCCAAGAGATGGAGTCACGAGTTGGAGAGTACTGGAATGACTCAGCAACAACAGCTTTTACCTTAGACATTCAAAAAATTGTCTCAGGAAGCCCCATATACCTGGGGCTGAGAACTAAACAAACCCAGACTGTGTCAAATGAACAGTGACTTGTAGGTCTCCTTTTTCAAACAGCAGTCACGGCCCCAAATTGGGCATGTTAGATTTTAAATAACACAGACAGAGATGACTCAGAAGTTAATTGTTGATTTGGTGGCTTATGGCAGAGATTCTTTAGCTCTTTAGAGTCTGGAGCTCATTAATGAGGCGAGATCTGAGTGACCAGATTCTCTAAGCAACCATTTCTATAAAACCCTGAGTCACATTACATCAAGTCAGGGCTAAGATGGTCTTAAGACCATGGCAATATGACCACCCCCAACGCAGTTAAAGATTTCTACTCAGGTGAAGCCTGATGCAACCATTTCACTTTGCTTTTTCCTTATCTTGGAACATTCCTGAAAAAAAATCACCTCTTTTAACCAGCAGCCCTTAGGAAAATGACAATATTAGTATAATGTGGGTAAATACATCTGGCGTAACCTATCATTTTAAAATACACTTAAATGAATGCTATTTAAGCAATTATATTCCAGCGCTACCAGATAACAAATGATATTCACTTCTTCCCTGGCTGTAAATACATATTGATTAAGTTTAAACTCAGAACTTCAAAATGAATTATATGTGGTCATTGTTAAACTGCTTTGCTCACTGGAAAACAAAACACAACAAAACAAGGCCCATATAACACCTATTATACCACATTTAATTAAGACAAGCATCAACTTTATGTACCATTACTTGCTTCTGCCAAATCTCTATGGTGTAAATATTGAGCAGTGGTATCACTTGAATGCTAATCAATCCTTTCTGAATTTCAAATGATTACATACATTTTAGGAAATACTTATTTGTCAGCATTATTCTCAGTTGCATACATTAGTTAGACATTAATATAAAGATATGTGCATTTATTTGACAAGTGTACGGTAAGTATTTTCCTAAATTAGAAAATCACATATGAGGTGTTAAAAGCTGGGATACAATGTTGATGGTACTAAGAACCCCAGGCTATTTCTTTTGCTTATCTAACTTTACCAGGTGCAATTTAACAAAGGCATCTGGGTAGAAGTATGAAGTGAATATATCATATTATTACCCAGATTTTCAAAGGGCTATCCCTAAGCATGTTAATGTTAATCTAGTCAAAGTTTTAACTATGTGTGTATATGTGTGTGTGTTATGCAGGCATGTATATATGTAATATTTATGTAGGAAACATGGCATAGTAGAGAGAGTCAGTCTTGGAGTTAGGAAGACCTGAGTTTCAATCTTTCTACTTGACACATTACAGCTCTGTGAGGCCAGGTAAATTATTTAACCTACCAATGGCCCAGGCAACTGTCTAAGGTCACAAATTACAAAAAAGTTCCCTAATTGCACCCATTCACCACACTAATGAAATCACAGTTTTGGAGAGATACATACAATTTCTATTTCTATATATGCATAAATATGTGAGAACATACAAATATACATATATGCTATATCCCACATATACATAAATTACATATACATAGATGATGTACAGATACATATTATATATATGCATATACATAATATAGAGGTGATAGAAACAGATGATAGATTGATAGACAGACATACAGATAGATAGACAGACAGACAGACTGATAGACAGATAGATAGATAGATAGATAGATAGATAGATAGATAGATAGATAGATAGATACCTGTGTAAAGCATCATAAAAGACCATATGGTATCATAGAGTTAGAATTAGGAGCTCCCTCAGTGCTCAATTAGTTCAGACAAGTCAAACTTGAATAGAAATTGATCTGGGGGCCTATACTGACTAAGAAAACTGCAAATTAACATGATCTATCTTGTATTATGGGCAGCTAGGTGATTTGGTAGATAGAGTGCCAGGCCTAGGGTCAGGAAGAATCATCTTCCTGAGCTGCCATCTGGCCTCAGCTACTTACTAGTTGTGTGACCCTGGGCAAGTCACTTCACCCTGTTTGCCTCAGTTTCCTCATCTGTAAATGAACTGGAAAAGGAAATGGGAAACCACTCTACTGTTTCCCATTACACTGTTTTTGCCAAACGTGATCATGAAGAGTTGGACACAACTGAAACAGTTAAACAACAATATTACATTGTATTTTAAATTTATTTTGTTAAACATTTTCCAATTTATGTTCTATCTGGTTTTGATAGTACTTAGGAATTTTGTAGTATGCTGGGAGTTAGAAACCTCTGAGAGTCTGTCTACTTAATTTTATGTTGAGGAAACTTGGGACTTGTAAAGGTTTAAGTGACTTGCCCAAGTGGCAGAATTTGGATTTGACCCCAGGTTTCCTGCCTTAAAATCCAACTTTCTTTCTATTCCCCCTTCCTCAACTGATTTTTCAGATCTGAACCCACCAGGTTCCCTCCAGATAAATTTTTGCCTTTTCTTATTATTTCTGAATTTTCTCTAACCCAGTGGTTCTCAACCTGGGGGTTATGTTCAGTTTGTAACAATGAAAATACATCCTGCATGTCAGATATTTACATTATGATTCATAACAATAGCAAAATTACAGTTATGAAGTAGCAATGAAAATAACTTTATGGTTGGGGGGGTCACCACAACATGAGGAACTATATTAAAGTGTCGCGGCATTACGAAGGTTGAGAATCACTGCTTAACCTCAGAAGGGATAATTGATATGAAATTGGCAGATTCTACAATGAAAGAAGTCTTCTTCTTAGACTCTGCATTCACACCATTCCACAAAGTAATTCGATTCAAATTGAAGTTAGTATCCAGAAAATCCATATTGTGCTAAATAAATTAAAAAAAAATCTTTTGGAACATTACATTGTACTCAAAGATTCATTCTGAGAGGGAGTCAAGATCTGGATATTGGAATTGTGTTTTCTATGGCTAATTTAACCATTAACTTACCCATTTATTCATGCATTCACTGGCTCATTTATTTATTCTCTTATTCATTCACCCATCCTTTTTCTTCTGGACCTGTGATATAATCTATGTCAGGAAGTTCTGTTGTAGAAACTCCTTCCTCCTATGTATATCAGCAACTTTTCTGTAAATTATTAATTTAAAAGAGCTAATGGGACACTGAGTCCTTAAATGACTTGTATCCATGATTATATAGTTAATATGTATCAGTCAGGACTTCAACCCAGATTTTCCTGACTGCTCTATCTACTACACTGAGCTCATTCTCCTCTGGCTGAAATGACTTAGTTAAATGTGGGAAACCACAAACTCTTTGGATTTTATTTTCCTGATCTATCACATATAGCTTCATTGTTGTCCAAACAAACACAACCTTCCAAAAGCAGTCTCTGATCCCTTTGGCTCTCATGCTCCTGTCCTCATAACCCTTTTTGTCCGGAACTCTTTTAAAAAATTAATGGAAAGGTATCTATTTACGGAGACTAATGGTGAAAATGGGGGTAACTGCGTGGCACAGGGGAGCATTGGGCTTGGAACCATGAAGATTTATCTTCCTGATTTCAAATCCAGCTTTGGACACTTACTAGCTGTGTGACCCTGGACAAGTCACTTAACCCTGTTTGCCTCAGTTTCCTCCTCTGTAAAAACAAGCTGGAGAAGGAAATGGCAAACCACTCCAATATCTTTGCCAAGAAAACCCCAAATCAGGCCATGAAGAGTCTGACATGACTGGAAAATAACAACAGTGGAGAAAACAGAAGTTCAACAATTTACTAAGCTCCATTTTGGAAATTGTGGATGACACACCCCCGTGAGAAACATGAAATCTGTGACTCTCTTGCATTTGTCTTCCATACTGAGATTCCTCTGGGTGACCTGGGGGGGGGGAGTTGGGGTTGGTCCTCCCAAGGAGTTGGTAATATCTGAATTAATTAAACGTCAACTTCCCTATGTAATTAGAGAAGTGATATGTGGCTGGGGGGCAATGCACTACTGTGCCTCATTTCCAGAGCTTCCATGTCTAGAAAGCTCAGAGTATAGTTGCTCCTTCTATAGTGTGATGCGGAGGGCAGAAGAATAAGTCTCCTAATAATTTTTCTTTCAGAGTAGTGTTAGTGAATCTGATTATGGAAAAAGCAAAACAAAAGAAATTGCCTATTGCAATAGGTCCTAGGTGATCTCTCTGCCTCCGGTCACTCCCCTCTCTAATCTATCTTCCACACTGTTGCCAAAATGATATTCTTAAAGTGAAGGTCTGACATGTTACTTACTCCCCAATCCATTACCTCAAAGATCCAAAGTAAACTCCTCTGGTTATTATTCAAATCCCTTTATGATTTGGCTCCAACCCACCTTTCCAGTCTTATTGTATATTACTCCTCTTTCACATATCCTATGGGCCAGCTAAACTTGGCTACTTGATGTTCCTTACATCTCTCACCTCTGTGCCTTTGCATAGGCTGGATACCATGCCTGGAACTCCTTTTTCAATTTCACTTCTTAATTTCCTTCAAAACCCAGCTTAAGTACATGAGTTCTTTTCCTGATTCTGTGGAAGCTAGGATTCTACTAAAATCAGAGGATTCTGAAGAGCTGCCAGCACCTCCCCAACTCTACTCAATCATGACCATGTGACCTTATTTTTTTTACCTTGTACTTATTTTACATCTACTTTCTATGTATGTATGTATGTATGTATGCATGCATGCATGTATGCATCCATCTATCCAGCTATCTTTACATTGTTTCTGCCTATAGACGTGAGCTCCCTGAGGGTAGAGACTGTCTACTGTCTCATTTTTGTCTTAGCACTTCTAGTACCTATGTGCCTAGCACATAGTAGGCACTCAGCAAATCCTTGTTGATTGATTGACTGATTGCCTGAGGGAAGATTGGGTCTCATACTCCCCTTGATGTGATTAGCTATGTGTTTCCAAAGGGACAGGGAGCAGAATCATGAAACAAGAAACTGAAAGAAGCTGGTTTATAAGACTAAATGTCTTCTGCAGAAACTATAGAAACCTAAGTGAAAGGTTGAGCACACCCTTTATGGCTATCTATTAGATGATAACACATCTTTTTCTTAACATTAAAAAAAAAGCCAGAAGGAATCCCACTTGTCTCACCAGGTGACTCCATGGTCTGTTTGAAGAAGCCAGTTTTCTTTTTTACTTTGTTTAAGTAAGAGCCTGCTGCTGTTTGCTGTGCATAATGATTAAATGTTTACCATTTCGACAAGTCCCTGTTGTCTCATGTTAAGTGAGATGTGGGATCAATAGTTGCTCTGCAATTATTTGCCCATTGATAAAGCCTTCATTTTTAAAATGAAATACATTCATCTGTGTCCTGACAGTGATCAGAGATGAGCACCAGTCAGAGGCTGCTTGTGCTATGGCATTAAGCTCCCCCGATAGATGAGTGCCTGGACATGGGTCAAGTGATGTCAAACTTTCGTCCTATTGGCATTTCACTTTACAAACTGTTCTGATGGAAACTTGATAAAGCATTCTTGCTGAGTCCTAATAATGCAGCGAGTAGGACAAATGGAACACTCTGGTGATGGGAGAATAGCGCCTGTGTTTTCTGGTAAACACGCAAGCCAGAGAGCTACTGGGCAATGTTGACATAGAGAAAAGATCGATCGTATTCAGAAACCAAAAATTATTGGAAAAATCAAGTCCAGCTGTATGCTTTCTTATTCAAAGGATTGCTCAACCCACGAAAAGCAAGATGTAAATTTATTTACTTAGTTTTTAATTATAGATTTTATATACTAATGAAAGATCAGTCACCTCACAGTTCCCATTCATAGTGATGATGTTTGATATAGTTTTTCAGTTGTGTCTGACTCTGTGTGACCCCATTTGTGGTTTTTTGGACAAGGATACTAGACTGGTTTGCCATTTCCTTCTCTAGCTCATTTTATAGATGAGGAAACTGAGGCTAACAGGGGGTAAGTGATTTGCCCAGGGTCACACAGATAGTAAGTGCCTGAGACCCGATTTGAATTAAAAAAGATGAGTCTTCTTGATTCCAAACCTAGTGTTCCATCCTCTGTACCATTTGGCTGCCCTCTCATTCATATGGTATATTGCAAATGATAGCTAAATATAGAGCTTACTACGTGCCAGGTTCTGTGCTGGGTGCCTTACAATTATTATCTATTTTATCCTCACAATAGCCCTAGGAGGTGGGTCATATCATTACCTCCGTCTACAGATGAGGGAAATGAGGGACACAGGTTAAGTGACTTACCCAGGATCACACAGGTGCTAAGTGTCTGAGGCTATATTGGAATTCAGGTGTCTTATCTTTCTATCTACTATTCCTCACAACAACCCAATAAAGTAGTAGAATGCTAGTCTTGTAGTCGGGGACACTTGGGTTCAAATTCTGCCTCTGACATGCTCTAACCACGTAATCAAGGGGATATCTCTTAACCTTTCTGAGCCTCAGTTTCCTTATCTGTAAAGTGGGAATAATAATACTGCCTGTTGGGCCTGTTTCACAATATTAGTGTAAGGCTCAAATCATATAAGGGGTATAAAATGCTTGGCCAATCTTGAAGGGCTTGGTAAAGGTCAGATATTATTATTATTATTATTAGAAGTGTTTATTTTGTATATGTTTTACCTAAGCTTATAAATGTACATGTTGCATCTTGTGATAGACCATAAGCTCCTTAAAGGCAAGAATCATTTTGTTTTTGTCTTTCTTTCCTTAGTCCCAAGCAAAGTGCCTGGCACATAATGGGTAATTCACTTAATGAATGCTTATTGGTTGATTGATAGTAGTTTTTGTTGTTCATTCATGTTTAACTCTTCATGACCTGTTTGGGGTTTTCTTGGCAGAGGTGGTTTATCATTTCCTTCTCAAACTCATTTTACAAATGAGGAAACTGAGGCAAACAGGGTTAAGTGAATTGCCCACAGCTAGTAAGTGACTGAGGCTGAATTTGAACTCAGGAAGATGAGTCTTCCTGACACCAGGCTCAGTATACTATCCACTGTGGCACCTAGATGATTTGATGGTGGTGGTGGTGATGGTAGTAGTAGTTGTAGTAGTGGCAGTAGTTGTAGTGGTGGTGGTGGTGGTGGTAGTAGTAGTAATAATACTAGTAGCCGTAACAGCAATAGAAGTAGTAGTAGTAATAGTAGTAGTAGTAGTAGTAGTAGTAGTAGTAATGGTAGTAGTAGTAGTAGTAGTAGTAGTAGTAGTAATGGTAGTAGTAGTAGTAGTAGTAGTAATGGTAGTAGTAGTAGTAGTAGTAATGGTAGTAGTAGTAGTAGTAGTAGTAGTAGTAGTAGTAGTAGTAGAATTCCCTTTTTATTGATAAGGAAACTGCTACTCAGACATGGCTTTCCGAGAGTGACAAAATTAGTAGGTGGTGGAGTCGGAGCAATAATCCCCAGTCTTCTGAATCTATGTCTAGGGTTCTTTTCCATTCTCTGGGCCTCAGTTTCCTTATCTGCTAAATTAAGGGTTGGCCTAGCTCTAGAGGACCTTGGTAGCCCTTTGCAATTCTAACATTCTGTGACTCTAAATTCAGATAGCACAACTTCTGAAATATCTACAAAAGCCAAGAGGAATAGAAAATTAGGCAATGATTCACTTCATTAAATTAGTGCAGACTAGAAATTAATATAAATTCATCCTTGAAATGTTTCCTGAAGGTAGGTTTGTTATTTTTTTTACCCTAAAGTTTTGAGTAGTTGAACTTGGTTCATTTTGCTTTTACAAAAATAGCAGTAGTGTTTATGCACTAATTGTCAGACGTTCATTAGTGACTCAGACAGCATCCTGAAGAGGACAGCATGGTATGGTCTAATTGAAAGACCATTACTCCGAGAGTCAGCATGCCCACCCAGGTTTTATATCTGTCTCTCTCACTAGCCAACTGTGGGACCTGGTACAGATCCCTTCATTCTCTGATCCTTGGACTTTCTCTTCTGCAAAATGAGGGGCTCAGGCTAGATGAACTCAAACCTTTCTAGCTCAAAAAGTCAGCAGTTCTGGGAAGGCATATAAGATATGATGGGTTATTAATGAGGGGCAATTAAGGGTACACACCTTATCATTTGATGTTGATTATACTACCTTTACCCAGTACCTGCCCCCTGATACCTGATACCACTCTCAGAGAAAAAATTAGATTGGGAGACCATTAGTATAGTGTAACAACAATAGCCACAACAATAACTAACATTTATATAACCCTTACTATGTGCCAGGAACTGTGCTAAGCGCTTTTAAATTATTATCTCATTTCATCCTCACAACAGCTCTGAGAGGTAGGGGTTATGGTTATTCCCATTTTACAGATGAGAAAATTAAGGCAAATCGTTATTAAAGCGTCTGAGGTTGGATTTGTATCTTCCTGATTCCAGGCCTGGTGTTCTATCCAAGAAATCACCTAGCTTTTATGTTTTGTCAAATGTTTGTAGAAGATGGGCAAGTCAAAATGATGACGATCACCATTTTCTATGCCTGCCTCAGAGCAAGTGTTCAGTACATGCTTATTTATTGATTGATTGAAGGAGGTACTTGCCTCACATTCCCCTCCATGTGATAGCAATGTATTCTCAAGGCAGGAAGGAGAAAGACTAGGCAGGGGTACAAAACATGAGACCAAGGAGCCAGGCTATATCATGATTTCCTATATGTCATCTATAGAATACAGGATCTCTGAGTTGAAAGATACCTCCAACTTAAACTGGTTCAATCCCCATAAGAACATAAACATCCTCTACAACTTCTCTGAAAAGTGATCATCCAGCCTCTGTTCAAAGACCTCTAGTGCTGAGAAACCCATTACGTCCAGCTCTAATTATTAGAAAGATTTTCCCCTGGGTCCAACTGAAATCTGCCTCTACAACTGCTATCTGTTATTCCAAGTGTCATCTTCTAGGTCAAGTAGAATAAAGCCAATCTCTTTTCTATATTAACAGCCCCCCCCCTTTTTTTTTTTTTTGCAAACTCAAAGATAGCTACTATGCCTCCTCTAAGTCTTACCTTCAGGTCAAAATTATCTAGTTTCTTCAGGTGATCCTCATATGGCATGGTCTCTAGTCCCCTCATTATCCTGGTTGCCCTTCTCAGGATCCTCTTTATCTTTTCGGTGCCCTTCCTAAACATGGTATCCATAATTGAACACAATACTGTACAGCTCTGTCTCTGGACCTGCCTCTAAATTTTGCCTAAAATTGGGTTAGCTTTTGTCACTGCAGTGTCTCTTTGCTATACTTTTCAATTCCACTAAATCCTTCAGATATATTTCATGGGAACTGTTATCTAGCTGTGCTGCCTTCATACTGGACTTTGGTAGTTGACTTTTTGAACCCATGAAAAATTTTATGTTTATCCTTATTACATTCCATCTTATTCAATTTGGCTTATTGTTCTATCCAGCTGAAATCTTTTCTTGGCACTTAGCATGTCGTCTAACATATTCTTCCTGGATCTGTCACCCAAAAAGTCAATGTTGGCCATCTGTGATTTCATCCAATAATCTTGAAGCCTCATGGAATAATCTCATCCATCACTGTGCTTCCAAGCAGTTAAGGCATCCCAGGCAGACAGGTTTGTTTTTTCATTAACATTCTCTCTGGAAGAGAATCCTACAACCTTCTACCATAATCCATTTTTTTTGGGCGGGGTGATTTAACAATTCTTTCTGTTGAAATTCTAAATATAAACTAAATCCTTCCAGGAAAATGTCATTTCTTTCCTTAAGGAAAAAAAGGAAACTAGCAAGTGGCTATTCTCTTATATAACAAGCCCTTTCATGGTCTGGACAAGTAGGCCATCCTTCATATGGTAAAAGAATGACAATTGCTTAAATTGGAATTGTCCATTTTCTAGACTTAGCACTTTCATTACGCCTTATAGATTTTCACTTCATTTTTTCCCACTATATGTGTCTCTGTCTCTGTCTCTCTTTTTTCCCCTCACAAAATAAAGCAGGGAAGGAAACTGAAAAAAGCAGCTATTATGAAGGGGAAAGACCATTCATTGGCTTGGAAGCCAGTTTTTGTCCCGCCTGTGACTGCTTTCCGGTGTGACCCCGGGGCATGTTCTTTTACCTCTCTAAGCTTCAGTTTCCCCATCTGTAAAATGAAGAGAAATGACCAAATGAGATTCCCTAAGGCACTTCTAGTTCTGGCATTCTGTGATTCTGAGAAGAAATCAAAAGACAAGAAAGTAAAACGACCTTCCTAGGTTTCTACATTGCCAGGGTGGAATGATGATAGAATGGATCTGGAGTTGAGAAGGACCTTAGATCTGGAGTTGAGAAGGACCTTAGATCTGGA